>CM057453.1:1079235000-1079732500 GCA_016271365.2 Neoceratodus forsteri
TGCATGACAAAACAGAGAACGTATGGCCATACGGGCCATCTCAGCAGATTGAGATCAGAAGGAGGGTGGGTGGAAGAGGCGAGGGACCAGGCAGAGGTATTTAACGAGTACTTTGCCTCTGTGTTCACTAGGGAAGGGGATGGGATATCTACAAAGCAAGGCACAAAGGGGATAGAAGCGGCAGGGAGTGGGATCAGGGGAGCAACAGAAATGGAGCAAAAGGGAGGAAAGGTACCCAGGGGTGTCACATCTGGATAAGGATAAAAAGACCAGTAAGGTGGAGGGGACGGATGATGCCATCCCACCAAAGGGTGTGGTTTGCCCTCAAGGCCCTAAAGAAAGACAAATCTCCTGGGCGGATGGCATTCATCCGAGAGTACTATGGGGTGGCGGACATACTGGCTGCACCCTGGCGGAGCTTTTCAACAGGTCACTTGAGACAGGGAGGGTACCTAGGGATTGGCAGAGGCACATGTGGTACCAATCCATAAAGGGGGGTCAAGGAAGTACCAGGAAACTATAGACCCATCAGTTTAACTCGGTGGTGGGAAAATTAATGGAGAGTATACTAAAGGAACGATTGGGGTGTTACTTGAGGAGGTGGGAGGTCTGGATAGTCGGCAGCATGGGTTTGTGCCAGGTAGATCATGTCAAACCAACCTTGTGGAGTTCTATGAATGGGTAACATCAGAACTGGACAGAGGTAAGCCTGTGGATGTATTATTCTTGGACTTCAGCAAGGCGTTTGACTCTGTCCCCCACAATGGTCTGGTGGAGAAACTGATGGGGTTAGGAGTAGGCCCTTTGATGGTCAGATGGATTGAAAACTGGATAGCTGGACGCACTCAGAGAGTAGTGGTCTGTGGGGAGCTCTCAAACCCTACAGAGGTTGGTAGTGGGGTACCACAGGGCTCGGTCCTGGGTCCAATCCTGTTTAATGCATACATATCAGACATCAGGGATGGTATAGGGTGTGAAATGAGTCTCTTCGCGGATGACTCCAAGATGGGAGCAGTAGTTGAGGGAGAAGAGGGGAGGTTGGCCCTGCAGGACCTGGACACCCTGGAAAGCTGGGCTCACACATGGAAATTAAATTTCAATATCACCAAGTGCAAGGTGTTGCATCTTGGTCGGGAGAACCCTAAACACAGGTACACCCTGGGAGGAGGTGCTGAAGCCTCAATAGGGGAAAAAGACCTAGGGGTCATGGTGGATACATGTATGAATAACACTGAGCAGTGCAGGAGAGCAGCTAGCAAGGCAAACAGGATGTTGGGATGCATCGCAAGGGGGATCACCTCTAGGAGCAAGGAAGTGATTCTGCGCTGTACAATGGACTGGTTAGACCACACCTTGAGTACTGTGTACAGTACTGGAGACCACACTTGAAGAGGGACATACAGCTCCTGGAGAGGGTACAGAGGAGGGCAACAAAGATGATACGAGGGCTAGGGGATTTGACTTACGAGGACAGACTTGAGGAGCTCTGCCTGTTTTCATTGGAGGAGAGGAGAGACAGGGGGGACATGATTGAGGTCTTCAAGTACCTCAAGGGAATAAATAGGGTAAACATGGAGGGATCTTTAGACTAAAGCAGGAGGCATCACCAGAGGGCATGGTTTGAAGTTGGAAGGTGGAAGGTGAGGGGGAAAGAGGAGGAGGTTTTCACTGAGAGGGTGGTGGACCCTGGAATGCTCTGCCTGGTGAGCTGGTTCAGAGATCCACAGTGGAGAGCTTTAAGAGAGGGTGGGACAGACACAGAAAGTGGATGTATCAGATGATGGCCTGTCCCGTGGGGGTGGGGATGGATGATAGGGGTTTCTGGAGCACAAGGGATGGGAGGGTCTCGGCACCCAACTAAGGATCTAGGTTCGAGCAGACTTGATAGACCATAAGGCCTAATCTGCTGGCAAATAGTATGTTAGTATGTTAGTATGAGAACATACTGGTCTGCCAGCCCACTGGTATAGCAGCAAGGCATCCATCTGCAGCGCCGACATCCTGGGTTCAGGGACGTAGTCGGGAGTCATAGGGCGAGCCAGGGGAGAAGGATTGAGCATGCCAGGGAATGCTCTCCTTTTCCGGGGGGTGGGGAGAAGAGTGTCCAGCACAATGTGGATCTCTGGCAGAGGCTGGGGGTACTGTCGCTGCCAGCACCGCACGTCGGGGGGGGGGCACATGATGGCATCATTGAACATCCCCGCCCCAGGGAAAAAAATTGTAGCAAAAAATGCCGGCCATTAATGACAGTTCCATCACCACTCCCACTCAGACAATGGTCCACTGGGGGGTCCCCGCTCCCATGACCCCACTCTGGAGGGAAAGCCAGGGCTAGAGTACCGTGTTTCCCAGGAGGGGGTGCCCACTCTGTGGTCCTATCCACGGGGTAAGCCTGGGGATGGGGGAGCGGCGAGTGGAGAGGGGGACCAGAACAGCTGCAGGGTGTTAAGTAGCTGGGGGGAAAAAAGGGAACATACTGGTCAAGTTATTAATTCCATATTTCATTTTTACAGAATAGACAGTTTAGCCTGTAAGATTATTGTTTCCTGACTGATTCCAGTTAAGGTTACCTACAGAGAGCTGCATTTTCTACTGCACTGTTCACATAGTGTTGTTCAATGCCCAGGACTTTCACTCTATTTTTCCACTCACTGGTAGCTGCATAGGGCCAGATCCACAGAAAGACAGGAATAAGTGCTGATTTAAGTGTTTCCCTGCCAAGGAGCTCCACACCAGATGGCATTTATAGGATCTGCCTACCACTCTCCTGGTTTGCACAGCTTTGTGTGGGGGGAAAGGGTGGCTTAGGGGCTGGAGGAGTGCCAAACACCAATCATCCAATCAGATACCCATGCTAGCCCTTTGGTGGATCCCCATTCTGCATGGAGTGGGTAAACATGGGCAATGGCTGTCCTCCAAGGACTGCTGCATGACTTTACAGGAAATTATTCATGTTGTAAAACATAGTGATCTGTGCTAGACTACCATAGAGGGCTGGGGAAGTTGAGTTGAGGTTGACAGGGCTCCCTGGAATATCCTATGGACAGGCAAAGAGGTCTCTCTGCCTGGCCACAGGACATAGAGGAGACAGCTTAGTGCTATGACGGGTACTTGGTCCATGTAGCCTGCACCTCCTCTGTCTGTTGTCTGCACTGTGTAGAGATTTCTTTATAAATTGGGCACTAGGACATTCCTGATCCATGCCTGCCCCACCTTAGTCATGTGTGTAGGTGTGCTGAAGGTACAGGATCATGTGTGATGGTGGCACCCATCCAGGGCTGTGGCTGCCTGAAGGTCTTTGCATGTGTGGAATGGGACCTCTGTGCACCATCTGCCACTGCTAAGGGCAGCTCCATGGGTTTTCAAGACCACCTCAGCCTTTGAGGACTGTGTTGCTATAATGTAGCTAGGTAACTTTAAAATTCTTTCTGGCATGTGCATTGAACCACATAGATCACCTGAAAATATAATTATCAAAGTAAAGAAAAGTCAGCTGGCCCACCAGCACTGCAGAAAGATTTACCATTGCGTCCCAGGTTTGGAAACAGACTTGGGATGCTTGAGGGCCAGCCAGGGCCGGGGTGGATTGAGTAGCCATAACACGTAGAGTGACTCCAGTCTTAGGTGGTCCCAGGTGACCATGGGACGCACTGTCACTGAAGCACCAAAAACTAGTATTACACTAGAGAGGTCATGTTTGATGCATGACATAGTAGCATTACAGCATCTGCTTGAAATGTCCCCCACCAACACACAACCAGAAAAAGACCTCTGGTGTGAAAGAAATGAAGCCCCCAACCCGGGGTGGGCCTGGACCCCTGCCACAACTGTGACTTGGCACCTCCGGAGTAGAGTCTGGGGGCTTCTGAGGCTCTGCCCTGGGTGGCAATCCAGGGGTCAATGTGGTGGGAGACTCTGGGGTCAGTCTACAGGAACAGGGAGGCTGAAAGGGTGGGATCACCACTGGAAGATTAAGCAAGTTCTGGTCAGAGCCAAAACATCTGCAGGATTTGACCTGAGAAGGAATAAATTTAGTGTGCATGACCCATGCTACTAGATGTGTTCAGACCTGCTGCTGGCTGCGACACCCTCTGGGCTGCAGCTGTGGTGCTGTCAGGTTCATGTCAAGGTGCAAAGTAAACAGAAGCACCTCTGAGCTGTTTGGCAGAGGATTAGCAAGGCAGGCAATGCAAGCAGTACCGACTAATACCAGGCCTCACCATACCATTGTGCCCCCCCTCCACTCACCTGTGGAGCAACAAAACCGAGACCTTGTCCAGCTGAAGAAAGAAAATTCCCCATCAGTGACACGCAAGTTGCCTGCCCAGACCAGGCTCCCTGCTGCACCTATTCCATCTGTCTCCACAGAAACTCAACCAGACAGCCAGTGAGTAAACCAGCTTATGTGGTGTACAGCAGCTGAGACATCATGAGACCTGGGGAAAGGGGATGGACCGAGCCTAGTGAGCAGTCCCATGGGCGGTTCTATGGTGAAAATAAGGTGTGGCGTCATAGCCCAACCCCTTTAGCCTACCTTCCACCATTGGCTCAGCTTACTCTAGAGTCCTCTTACATTCCCTCGCTTTATTTGAGGAGTTTGAATATGCAAACCCTTAGCTTTAATCCTCTGTGCCCCCTTTAATTTCCAAACTTGCATTTTCAATCAGCAGTAGGATGTCACAAAAATTAATCAACCCCCTTCATGTATAAGCTCTATGCATATATATTTGAAAACAGCCAAAACAAGTTCAATTTTGGGAGGCCTTCAGATGCAGATAGGGGTGTGCACATCTCAAATGTACTTTAATACAGTATCACAAATCTGGCATCACCTTAATTTAGCAACGAAATCAACAACCCGCCCTCACTTTGATTGAAAGGCAACATCAGGTTCTGTGCTTTATATGGATATGTCTAGTTACAGACCTCAATCATGTGTTGTACCCATGCACACCACACACAGAGAGCAGAAAGAATGACAACATGGAGACAAATGGTCTAATTATGTGCACAGTTCGACCTTCTTTACAACCCGTGAATACCTGTGTAACTGATATTTATTGCATTTAGTGTATTTTTAACCCCCTTCCCTTTTCATTCATACCTCAGCGTTGTTCCTCCTCAGGAGCAGGCAGCAGGAGGAGTGTTTCATTCCCATAAGAGCCAGCTAGAAGAGCCTTTTTACAACAAACTTGAAAACTGACTGCAAGAATAAAAATATGAACTTATTTTCCCATCTGCTGGACCCAAAAGCTCTTTATTCTCCTTTCTCACATTTTCTTCCTTTTTTGGTTTTCACACTGTCCGGATCCTTAACTCACAGCAAACCACATGTGTTTTTTCCCCCTAAAGACAAGGCACCAGGAGGGTTTTTTTTTTAATTCTGGGAAAACAGCATCTGAGAGGGGCTAACTCAATGTATGTCATAGGTCAAAGCATCTGGGATCTTTTTGCAGTGTATGGCTTGATCTTTCCCCTCAAGACCATCATCCTCTGTAGCAGCTGGTGTCACAGTTTTCTACCTAATTCGACCCAAGCAGAAACGGAGAGGGGAAGGGAAGACAGAAGGATGCAGTAAGTCCCATTTCTCCTACTTGGAGTTCCAAGTAAACTTAGCAGCGTTCATCACACTCTGCTGCAGGATTTGGCAACTGCTCCCATCCTCTTCCTCAACAGATCTCTTTCGGAGGAAGCGAGCAGAACCTTTGTAGGAAGATGAAGGCGAGGTTGACGATTGTCCTCTCCAAGCTAGTCTCGTCATATTTCTCTATTGAATGAAAAACCCCAACTTTTTATAACCTCCTAGTCCCTTCAGAACTGGCTACGCAAAAAAAAAAATCCACGGTGTGATTTTTTTTTTCTGGGTCAGCCCATTAACTCTTTCAACTCTCCTCTTGATTCTAATAAAAGGGGCATAGATGACTTTTCCTTCTTGACAGCTGATCCTGAAATCTGTGTTTTAATCCCTTCCAGTCTACAGTAAGTGGGGCTGCATTGGAAGTTGACCTTTCCTTCACTTTACAAAAAAAGAAAGAAATCGCTTTGTATCAGTTTGCACCGAGTGTTATGCATTGCATGTGGATGTGATGCTTCATGAACGCAGAGTACAGATTCTCATCCCTTTTTTTTTCCTCCAAAGCATGCCTCTGCGGGAGATCTCATTAATTGCTACTTCCAGCACTTTTGTTGTACCTTTTAACAAATAATCTGATCTCTGGTAGCTGTCTTCCCTCTGGATCCTCTGATGAGACATCGCTACCCCCCGTATATAACATCCCCAGGTCCCTTGCCTGTGTAGCCTGCACTCTTCATGCATCATTAGCGACTCTTAAAGGAGTATCTTCTCCTTCGGTTACAGGGACCCATTTTAGTAAGTAACATTGGCAGCCACCTACTACATGTGCACACATCAAGTTGTCTTCCATATACCTGTATTTTTCAGTGTCGATCAACCCAACACCACCATGACGAGATGCTCGAGATGGGAAGAGGATCTCCACAGACAACTTTGTTATGCACCTATATGAAACTGTACAACAGTTATTTCCCACATTACCGCTAGCTGCAACAGCACAGGAGTTCAGCTTTTCAGCTTAAAAAATATAAAATGGCAGTAAACGAAGACTATTAGGAGATGATTGTCGCTTGAAACTTTATACAGTAGGGATCAAAAGAAAGCTTGGCCAAGGACAATCTGTGGAACAATTCAGAGTAAGCCTCAGCTAGCTTTTACCTCAGAAAAGCATGACTAACTGTGATAGTAAGAAACCTATACAATCGGCAGCTAATTCTCAAGGAGATTGACACTTGGGCTGCCTATAATTAAACTTGGAGCCGTCACGGGATGGATATTATTGTAGGTCATTTGTAAACAGGTTCCGTATACTGCAGTGGGATAAGTGCATTTTGATCTCTTCTTCATGAATAAAGCATTTTAAGGATTGATTTCACACCTTTGCCTCACCACGTGTCGGGATTAACTACCACCTATGTTCCTCACCTAAAAAGCAGACTTTAAGCACTTCATCTTCACTGCTGCCACTTTAAGCTTTACCAATCAGACACTCAAAATGCAATAGTTTCTCTTTCCTCTGCAGAGGCATGTCCATGACTAACTCCAAAAGCTAACCTTGATCAGGTTTACTAGTTTATTGGAAGGGAGAGCACTGTTTGTGAGTTTAAGCATCCTCAAACCAGGATACTATCATACCTTTCAACCTCTTGCCTCATGAATGAGGGACAAGGCTTAAAAAAATCAAGGACAAAGACCCCAAATCAGGGACACATCTTAAAATCAGGTACTATTCATTCAGAAAGCTGATGGAATAAAGGGATGCCTTAGCTCTGGAGTCTGTACCCGCCGGTAGTTTACAATTCTCCTCAGTCATGGTCCTCACCCACCAAACGAACTCTACGCCGCTCTTCTACTATCACTACTGCAGCAACAAGCAAGGGGAATGAAGTGACTGCGGATGATCATGCAGCTTTAGAGTCCAGATCCACGCTTGCAAAGCTCCTAGAAAAAGTGACCCATTCCAGCACTCTGTGAACTACGGTTCAGGATTGAGAGTCGGTGGCTGATGTGGCAGTGCAGAGGTACTTGGCAGAGGTGTAAAAAGACTGTTATGGGGCACATTAGATTTTTGTTTTCTTTTTTTTTTCCAAAAGAAAGTTCACAGATTGTTAAACCTGCCTGTAATGGGTGTGGGGAGGGGATGGAGGTGTACAGCGCACAGTGGGAGACTGCAGGAGGGTTTGTTTAAAACTGCAGTAAACTCCGTGTGGGGCAGAGTAGGGGCTGGTTAAATATACTCTGTGGGGGAGGGCACCTCTGGAGACATGAAGTGTCAAGAAGAAAAATAGGGCTTTATGCCTTATACAGTCAGCGTAATACTTAGGCTCTCCGTGCAGAAGAAATAATGTTGTGCAGATGGAAAACATGATATAGGTCCTTTTCAGATGCAAAATGTCTGCAGGCTCCACCCACAGCAGATGTACAAATTTTATCAGTAATTCCCAGACAATCTCTCCTATTTTTCTTCAACATATAATAATCAATGACTGCTATATTTTGTCACCTTTTCAAGACTGCTGTGTTGTTTCACAATATATGCTTTGTGATTATGTGCTAATAAATGGCATTGTGATGTTGCTTGTATCTTGCTGAAAATACTGGATAAAAATTACTAACTGCAGGGATGTAGGAGATCTATGTAGATATAGCTGTCCCAGGGGAGGTTTACACTAAAACCTGAGACAAAAACAATGCAAAACAAAGTAGCCTGTATAGTTAAGGAAGCAGAACAGTAAGGGATAAAGGCAGAGGTGGAAAGGGGTACTTCAGTAGTGTAAAGAAGTAAAAGTGGATGAAGGAGGTCTATGGAAGGGGTGGGGTTACTTATAGGTACAGGCACGATCTGTGAGTTCACATTAAAGGAATGTAAAACAGAAGCGGAGTAAGATGAGCTAAGAGTGGGAGGGGTATTGTTTCAGAGGAAGGCAGCTTATGCCCAGCTGAGGTTTTTCAAGGACTTTTGGAGAAAACTAGTCAGAGGATCAAAGAGAAAATGTGGAGAAGGGAAATAATTTGGTTATGTAATCCTTCCCAAGCCGGTCCATAAATCCCATGCTGTGTGCAGTGTTTTTCCAAACCTCAGTTGTAAAGTTTCCCCCAGCCTATTTAGGGAAAGTCATCATCATCCATAATGTGACTGAACGCAAGTCCCTGCTACAGTAACTCTCAACCGTTGTTACTGAAACATGGGACACAAGTTCTTGTAATGAGGAACACGTCTTCAGACATGGAAAGAAAAGCTCAGAACACTATGGGAATGCATGCGTTTATGTGTAAAAAGTTTAATGTTCGTTCAGCATATTAGAATATTATGAGTTTATGCTTTAAAATGATAGTCTTCAGCACTATCTCTGGTGGGCAACACCTTCTCCATGTGAGATGTATGAGGGACAACCCAATTTTGAGGGTTTAAATGAAATGAATTCCTCATATCATGGGACATTTGAGAGGCATAACTGCAACATGAGTCGAAAAAATGAACTTATTTGTAAACATATTACACCACATTTATGACAAACGAAATTCTTCATAAGCACAGTGGACAGATGAGATCACAATTACACATTTTAGAATAATACCTAAACATTCATCCTCAATGTTAAAACATTTTAGGCGCATTTCTCCCATACCAAATCAACCAGCACTTGTAAGATGCAATTTAGCCAGAACAGCAAACACTATTCCAGAGATAAGTATATTCAAGGAAGTTCCATCTACTTCACTCTGTCACACCCTCCTGAAGAAGCCAGTATTGTCACAGCTAGGCTGCATGTCTGAAGAGGTAACAAAATGGCAAAAGATCAAGAGATTTATCTTGATGGACATTTGATATGTGCTGCCAAACTGTCTTAAGATTAATTCAGTTTGGTTGCACAATTTGTTAATTAATATTTAAGTGTGTGTGTGTCTGTAAAACATCCTCACGACAAAACAACTAAGGTTTCTGATTGTGTTTATTTCAGGATTTCTCCTCTCATGAAGCTGTATGTTCAGTTCATTGGGGAAGTGCAATGTTAGATCTCAAGCATATTGAGCAGGGGCTTTGTGCGTCACTTTCAGGAAACAGTTTCTAAATTGTGCACCATCTGTTTATCGATGAATTCTGTGGGGGAAACAAGTGGTGTGCATTGAAATCTCAGTCAAACCCAAATTACCTCATAATGTTTCCATGAGGCACTGGCAGGAGTGGGGCTTAACAAGGCTACATTTATTTTTATATAAACAAATGGAGCAACAGCTACTTTATAAGTGCTCAGAAACCTAAGCACCTAACCATATCACTGATATCCGAAAATGTGAGGAAAACTGCCTGCAGTGGGTGTGGAGAGGGGGGGTGGAAGCATACAGCACACAGTGGGAGACTGCAGGAGGGTTTGTTTAAAACTGTAGTAAACTCCGTGTGGGGCAGAGTTGGGGTGGGTTAAACATACTCTATGGGGGAAGGCACCTCTGGAGACATGAAGTGGCAAGAAAAATTGGGCTCTATGCCTTATACAGTCAGCGTAGTACTTGGGATCTCCACACGGAGGAAATAATGTCATGCGGATGGAAAACATGATGTAGGTCCTTTTCTGATGCAAAACATTTGCAGGCTCCGCCCACTGCAGATGTAAAAATTTTATCAGTAATTCCCAGACAATCTCTCCTATTTTTCTTCAACATATAATAATCAATGACTGCTGTATTTTATCACCTTTTCAAGACTACTGTATTGTTTCACAATATATGCATTGTGATTATGTGCTTATAAATGGCATTGTGATGTTGCTTGTATCTTGCTGAAAATACTGGATAAAAATTACTAACTGCAGGGATGTAGGAGATCTATGTAGATATAGCTATCCCAGGGGAGGTTTACACTAAAACTTGAGACAAAAACAGTGCAAAACAAAGTAGCCTGTATAGTTAAGGAAGCAGAACAGTATGGGATAAAGGCAGAGGTGGAAAGGGGTACTTCAGTAGTGTAAAGAAGTAAAAGTGGATGAAGGAGGTCTATGGAAGGGGTGGGGTTAATTATAGGTGCAGGCATGATCTGTGGGTTCACCTAAGAGGAATGTAAAACAGAAGCGGAGTAAGATGAGCTAAGAGTGGGAGTGGTATTGTTTCAGGGGAAGGCATCTTATGTACAGCTGAGGTTTTTCAAGGACTTTTGGAGAGAACTAGTCAGAGGATCAGAGAGAAAATGTGGAAAAGGGAAATAATTTGGTTAAATAATCCTTCCCAAGCCGGTCCATAAATCCCCATGCTGTGTGCAGTGTTTTTCCAAACCTCAGTTGTAAAGTTTCGCCAAGCCTATTTAGGGAAAGTCATCATCGTCCATAACGTGACTGAACGCAAGTCCCTGCTACAGTATCTCTCAACCGTTGTTACTGAAACATGGGACACAAGTTCTTGTAATGAGGGACACATCTTCAGACATGGAAAGAAAAGCTCAGAACACTATGGGAATGCATGCGTTTATGTGTAAAAAGTTTAATGTTCATTCAGCATATTAGAATATTATGAGTTTATGCTTTAAAATGATAGTCTTCAGCACTATCTCTGGTGGGCAACACCTTCTCCATGTGAGATGTATGAGGGACAACCCAATTTTGAGGGTTTAAATGAAATGAATTCCTCATATCATGGGACATTTGAGAGGCATAACTGCAACATGAGTCCAAAAAATGAACTTATTTTTGTAAACATATTACACCGCATTTATGACAAATGAAATTCTTCATAACACAGTGGACAGATGAGATCACAATTACACATTTTTGAATAATACCTAAACATTCATCCTCAACGTTAAAGCATTTTAGGTGCAATTTTAGATCTCAAGCATATTAAGCAGGGGCTTTGTGCATCACTTTCAGGAAACAGTTTCTAAATTGTGCACCATCAGTTTATCGATGAATTCTGTGGGGAAACAAGTGGTGTGCATTGAAATCTCAGTCAAACCCAAATTACCTCATCATGTTTCCATGATGCACTGGCAGGAGTGGGGCTTAACAAGGCTACATTTATTTTTATATAAACAAATGGAGCAACAGCTACTTTATGTACCTCATAACGTTTCCATGAGGCACTGGCAGGATTCGGGCTTAACAAGGTAACATTTATTTTTATATAAACAAATGGAGCAACAGCTACTTTATAAGTGCTCAGAAAGCTAAGCACCTAACCGTATCACTGATATCCGAAAATGTGAGGAAAACTGCCTACAGTGGGTGTGGGGAGGGGGTGGAGGCGTACAGTGCACAGTGGGAGACTGCAGGAGGGTTTGTTTAAAACTGTAGTAAACTCCATGTGGGGCGGAGTTGAGGCGGGTTAAACATACTCTGTGGGGGAGGTCACCTCTGGAGACATGAAGTGGCAAGAAAAATAGGGCTCTATGCCTTATACAGTCAGCATAGTACTGGGGCTCTCCTCGTGGAAGAAATAATGTCGTGCGGATGGAAAACATGATGTAAGTCCTTTTCTGATGCAAAACGTCTGCAGGCTCCACCCACTGCAGATGTAAAAAAAAGCATATTAAGTAAAAAAAAAGCAAAGAAAAGTCAAACTGATAAACTTTTAATCAAAACTGCATTACTAGGCAGCCCTCCTCCTTATAGAAACAATATTTTGACTTCAGTGCTTTCCCTGTATTCATATAGTGAAAATAACATACAGCGAATAAGGGTGATTAAGGGGCTACAGCTTTTTTTTTTTAATCCCATCATTTCAATTAACCTACCCCAGTCCCAGGCCCCATGGATATGTCTGTACATATTTCATCAGTGATCCAGGTGCCATAGTACATTTATGTCTGGTAATACCCAAACAAAAAGACACTGAATAAGTTTCAGATTTTAGACAACTGCAGTGCAATTATAGTCACTGATCCTGAGGGCAATTTTTTGGCAAGAGTCACACAGCAAACAAATAAAAACTCAATGGGGTTTATGAAACTCTTGAATAGAGAGCTTGACAAAGAGGGAAGTGAATCAAACATTTGTAGACACTGTAAAAAAAAACTGCACCATTTAAGAATGGCAGTTGCTTTACAGCACTGGTTTACCACATCTCTTACAGTAATGGCTCCTCCCGAGTTGTACAGAAACTGCACTTTTCATAATATTCAATTAGAGCAGAGCACACATATAAGAACATCAGATGCAGGAACATTCTGTTTTAATGAATATTTTGTATACAGTATGTCCTGTTTTTAGCCATTAACTTTAATGGCAATAAGTCCCACATATACAGTAGGAACAGTTAAAGAAAGTAATGGCAGGCAGTCATAATTTATCACCCTCTGTGAGTGCTGAACCTCAGCAGCATAGAGCACCCGTTTCAATAACATGCTCATTAACAGCTAATTAAGCCATGAATGGGTCATGAAAGATGCCCTAATTAGGCATACAACATGCATTCAGTTGTGGGTTTAATTGCATAGAAGAACTCAGTTTCAGACAATTTTTTTGCCTGCCCCCCCTTCATCAAAAAGCCATAAAGAAACACCAATGCACATTATTGAACTTACTGTAGCTCAAAGATTGTAGAGTGCTTGAGCAATGTTGCAGTAAAACACACTGGCATAGTAGCACGGGAATTTTACATACAGTAAATGTCTGCACAGTTTCTAAAATGGTGTATTTAAAGGAACAGCTGCTGCTTGACTGGGCACATGGTGCCTTCAACTCAACAGAATACAAGCAAGAAAAAGAAGGCAAAAATGATCTTATGGAAAGTTCCTTTATGCATTGATTCAATGCCTGTCATACTGCAGGACAGTACTGGAAATACACAGAATTAATTGGTGGAACCCATGACCTTTTATGCAGGATCAAATGTACCTGAAAGGGGCTTGAGACCACAGTTCCTCATTACATGTTTCATGTTAACACAATTTATTCATTTCATTTTTATTTTATTTTTTTATACTGGATAGCAAAATGAGTTACATAGCACTTTTTCATAAGTGACCAGTTATACAGAAAGGCATAGGATATGGAGCAGACAACATCACAGTAAATACATGGTACAATAACAAAAAATAACAAGTGGATTCGGTAGAGTTTAAGATGATTACATACAGTTGCAGTGCAAACTGTTACTTGTTAGCATTATTTGTTGGGTAAATGTTACACACCAGTAGTCCTTCCCAGTTTTACTCCTGGAACCGAGTCAGGATCTTAATTTTACTCCTGGAACTGAATTCCCCTGTTTTTCCTATAAGTGTGCCAAATTTACATTGACAAAGGCTTAACAGCTGTCTGATGGTTTGGGGGTTGTTAGTTTTACATCAGCAGTAGGGTAGTTGCAATGGTGGAAAGGTTGGCATAGCTTTTTACTTTAAACAGAGTCACAGAGAAAAACAGAATGATGACCTTTAACATTTTTTCTAAGTTTTGTTGTAACTTGTGAAAAGTGACTAATAAATGTTTTAATAAATAAAACTGAAAAAATATTAACAGCGCCCTTATTTGGTCAGAAACTGTTCTTCATGTAATTCTGAAAAAAATTAATGAAAATTACTTTTAGAACTGTAAAGGGATCTGCATATATTTTAGGGCCTTTCATGATTGCCTTCAAATAACAACCCTGCTGCTGGTGGCAAACAATGTTGAGAAGGAATCTTAGCTTTTATCGTGTAAATATGGGCTCGATTCTCAAAAATCCCAGCACAGCTCAAGGGGCTTGCACCACAATGAATGGCGCGCAAAGTGCTCCTTGTGCCAAACGATGCAACAGGAGCAATTCTCAATGGCAGCCTGCGTCAACCACAGACTGCCTGCCCCAAACCAGTCTTGCACCACCCATGTGCCCAAAAATGGGCTGTGACATGGTGCTGGGGGCATGAGGCAGATGCAAGCTGCCACATCCCCAAAAGTGGGATTCTCAGAACTCTCCCAGATGGAGAAATTGTAAGTACCATTAGACCATCCGGGGCTGATCCAATGGTACTTAGAAAATTCTCCTCTGGGAAGCTGACCTGTTTGCAGCAATGTGCCATGGCCCCCTCCCCAGCCCCAATGTCACCTTAGTCACATTTGATTACATACCCCTTCCTGGTGATCTTATGGCCCCCTCCCCAATCCCCAATGTTATCATCATCATATTTATGCACCCCATCCTGGTTGTCTAGTGCCCCCTCCCCAGATCCCTGATGTTACTGTAATCATGCTCAGGACAATCCCCCTTCCCTGGTGGCCTGGTAGACTCCCACCTCAGCAGGTAGAGCCCACCACCCTGCTCCCTCTCATCCTGAAACACAGCTGGTGACTAGCACAGCCCACCTCTCACCGCTGCGGCTGGCCACTGACTGAACTGTCACAGAGTATGTACTGTATAGTGTACACACTCATTGACTGACTGTCAGTTAAGAGTGTACATTATACAGTATGTGCTCAGTGACAGTTCAGTCGGTGGCTGGCCGTGGAGGCGAGAGGTGGGCTGTGCTGGTTGCTGGCTGTGTTTCAGGATGGGGGGAGTGGGGTGGTGGGCACTACCTGTGGGGATGGGGTGGGGTCCACTAGGTCACCAGAGAAGAGGATTGTCTTGAGTATGATTACGATGACATCAGGGATCAGGGAGGGGGCACTAGACTACCAGGAAGACGTATATAATTAAATATGACTATGGTGACATCGGAGTTGGGGGGCCACTAGATCACCAGGAAGGGGTGTATAATTAAATATGACTACAGCAACATCAGAAATTAGGGAGGGTGGCCACTAGACTAGTAGGAAGGGGTATATAATTATATATGACTTTGTGCGACATTGGGGATCGATGAGGGGCCCACTAGATCACCTGGAAGAGTTATATAATTAAATGTGACTATGGTGACACCAGGGATTGGGGATGGGGACAACTAGACCACCAGGAAATATGTATTTGTAAAACTGTTAGGGACATTTGGAATTGGGAGGGGGTGTTTACATCTACTAACTGGGAATTGGGGCTGGGGGTACCACTTACCACCAGGATGTGATAGAGTGGCAAACAGCCACCCCACAGCTTGCAACATACCATACGGATGCCCTGCCTGTTTAGCTCACAGCCAGGGTTGGCACAAGCCATGGGAATTTGCTGTCAAGTCCCTGCCCTATAGAGAATTGGGCACAGTGTACTTGGCACAGCAGGCTTTGTTGCAAGCTGACATTTTCCACAGCCTGCGTCAGTCTAAGGGCTCTTTGAGAATCAAGCCCAATGTCTCTGATCTGGTCTATGGATCAGGTGGTGATCTGCATATACAGCAGCTATCCGATATTGTAGGAACACTAGTAAAAGTGCATGCTGTACCTGGTTAAATACATAGGCAAGGCAAATTTTAAGTGAACTGAAAAATTCTGAGCTGTCTGATAGAGGTTGTTACATGGACACAGTATTCACGTCAAGGATGTAATCAAAACCTGAACACAGACAGTTGTTTGGCAATGATATCTAGCCACACACACATACTGATTGTACATTGTGTGACATATAGTAGAAATATAGAAATATAGAAAATGGTGGCAGATGAAGGCCAAGCAGCTTGTCCAGTCTGCCTGAGCCTGTTCAATTTTGGGACTGTGCACCTAAGCTATACTAATTACCCATATAGTTAGTAAACATTTGGTTCTGAGGGCATCCATTCCTAGGTTTCAAAACTGTCAATTATGCACAGGCACCATTTCCTTCCTTTTTTACATTTGCCTGCACATGCACAAGAACATTTTGTTGCACTAACTGGCATTCCAAAGGTGTATCACTGCCAAGCCCAATGCAGTTCAAAAACTGCAAGGGGCTCAACAGTCCAGACTATTGACCATGCACTGTGGTTGTGACACCACTCACTGCTTGCTGGGTAGAAACTTCATGTAGTTGAAAGGAACTAAGCCACTTCAATCAGAGGGAGCTTTGGTCCTTTCATTTGCATGAAGCAAGTGAGTAAGCAGCTGAACAGCTTTCAGCATTTGGAATGTTGCTGCTGCCATCTTGGGTTTCAGTTCCCCCTGCTCCAAAATGGCTCCCTGTATCATGATACATCCATCTATCTATCTGTCTGTCTATCTATCTGTCTGTCTGTCTGTCTGTCAATCAATCAATCAATCAATCTATCTATCTATCTATCTATCTATCTATCTATCTATCTATCTATCTATTCTCTCTCTCTCTCTCTCTATATATATATATATATATATTCAAAAAATATAAGGAATCACAGAAGGAGCATGACAGGGAACTGTATCAATTAAAGCAGAAAGAAGTGGGGAAGGCAGGCAGAAAAGCAAAGGCCCAAACCAAGAAAAAAATAGCCAACTCAGTTAAGAAGGGGGATAAAACCTTTTATAGGTACATTAGGGAGCATAGAAAGGTTAAGGGAGGGATAGTGAAGATTAATAAAGGAGAGGCAAGGTGGGCAGAGGGAGACAGTGAAAAGGCAGAGATACTGAATGAATACTTTTGCTCAGTATTCATAAAAGAAGAAGAGAAGGAGTTACCTAAACCAAACAATAGAAGCACTCTGGGTAGTGGGGTTGACGCCAGTCCCTTTACAGAAGAAAGAGTTCTGAAAGAACTCCTAAAACTCAAGGTGGACAAAGCAATGGGGCCTTATGGGATTCACCCTAGAATCCTAAAAGAACTACGGGAGGACCTAGTGACACCACTGACCACACTTTTCAACAAATCATGGGAGGATGGGGTGGTAACTGAGGACTGGAGGAGGACCGATGTGATTCCCCTTCACCAAAGTGGGAGCAAGGCAGAGGCAGGAAACTATGGACTTGTTAGTTTGACCTCAGTGGTGGGGAAAATGATGGAATCACTTCTGAAAGAAAGAATTGTTCAGTACCCAGAGGCCAGCAGGGCACAGGACCCAAAGCAGCATGGATTCACAGCAGGAAGGTCATATCAGATGAATCTAATCAATTTCTTTGACTGGGTGACCAAAGTAATAGACCAGGGAGGGTCTGTGGATATGGCCTACCTAGAATTAACAAGGCATTTGACACAGTCCCGCTCAAAAGATTAATAATCAAGTTAGCTAGCCTGGGAGTGGGTCCCAGGAAGAAGCCTGGGTAGCAAACTGGCTGCACAACAGGACACAGAAGGTAATAGTGAATGGAACACATTCTGAAGAAAGAGGGGTTACTAGTGGAGTACCTCAGGGCTCAGTACTGGGTCCAGTCCTCTTTAATGTCTTTATAGGTGACATTGCAGAGGGTCTGGAAGGAAAAGTATGCCTCTTTGCAGATGACACAAAGATCTGTAACAGAGTTGATACACTAAGGGGGGTAAAAAGGATGAGAAGGGACTTGGCAAGGTTGGAGGAATGGTCAGACATATGGCAACTTAGATTCAATGCAACAAAATGCAAAGTAATGCACCTGGGAAATAAAAATCCAGGAGAAGAGTATAGAATAGCAGGGGAGGTACTAACAACAACAATAATGGAAAGGGATCTGGTGTAGTCATATCAGATGACCTAAAGGTTGGTAAGCAATGTGAGAAGTCAGTAAAGAGAGCCAGGGGGATACTGGGATGCATAGGGAGGGGCATCATAAGTAGAAAAAGGGAAGTGGTTATCCCTCTGTACAGACAGTTGGTGATATGCCATCTGGAGTACTGTGTGCAGTTTTGGAGACCTCATCTATGCAAGGACATAGACAGGATGGAAGCAGTCCAGAGGAGGGTAACTAAAATGGTGTAGGGTCTACATCAGAAACCATATGAAGAGAGATTGAGAGAGCTTAATATGTATAACCTTGATGAAAGGAGGGATGGGAGGACATGATAGAAACTTTTAAGTATCTCAAGGGAATCAACAAAGTCCAGGAGGGTAGCATCTAGGAACAAGTAGGCTGTTGATTAACTAGAATCTGCAGCTTATCCAATAGGTAGGGAAATGGGCAGACTGGGTGAGCCAAGTGGTCCTTATCTGCTGTCAAAGTCTATGTCTCTATGTTTATTTTATATATATATATATATATATATATATATTTGGCTATCTGTTTAGCTATTAAGCAGTCTGAGGTACCCACCCCTAGTACCGCTTGTTTCTCCTTCTCCCTTTCAGGTGTCCACCCACTCCAACCCTTCCCAATCTTATATTTTTTCTAATATATAGGTGGTCCAGGGTGCCCACCTCTGGTACCAGTTCTCTCAATCCCCCCTCCCCTCCCCTCCAGGTAATCTATCCCCATTCCCCTATGAGCCTGACACTGGAGTGACCAATCTCAGTGTTGGAATAGTCCTGAAATAAAGAATACCATCCCTCAATGTCTGTTTTTTAACCTGTAAAACAGATTTAATATCCTTGCATAACTTGGTGTGGTGTTGGGCTTATGCAGCTTGCTGAATAAACTTTGTTGTGGCTGTTTGCCTCTCTGTGACCCTGGAATACCACCCTGTAGGGCTGCTAGGCAAGGAACCTTGGAGGAGGGTTCCACCTCTACAGACTCCACGGGAAGGATTCCCTTAGACTAAAAGTAGCTTAGGAAAAGTTCAAAAAGAGAGTAGATCAGAAAACATTGGAAAGGTAACGAGTTGATATTGAGATTTGGACTTTCACATACTGTAGGTCAACAGAGATAATGGTAATGGTCAACAGAGATGAAGGTAATGGTCAGCAGAGATGAAGGTAATGGTCAACAGAGATGAAGGTAATGGTCAACAGAGATAATGGTAATGGTCAGCAGAGATGAAGGTAATGGTCAGCAGAGATAATGGTAATGGTCAACAGAGATAATGGTAATGGTCAGCAGATAACCAAAATGAGAAATGACTTTAATTTAGGTCACATGAACTGTAACAAGAGGGCATGACTTCCCAAGGAGAAAGGGAAGGGCAAAGGAGGCCCACCATTCATCTCCATCCAACAGCAGAAACCTACCTAAGTAATCTAGGGAATTACAACTAAAGTAACTAGATATTATGACCTTTGTCACTGAGAAGAGGAAAAAAAATCTTTGAGGAGGAAACCTTTGGGGATCCAAGGCCTAGGTCGCCTTCCCTCCAGGATAGGGATGTCTTATTTAGCAATGGCTCTGCAATTCAGATACTCAATCCAAGGGTGGAAAATATTCCAGTTTGGTGGAGGCTCTTAAGAACCCTCAAATGGGAATGCTGTGAGGGGTTGTGAGTGCACTCTGCAACACTGGATACTCTGAAGTGAGAGTGGGATCCCAAAGTGGGAGGAGGAGAGCAATGACCACTGAGGCACTCAGCTGACCTACTGATTAAAAACAGACCAGGTGAACCAGAGGCATTTGTGGGGAGAATAGCACAGAAGGTATCACCAAACCTGATTTGGCTAGCTAAAGGAGACTTCACGGGTGTGAGAGCCCCATCGCTCATAGCTGAAGTCTTAAATTCTACATCAAGTGGTGCTGTTGATATGGCAGCATGGCTAAAGCTCCACCCAGAGTGAGGATATTTCCACTGTGGGCCAGATGAGAAGGACCCCACCCTGAGTTTCACATGTTTCGAGGTACAGAGCAAGACCATTAGCTGCAAAACAGGCCCTTAGCCATAGAAAGTAATTATCATGTTTGGCATGCCTCTGATTCATGAATGAGATAACACAGTCAACTGTGAAGCACTAGATAGGAGGAGGCCAGGCAATGCCAGTGGCCATCAGTTTGGTATTGAGATGCTGGGTGAAGCCAGCGATCAGAGGTTAGGTAGTGGTTTGTAGGGAGGAGGCTGGATGAAGCCAGTGGCTGGAGGTTAGAAGTAGGAGCAAAGCCAGCAGAAAGCAAGCCAATCAATTGCAGTAAGGAAGCCTAATATTAATGACACTGAAAATACTCAATGGTAGTAGGTAATACTGATGTGGGTAGGTACTGATGTGGGTAGGTGGTAGGAGGCCGGGTGAAGCCAGTGGCCATTGGTTAGGTAGACAGAAGCTACAAATGCCAATAATTGTCTTGATGAGGTTTAGGTAGTTGAATTAATATGGCTTATGCATGACTACCTTAAATGCCATTTACGCTGCATGGGAGCAGTAGTTGGAGAGCTGGTTATTAAATTGATGAGGAGTATTCAGGAATATGGCAAAGGAGCAGGGCAAAAGTCATTTAACTTACATAAAACATGCTCCTGCTACTTAGAGCCATGATGCCCCACTGTGGTATCACAGTCCCCCACCATGGGAATAATAGGGAAGCCACAAGCTGAGCATCATGAGAACAAACAGCTAATTTAATGACTGAAGGTTTCAGTATAGATAGAAATTAGATATGTACTATTTAAATGCCAGTAGCTATAAGTCAGTCTGACATACCTTGGATTCAATACATAGGCAAAAGTAATGAGAGTTTGAGTTATTATTACAAATGCATATGAGTCCTGCACGGAGGACTAGGACAATAGTAAATTTATGATGGAGTGTAATCTGGATAGTAGAGCAGGAAACCCCCAAATTTGCAGAGGTGCTCCCTTTTCCCAACCAGTTTAACTGCTGCCATTTGTAATGCGGTGAGGTATGAATGAAGTAAAGGAGCCTGGTCTCATAAGCTGTAGCAGGAAATCCTTAAAAGGAGTAGAAGCAGCACATGAGAACTGTAGAGTTGGAAGCTGCAGCTGCCTAGATGGATCCAGAACTCAGTGAAGTCAGTCCAGGTGCAAACAATTAAGGTAGATGTGCACTGTTACAGGCAAAGAGAACATGAGAGCTGACTAGCACACAGGTAACAATTGCAGTTGAACTGAGAGATTTGGGAAAGGTATGATAAAGCAAATGGGAGCCTGAACAGCACAAGGCAAACAAAAAGACAGAAAAACACTAGAAAAACTAGAAAGCCCTCACAAGACAAGCAAAGACAAGCAGCAGGATGCTAGAAAAACTAGACCCCCCTCAAAAAATAAAGAAAACTGAAGAAAAACAAACACCAGAACAGTAGATCAGACACAGACAACACAGAGAAGAACAGAAGCAGCCACAGGCAAAAGCAAAATACAGACCGAGAAAGGCAGGAGAAACACAAACCAGTAGAACGGTAGCACCAACCAAGCAGAAAATCCAAACATGCAAGTGGAGAGTGAAGCTCAACAGAGCCTCTAGCGGCAAAGAAAAAATGCTTCTGAATGAAGCAGGAACCAAGAGTTTAAATAGTTCAGGTGGGGGCGGGCTGTTGCTTCAGCCATTGAACCACAGGCTTAAGCCTTTTAAAAACAGTCCCTCGCTGGTCTGCCCCCCACATCCCACACTCACCCCACCCTGACTTCTCAGCACCCACCACTACACACCCTCCACACACCCTCCACACACCCTCACTCACCTGAACAGGTCATATTGTGAAGATCCACACTCCAATCAGAGACACATCTTGCCACCGGAACTGTCGACTGCAATATGAGAAACTAAGGTAAGTACTGTTCAATGTATTTCAAAGGGGGTTTGAATTTTGATGCTTAACTATGTCATATTTGCATACTTTTGCCCCAAAGTGTCGATACAGAATTTTTGGGACCCTGCCTCATGACCAATGGTGGTGGAATTATGCAAATCGGGCTAGAAAGGAGACTTCACAGTCGTGTTGCGAAATCACTTTTCGGGCAAGATTTGAACATTTTCACCACCACAGTTCGTATAGTAGGGGTCACAGGAAGGATATCTTGAAAATTTGGGATCAGAATATGTAAAAATGGCAAAGTTATGTGCATACATTGACATTTTTTCTATACTCGCTCATACCGTTGGTAATTTTAAATATTTTTACCCCAGATTTTCAGCATAGCCATTTTTTCACACCACCTCATGAACATGATAGCTGTCATTTTTCAAATCCTGGCCAAAACGTGTTTTTGCACCTGTGGCATAGAATGACTTTTCAATGATGTTGAATGATGTTTTGGCAGGGATTTGAAACTTGTCACTTACTGGGTTCATGAGGTGGGGTAATTAGAAGGCTACACTAAATATTTGGGGTACAAATATTGTAAAATGTCCCAGTTATGACTGAATGTTACAGTATTTCAATGTTCACTCATAACTTTGCTAATTTTCAATATTTTGACTCCAAACTTGCAAGATAGCCATTTTTCCACACCTACTCATAAACGTGACGTGTCATTGTTTAAATCATGGACAAGATGTGTTTTCTCACCTGTGGTATGAAATGACATTTTGGTCAATATGCTATAAATGGTACATGTCATGTTTACAGGGCAAATCGTAAAATGCATATGTTGAAAAGTTTGGGCCAAAATAAAAAAAAAATGAATTAACAAGCTTTGTGTGTAGTGCCAGTCTTCGACCGAGCAGCCATGTTCGACATTGACAAATGTTTGTTAAAAATAGGCACTTAGTAATTTCTGAAAGTCATAACCAACTGTAATCTTGGGGTAGAATATTTTATTTCACATGCAATGGCCATGGATGCAGCTGCCATAGACTTACAAACTGCTAGTGAACATAGTATAACTGATGTACAGATGCACAGCAGCTGATTTTGTCGTACTTTATTGTGTTTTGCAGCAGCTTGTGTTTAAAGGTGCATTTACACTACATTGCCTTTCACAGCATTTCAGTCTTCAGTGCTCTACCCACTGCAGTGCAGATGTTTATTTATATTACCCATCTTCCATTCTGGTTATGGCTCAAGTTGCATTGCCCACTGAGTTTTCGGTGCATGACTCTGCATATCTGCTGGGGTTGACAGTGACAGCTGCATCTGCTCAGGATGACAGGGAAGATGAAACATGTCACACTCACCAACTAGGCTACAATTCAAAGTTAACATGGTTTTCAGTCCTGAATTAGAGCCCTACCTCCCCTTTCTTAAAAACTGCTTTCAGATCAACTCATAGAAACATAGAAATTTTTGGCAGCTAAGGACCACTAGGCCCATTCAGTCTGCCCGTAAGTCCTGTACTTGATTACAGCTTTTGACTCTCCCCCCACTTAACCTCTATGGTTCCCCTATGCCTGTCCCATGCATGTCTAAATCCAACCACAGTGCTCACTCCCATCACCTCCTGTGGCAGACCATTTCATGCGTCCACCACCCTCTCCATGAAGAAAAACTTCTTCACATTCCCTTTTAACCTGCCACCTTCCAATTTCATGTCATGCCCCCTAGTTCTTGTACTCCTCCTGTAATGGCAGATTCCCCCCAACACCCTGTTTATGCCCCTGAGGTACTTGTATGTTTCTATCATGTCCCCTCTCTCTCTCTCTCTCTCTCTCCTCTTCCCCGGAGAGTACATATTGAGGTCCCTTAATCTCTCCTCATAAGTCTTATGGTTCAAGCCTTGAACCATCTTAGTCGCCCTTCTCTGGACCACTTCCAGCCTGTTAATGTCCCTTTGAAGGTGTGACCTCCAGAACTGCAACTCCATGTGAGGCCTGACAAGGGTTTTGTGTAACGGTATCACTACCTCACGCCTTCTGCTGATGATACCCATTGCTATGTACCCCAGAATGCCACTGGCCCTCCCTGCTGCCTTTGTACTCTGCTTTGACATTTTCAGGTCATCTGAAATAGTAACCCCCAGGTCTCTTTCCTCTTTGGTGACTGTCAGCAACTCCCCCCCAAATCCTATAGCTCTCCCCAGGGTTACTGTGGCCCAAGTGCATAATTTTGCACTTTTTTGAATTAAACCTCATTTGCTACTCTACAGACCATTTCTCAAGCTTCCCCAAGGCTGTCATCATTTTCTTCACCCCTTCTTGAGTATCCACCCTGTGACAGATATTTCTGTCATCTGCAAACAAGCAGAACTTTCCTTACAGCCCCTCTGCAATGTCACTGATGAAGACATTGAACAGAACTAGAACAAGGACTGATTGATCCCTGAGGTAATCCACTAGTCACCCTCCTCTCCCCAGATTGTACTCCATTTACCACCACCCTCCATCTCCTGTCTGTTAGCCAGTTCCTAACCCAGTTCACTACCTTGTCTCCCATGCCCAGACTACCCATCTTGTTAACCAGCCTCTTATGTGGGAGAGTGTTGAAGGCTTTGCTGAAATCAAGGTAGGCGATGTCCACGGATCCCGATTTACTTCCTTCATTACCCAGTCGAAGAAGTCTATGAGATTTGTCTGACACAACCTTCCCACTGTGAACCCCTGTTGCCTAGTGTCCTGGGCACCGATGGCTTCTAGATGTCTTACTATCCTTTCCTTAAGCAGTGCCTCCATGATCTTCCCCACTTAGGGTTACCAGATTTGGGGACACCAAATAGACGACACCATCTACCAGTGAGTTCCACCCTCACTTCTCCACCACCTCAGGTTGGGATCAGATTCTCAGACAGAGGTATAGCTCTTGACTAACTGCATTTATGGAGTCAGCCACTCCTTGAGGACCAGGAATTGTCATAACAGCAATCAGTGAACGGAAGGGTGATCACCAGAATCAGACAGATCATTAGACAGATCAGGCACATATCAGCAGAACAATATTTAACAAAAACGAAAGTCTACTAGTAAGCTCAGCACCACACATCATTCCCCCCCCCACACCCTGCAGCAATGTGACATTTATTAGAGCAGCAGCAGCATATGGTCTGGATCCCTACTTACCAAATATATTAATCTGCTGAAATTATGACAACAACCTTACCCTCCACCCCACACCAATGTTACATTAGAGCTGAGCAGAGCAGTCAGTGAGTATGGTGGTGAATCTGTCTCTGCAATCATCAGCTACTCACCAACCAATTGGGCTGCTGCAACTTTTCACAATCCAGGCCAGCCTCTGCTGGTGCTGTAAACTCGAATTTGGCCACACACCATGCACACACCTCAGTCTATCCATTGGGACCGTCACCATGGGTGGGTTATGACTACAGACTACTTGACCAACTCGGATGCTGCAGTGTCTCTCAGACAGTCATAGGTGGGGCAGAGACAAGTCTGGTCCAGGAGTCGGAATTGTGTGCTGTTGGAATGAGTTTCTGAACATCAGAAATATACTCTGGAAGCAAACTTTAACTTGGGGTAGGATCGATATGCTACCGTCGCCGGTGACTGCCCGCTGGGCTGCTGACTGCAGGCAACAATCAGGAGTTCAAATGCAGGTCCATGATTCCTGCATCCTAATTAAATCCTGCCTGTGGGTGAAAGGTGAAGTTACAGTCATGTGCAGTCATAGCAAGCTGGACGGCGCATGACAGGAATCAGGATGCGTATTATTCAGTGTTTTTTTCTGTGACTGCTTTTGGGCTTGGCACTAATACTGAACTAGTTGTTGTATTCTGTTGCCAAGCAACCACCAGCTGAAGTTCCAAACTGCAAGTGAGTGGCAGGGGTCCACTTGCAGTTTGGGATGGTTGCTTGGCAACAGACAACTAGTTCAATGTGAATCAGTTGCCATGCCGAAAACCCGGAAAAAACAGTAGTTAAAAAAAATCCACCCAGACAAAAAATTCATACCTTGAAAGATATGTCTGGGTAAAACCAGACATCTGCTAACCCTATCCCCACTATCGAGGTGAGGCTGACCAGCCTATAGTTGCCCGCCTCCTCCCTACTGCCTAATTTGTGTAGAGGGATGACACGTGCCTTCCTCCAATCCTCTGGCACCACTCCTGTGTTAAGTGACTCAGCGAACAATGCTGCTGGAGGTTCTGCTAGCTCTCTTCACAGCTAGTATCCTTGGGTGTATGCTGTCTGGTACCATTACTTTGTCCACCTTCCATTTAGTGAGTTCCTGCAGGACTCTCTCCCCCATGAATGGACTGTTGTCCACCTCTTTCCCCTGTTGGCTTCTGATGCTCGGCTGTGGTTCCTGTCCCTCCCACTCTTCTCTAAATGCTGAACAGAAGTATTTATTCAGGTGCAAAAACATGTATTGAGAAGGATGTAAAAAATTACACCTGTACTGTTCATAAGGAGGTGTGAAAAAATGGCAATGTTGAAAATCTGGAGTGAAAATATTAAAAACTGGCGAGGTTACGAGCATGCTTAGAAACTGCGCAATGCATGCTCATAAAGCAGTCATTTTTTTGGAAATTTTCCACCAAATTTGCAAAATGTGCTTTTTTGGGACCCCACCTCATGAACAGTGACAGTGCTGTTTTGTTAATCGGTTCTGAAAGGTGATTCCGCGCAATGACCGCAAAATCACCTTTCGGGACTGAGAAACGAAATGACAGTGAGACATTCTTGAGGTGGGGTCCCACGAACTCCATGTTGAAAACTTGGGGCCAAAATTCAAAAAAATGGCTGAGATATCAACCTAAGTTGAAACCCCCTATTGCTTCCCAACATAAAGCTTACTGCCATTTCTTCACATTGCAGTTCGGCTTTGAAGAGTGCAGACACGTCCCGGTTCAGAGAAGATCGTAGCTCCCAACCTTTGGAGGGTATGTATGGATGATGGGGGGGTGCAGCGAGGTGGGTGCACAGAGGAAGGGTAGTGATGGGGAGACATAAGTGGACCATTTTCTTGTTTGCAGGAAAAAAATAAAACAAATAGTGAGGGAAGGTTTTCTTCATTTACAGGTTAAGAAAGAAAAAAAAAATTAGGCACACTGGGGTGGGGTCCCAGAGTGCTACAATTCTTGGGGGGGGGATGGAGGAAGCTGGGAGGTCCGCAGCAGTGGGAGGTTGAGGGAGGGTTTTATTGTCTGTCGGGGGATGGGAGGGAGTGGGGACGCCAGCAGCAGTGGGAGGTTATGGTGTGGCAGATGACAGGAGCTGCAAACATGCTGACACGAAGATTGGGCACCCTGATGTCAGCTTTCTGTGGATTGTGTGGCGGAAGGCAGGGGCCACCATTTTTACTGAAATGTTTCACCAAGAAAGGCATGCAATGGAGGTGTGCCATCTGCCGCTGCAATGGCGAGCTTGTCTCTGATTGCAGCAGCACATTTGTTTCATCTCCATGGCTTTCTTTGAAACTGCTGTCATCGGCATCATGCTCACTCATTGGGGGCTGAGGGACACACACATTAAATTGTCCCCTGCATTCGCCAACACTGACATACCTCTGCATTTCTGCTACCAGCACAAGATGTTGCCTACGTGTACACACAAGCCAACATAAAAATGTATGCAGGAAGCAGTGGAAACTCAGGCACATATGATTTATTTTATTGTGCCTATATCATTCCCCAGTTCCCTTCTGCTGGTGACCAGTTGCCCATATTAGGGCTCCTTCCCATGAGGTCAAGGGTCTCCCAGAGCCATTCAGGAGCCATTCTTGGAAGGTTGTATACAGATTAGAAACAGTGAATTTCTGAAGCCATCTTGCTCCTTCCATTAGATAGTCAATTAAGCTGCTTGGCTGGGATACAAATAAACAAATGAAACAAACAGAAAGGGAAAGAGAACAACAAATGGAGCACTGAAGAAGCAGAGGAAAAGAGAAAACAACAGAAGAAGCAGGTAGAAAAGCAAGGAGGCCCAACTGTCACACAGCACAGGGAGCTCAGAGCACTACAAACAATGGTACCTGTTGTTTCAAAACACGCTAAGTGTGAGCTGCTGGGTGAGATTGGTTTATATTTGGTATGTGAGAGGAGCTATTCACCCACACTGAACCTCTGGCTTTAGCCCTCCCATTGCTGTTACATCTTTACAGGCTTATTAGTTATCCTGTTGGGTGTTTCTGATTTCCACACAGATAAGGCCATTTTAGAACTGCATGATGTAGTTTATGTCCCTTGCTCAGCTCTTCCATTGTTGGAACAATGCATTCATGTTTTGCTATTGAACTCTGTGGTAGTAAAGGGACATAAACTGCATCATCAAATTCTAAAATTGCACTCAACGCCAGACAGTTTTATTTATTTATTTATTGAATTGTTTCACAAAGAAAGATACACTGAGCAACTTAATGCTCGTCTCACGGTACATCCTGGGGGAATGGGATATACAGATATACTATCAATCAGAAATAACTGCCAATGTCACTAATAGGCAAATATACTAACAAACAGTATGAACATACAAAAATTGACAACAGAAAAAAAGCCTTCATGGTCTACCAAGTCTGCTTGATGGTGCAGCTAGCAGCCCTTATTCTGTAACTGCCCCTCCCTCCATTCCCTCCCATCCTTTGACCCTCCCTCTTGCTCTCTTCCATCCCATCCCCTTTTCAAGCTGCCCACTGTTCTACTGGCTACCACCTCCACTGGCAAATGTTCCACCCAGCCACCACCCTCTCTGTGAAAAAATGTCTCCTCATCTCCCTCCTGAATCTTCCCCCTTCCAGTCTCATATCATGGCATAGGGTGTCCATCCCCTCCCTTAGTTAGAAGAGCCCATCTGTACAAGCTTTGTTTAATTCCTTCATGTACTTGAAGGTCTCAATCATATCTCCCCTCTCCCTCCTCTCCTCTAGTGAGTACTTGTTCAGTTCTCTCAGCCTGCTCTCATATGGTAAGTCCCCCAGACCCTTGATCATCTTTGTTGCCCTGCACTGCACCCCCTCCAGTAATCTAATGTCCTTCTTCAGGTACGGTTGCCAGTACTTCATGCAGTACTCCAAGTGTGGTCTAACCAATGTTCTATACAATGGCAGAATCACCTCCCTCCTCCTTGAGGATATGCCCATAGCAATACAGTCCAGCATCCTGTTGACCTTTGCAGCCACTTTTCTACATTGTGCCAAGTTGTTCAATGCTCCTGTCATGAGCACCCCCAGATCCTTCTCCTCTTCAGTCACAGCTAGCTGTTCTCCCCCAGTAGGTAGCTCCTCTTAGGACTGTTTGCCCCGAAGTGCAGCACCTTGCATTTTTTGTCATTGAACCCCAGCTGCCAGGTGTCTGACCAGGTATTCAGTTTTGAGAGATCCTCCTGCTACCCTTGCCAACCTAGAGATGGAACAATAACAGAATTTAAACCAGTTTCTAAAACTCTGCTTCTAGTTTGAAAAATTACTTTCAGGTTCAGTGCAACTCTCCTTTAACTCCATATTGGTGAGTGAGCCATCCAGTGAAGTGTAAGCAGAACCCAACATGGTTCCTAGAACACCTTGTTGCAGTCTTTGACATGGCACAAGGTGCAGTATGGCCATCTAAAGACACAATGCACACAATGCAAAAGTATTCTCTTTCTAACATGTCAAACAGTGTGGGATCTAAAGCAATTGCTGGGGCTAATGGCATCATGCATAGATCTCCACACATGGACAAGACAGCATATGAGACCTCTGCAACTTTTCATCCTCACCAGCTTGGACCACAACAGCCAGAACTATAATACACTCAGGAAATGACACCTCTCATGAGGCACTCCATTGCCCAGTGGATGAACCAACACATCTGAGAATGAAATTACATTCTTTACAGTACTCTGAGACATAACCGTTGGGTGATTTAAGAAGCAGTATACTCCATGCCCCCGGTGGGTGGAGTGAAAAGTGGTTCTACTGTAACACCGCTTGCAATACACTGTGGAAGAGGGTGGCCCTTTGGACATTGAGGGACTCAAGTAAAAAGTAAACATGTGCAAAGATGCTCAAATGCCATCTGAGCAGATATCAATGGCTGAGGTACCGTTCATCTCCAGCCAGGAAGAGCAACTAAGTGGACCTTATTTATTTAGCTTTTGTCACCCAGGTAGAAGTACTAGACAAACAGTTGCCTATTTTTAGGCACAGCCTGGGAGATCACAACTGAGAAAAAATCCAGTAACTGACAGTCATACACATCAGTGGTCATATACTGTACAAGAGTCCAAGATACAAAAAAAAAAACACTACTGAATGGAATATTGGGGGATTCACAAAGACTGCAGAGTAAAGTACATACAGTAATAGAATGGCCATCAGCCCCTTGAGAACTGGTAAGGCCTGATCCATTTAGGCTTCTTTTATTATGGCCATTAGTCAATGGGAAATCATAGCACTGGATGCAACCAAACCTTTCTTCAATTCCTGGAGCAGGACAACCAGTGTATCTTTTATTGCTATGGATGCTACAGTAGTTTAGTGCAGGTATAGTCTGGCTGCTTGTATGATGTCCAGGGTCTGCAGTTACTGTACTTTCTCTGTGTGTTTTGGACCAGGGTTGAATGATGGCAGCTAAGTTAGGCCAACTCATCAGCTGGTTTTACTATTAGACTGAGAAAAAACAACAGCACTTTCATTCATTTTGAAGGTGGCCAATCATGGAGGGGGCATATTGTGCTGATCATCTTTAGACTTCAAAATTGGATGTTAAGGAGGAGGAGGAGGAGAAGGATGGGATCAGGGTGCTGCCAGAGTGAGGGATAGGGGGACATAAGGAATTAATTAGTTTACTGCAAACAAGTGCTTCTCATTAGGAAAAGTGGTGGCTGACCTTGGAGGTGGGTGAGTTGTGCTGGTCGCCCACCAAAGGAATATAATTCTAAAACTTATGGATGCTGGTGGTAGACGGGTGAGACTGGGCTGCTGACAGTGGATGGGGAGGGGGTTACATTAACTACTGGGTTTGGAATGGGTAAGATGGATGTGACATTGGGAAATATAACCAAGGGTGAGGGGAGTTTTCCTTGTGGTTTAGGTGCATAACAGATTTCCAAATATCTAATTCCTGAATATGTGTCTGCTGAATACCAAATATTCAGTCAAATATTCAAGAAATGTATTGGTACAGCCCTAGAAGTGACATGCTTTTGAATCAAGACCAAGCAGGACATATATGACTAGAACGCTCTAGCCTCCTCCCCCCACATCCTTCCCCTCGAGTGCATAGCAGCAAGGACTGGGGGGGTCCAGTCAATGTGGAGTTAGCCAAGTTAACATGCTCCAAATCAGAAGCCCAGTTCAACTCCAGTTCAGCTCCAAAGTGGAATCTCTGCTCTGTGGGAGAAAGAGTTCATGGGATGAGGCAGTCCACAGTCAGAACTGCTCTATTGTTACACACTGTCTGCTGGTCCGTGCATTCCAAGAACAACTGAGTTTTTCTTTCACCTAAAGCATTCAGAGAAAACACTCAACCATTTAAGACACCATAGCCATTCACATAAGTATGAACTCTGAAACCTGCCATCCTGCTTGTGCTGCACCATAAAGAAGACTCAGTGAAAATTCCTAGGTACAGTAAATTACATTTTACTAAACAAAGACCTGCATAGATGAAGATGTAGCTGTGTAAAGACTGATGACAGATAGACAGACAAACAAAATCATTATCTTCTTATGGGAATTCCCTCATAGCAATTAGAACAAATATGTTCCAAAAGGGGCTTTCCAGTCAAAAATAGCTAATCCAGCATGTCTGCTTGCTGTGGTCACTGTGAGTCACAAGTCTTGGATAACTTTGAGGTTTGCGTTTTGCACATCATTGCAAAGTACTTAACTCGTTCTCTTGCTTTATCAAGCATTGCTTCATACCAATAATGTCTGCTTGCAAATTTTAGTAATGAAATTGTTTTGTTACTTTTTCTTGGAGGGTGAGGGATAAAGCAAGAGACTATACCTTATGGATACCTAATAATGTCTGCCTGTCAACATTGCACAGTATTTGTCATTCTGATATGTATGCAGTGTTGTACCTGGAAAATTGCAACAGCTGTGTAAAGAAATGTAACATATGTGCCAACACAATGAAGTGCAATTTAGAAAAAAAAATTTCTTGCCTAATAATGCCACCCCCACACACACATTGTCATGCCAGCCAACCTGTCTGTATGACTTTTTGGGGGGGCATAGCTCAGGGTGACTCTCGTGTCTAGGAAAAATAGATGGGTCAGCTCACTGGGTGCCACCTTCCAAACAATCAGCAGAAATCAGATACTGCACCTTCCTTTTCCTTCTTACTATGAGTGTACAAGATAGAGCCAAGACATACAAAAACACATAGAGTTGCACCTCATGTGCAGTTCATTTACTGAGGAGTAAGGGTTTGAATGATAGTTCATTTAAGCAATTAATTTCTCAGTACAGTACATGGCAGTGTTGGAATTACACTTTATGAGCTATGGCAGATAGGGGGGCCCTTGAGGGTCCGGGGCTCGATTTTCAAAGGGGGTCCCAGGGCTTACATCAAGCCCTGCATCAGCCTCATTGTTCGGCACAGGCTGCACCAAAATCCTTTGATGCAACTACGCTGGAATTTAGTAAACTGGGTGCAGTTGAGACACTTTACACACTTTAAGGCAGCTTACGCTAAATATTTGGTGCAAGCCCTGTAAAATGGGTCCCCCAAGTGGCACAAGTTAGACCAGAAAAAAGCTAGCCTAACTTGCAGCATTTGGCCCTCTGGATTGAAAATCCCAATCACCAACTGGGATAATGATTCAAACCCCATGCACCCAATGATAGCTGCTCCAGTGGATCGTGGCATTCTCAGGACTCTGAAAATCGAGCTCCCTATCATTAAATGGAGACCCCTTTCCTAGTATAAGTCAATGGCAGTGATGTGTGAGCTACCAGGGCTCACTTCAGAGATGTGGGACTGAGGTCTGGCAAATCCATTGTAATTCCAACACTGATAGAAGAGCTTGTCCCCGACACAGTTCATCACATTGGTACCAAATCTTATATCACAGCCCTTAGTTATTAGGGTCATATGGCCCATTCTCAATTACCAGTGGATTCTCCCAACACACAGCTATTTTTAGTAACCTGGCATCTAGCCAGCAGATAGAGGGACTAGCCTACCCTGCCGTCTGATATGATATTCAAATTCCAATTGCTGAAACTATACACAGACAACCAACATTACCTTCCCCCTTGTGTACAGTACTTACTGATAAATAACTTTTTACTTTAAGATGGCAGGCTTTGCAAATATTCACTAATTTAGAATGCCCAGGGCCACAATTTGTTTCTGTGGACACTGGGATCTTCATGGAGTCCTCCAGACCTGAAAGTCATTGTTACTAACTCCTTAAGGGGGTATCCACTTGGGAAACCTACTTGTGCCTCCCACTTCCATTCTCCCACAGCTGCGGTGCCATCTGACAGCGGGACCCAACCTGAACCCAACTGCCAAGAAGACCCACAAAACTGCATTAAAGGTGTGGACCCAGCACACAGGGATTGTCTCCCCCTAATACCACTAACTTGGCAGCACTTGAATCATGTAACTGCAGTTTGCCTTTCATCCTCATTGAGGCTCCAAACCAACCCAGCCCAGTGTAGGATATTGTAGTCAATGAGTCCCTTTGCAGCCAACACCAGTCAGGTCCCCTAATAGTTAGGCCTTGAGCAACCACTTCCTGGTGTTATGGGCAGAAAGAGCACCAAGGATTGCCATGCCGTCCCAGACCGGGGCCTTCCACCATTCCAGGCCAGGTGGTCCCATTCAAATTTCTGGCAGTACCATGGGGAACTAAGGAATGCCCATGCTACCCTATACCTGATGCTCTGTCACCATGTCAGGCCTGGTATACCCCCCTTTCAACCACTGCAAGACCTGTGCATGATGTATGCATTGATCAACCATTTACAGACATCCCTTCAACGCTATCTCTCTTCCCAGACCTCTGAACAAAACTCACTTTTCTGCCCAACCTTCTTTTATACTGTACATCCTCAGTCTCCTTCCTGCCCACTGAAGACATCTCTCTTGGAGCCAAAGTACCTACTACCCTGATGGGCATTGCTAGTAAGAACAATGCCCACTTCCGGGGGAATGGGGTTGTTACAATAAGTTTAGTTTAGTTGATCAGAAAAGAAAGGCTAGAACATACTTTCTGCACAGGCTGGAGTACAAGGCAGTTAAATGAGTTGCTCAGGGCCACTCAGTGAGTATTTGGCTATAGCAGGATCTGAACTTGCAGTCTCCTGAGCCCCAACAGTTTAAAGGTATTAGCATGCCATGCGATGTGCAGGAAAGTCGAATGTTTTGGAGGAGACAGTAGGATGTGAGGAGGAAAGCATTTCCTGAACATACAGTCCAGCCTGCCAAAAGACAAAAGAAAGCCACTCAAAACTGATGGCACAGCTCTAAGTCTCATGATGTTGGTTGTCAGCAAGCACATCAGGCACATGTCAATAAAAAGAACTCTAACTGAAATGTGAACTGTAATATGCTGCTAAAGAGGTTAGGATGCTACTGAAAAGTTCTACTAAGCATTTCGAGTTTACAAGCAGAGGTTCTGCAAGAATTTTTGCACAGTTTGCAATGGAGATATTATGGTTGTTGTCAAATTTTGCACAGAAATTAAATTAAAATAACTTAAAACTAAAAATGAATTGTGTGCCCGTATTTCTTTTCATGGTGTGTGGAGACCACACTCCGGTGTACTGTATAGTACTTACAGTAGTTTAAAAGTATTAAAGTATCTAATCTCACTGCCTCCACTACTTGCTGCAGTTGGTGGGGGCACCAAAAAAAGAAAGTGCCTCCCAGAAATATTGTGGGTTGTTTTTAGTTACAGATTATTTACCCATGGTAACACTGCTGTGATGCAATGGCTTGTTGGCTGAGGGATCTTGTTTTTATTCATTGTGTTCGCCATACACTCAAATGCAGCGAACACTTTGGTATGACAGTGCCTTTTGAGGGGTGTGGACACTGCCTGCCCAATGCAGAGCAGTGTTGCAGGGGCACGACAGTGCCACACCAATCAGCATCCAGGCTGACTATGATGGAGTTTCTGGTTTGCTGGGCGGGGACGAGCACCAACTTCAAAAGAAGTTGCTGTCCCTTGGATCTGCGCCGCCCAGCTAGCCAGGCTGATCTGCTATGATCAGCCTGGAATGCATGGAATGTGAACCTGTCCATCCATCAATGTCTATTGCTGGTGGCTTTGTCCCCCAACACTCTCTTCCCTGTCAGTGCCCCCCCCCACAAACACAAACAGGGTGCCCAATCCACCAGTGTTGTCCATTAATAAAAAAAACTGTCAGTTGTCCCTTAAATAAAGGAAACTGTCCCTCATCATTTTTTTTTAACCTGAAAGAAAGAAAACTGTCCATCACTGTCTGCTGCGCCATTACACTGGGGTGCTCAATCCTCCAGTATCTTTCTGTAAAATTAAGAAAACTGTCCCCCCTCATGTCTTTTTTTTTATCCCCCTGAAAATAAGAAAACCATCCACTGTTGTCTCTTGTGCTCCCACCCACAAGCATAACTCAGTGACACTGGGGGTGCCCACTCCCTAGTGTTCTCCATTAATAAAAAAAAATTTCCTGAAATAAAGGAAACTGACCCTCGTCATTTTTTATTTTTAACCTGAAAAAAAGAAAACAGTCCATTATAGTGTATGGCGGAAAGTCGTTCTCCACCGAAATCCATCATTGTCGAAACCTTGTAGTCACACACTAGTGACGTTCGCAGTGCAGTAGAACGATTTTTTCTACTGCACTGCAAACGTCACACAGTGTCCTCGAGCAGCATTTGACAGTTAGGGCTCACTCCATAGACAGGACACATAGCGAAAGCAGCAATGTCGGGGGCAGTACTAATGTTTAGCGTAAAAACATTCAAAATGTAAAGTTCTTAAACAGTTAAAATGTCAAGCGTGAACACGTTCAAAATGTAACGTTCTTTTTTCCTTCTAGTAACACAGTAAAACTGTTTTGAAGCAGAAACATGCTGTAGTGATTGTTTTTCCCAAAAAACAATGTTCCACCATACACTATTAAGAAAAGTGCATGGGGAACAGTTGACAACAGGGCATCTTTCACCTCGTTGGCACTATGACGATGGATTACCTCTCGAGCTGTGCACTCGAGGTCATCCGTTGTCATAGTGCCAACTCGGTGAAAGAATAGCCCTGTTGTCAACTGTTCCCCATGCACTATCCTATGTGTTGTCTGCTGTGCCATTACCCAGCCCCATAGACCCACCTACTCAGGACCCACACCCCATACTTACTCACCAGAGGTCCATCACCGTACTCTTCTCTGGACTGCAAACACGACTTCACTCTTCAAAGCCCAACTGTGAACTGAGGAAAGCTTTTCAATGTATTTCAATGGGGTTTTCAGTTTCACTGTATTCCAAAGGGGGTTTACAACTTATTGGCATAACTTGGCCATTTTTTTTAGTATTTTTGCCCCAAATTTTCAACATACCTTTTTTGGGAACCCACCTCATGAACTATTAAGTGACACTAGACAATCTGTCCCAAAAGGTGATTTTGGGGTCCCTGTATGAAATCACCTTTTGGGCAGGAGTTGAAAATCTTTTCTGCCTTTGTTCATGAGGTGGGGGGGGGGTCATAAGATGGCTATGTTGAAAATTTGGTGTAAACATATTGAAAAACAATGGAGTTATAAGCCTGCATTGAAATTTGTGAATATAGGCTTGAAACTTTGACAATTTTCAATATTTTGACCCCAAAATTTCAACATAGCCATTTCTTCATAGCACCTTATAAATGTGACAGCTGTCATTTTTCAGACTCTTGCCAAAATATGTTCATTCATCGGGACAGATGATTCCACAATCCCTGCATGAAATCATCTTTCTACCAGGAGTTGAAAATTTACTCTGCACTTGCTCATGAGGTGGGGTCATAAAAATGATATGCTGAAAATTTGCACCACAGATATTAACAAACAAGACAGTTACACTGCCCAACATCATCCCTTTTACTTTGCATTCTTAAACATTAATAAAATGATTCCTTCACTGAAACAGTTTTCAATCACACACCCCCTATGACACCAGTGCATACAGTGAACATTCGGCATTGACAAATGCTTGTTTTTACAATATATTTATTCAGGGTAGCTAACCTGAGATGCAACACTTCATTTCCAGTGTAAACCTTCTTTTATCCATTTCCTAGCTAAATTAACTCAAACACTGGGAGGTTTAAAGTGTTTGCTCATGGTCACACTGAATAATGAGCTTTAGAAGGTTTTGAACCTGCACTTGCCTAGTTTACAAAATTCTCTTCCCACAAGAACACACACTGCCTTTGCTACCTGCAGGGGGTAGGGAGGGTTTAGGCACTAAAAGGAAAGCTACTGCTGGCAAATTTTCTTTGAAAGCAGCAGTGTAATTAAAGTGGGAACAATTTGACCTTACCTTTTTTCAAGATAAAAGATTACAGGCATATTACAGATTTATTTGGTGATAAAAGGTTCTAGTTCCACTAAAATGTGAGCATTTTATAATTGTTTTAATTTAGTTTTTTCTCAGGAATAAAAGATGGCCAACACATTTTACTTATAAATAGTATTTTAGATCTGACAATGGTGAGGATCAAGATAAAAAGAAAAACTTACGGTACACAGCATGGAAGATATAAGTAGATTTGCCAGATATGTTAATATTTCTATTAATTGTAGCTGAAACTAGCTTTTTGAAAAATACATTTTTCATTGCACTGTTGCTTTAACAATTTATTTACCCTTGATGGACCAGCTATGATGCAACATCTAATTTTTATGGCTGTGGGCAGAGCCTACAGCCATCTTGCTGTCTGTAGCTGGAAAAATGGAGGACCGTGAAAAACATTTTTGGAGTTTTCAATTATCCTTCCACAACTATAAATCAATGTTGAAATAAAATACTCCCTTCTTTCTGTTTAGAATGTTGGAGACAGCACTCCAAGCTGCTTATCAGATGGCCATTAGAAAACTGAAATAGCTTGTTAAATATTAGTTGCCTATTAAACTGGAGATTTGTTTACCCCTGTCAAAATGCAACAACTTGCACATTTAAATAATTAGCATTTAAACATTTTCTTGTTACAGTTACATAGAAACATAGATGCTGACAGCAGAAGGAGACTGCTAGGTTCATCTAGTCTGCCCATTTGTTTTAGACCTATTTTGACACTCTAGTTGCCCTTTATAGTCAGGGCTCCCTTGTATCTATCCCATGACTTCTTTAATCCCCCCACAGTGTTGACCCCTACAACCTCTTGGGGAATGCTGTTGCAGGCATCCACCACTCTTTCTGTGAAGAAAAACTTCCTGGTGTTTGTAGAGAACCTCTTTCCTTGCAGCCTGAGGTTATGTCCCCTGATCTTGGAACCTTTCTTGAAGTGAAAAAGTCCCTGTGCCTGTACCTTGCTAATGCCTTTGATGTATGTCAATGTTTCAGTCAAGTCACATCTCTCTCTTCTCTGCTCCAGGGAGTACATATTCAGTTCCCTAAGTCTTTCCTCATAGGACATGTACTGCAGACCCTGAATCATTTTGTCACCTTTCTCTGTACTGTTTCCACCCAGTCAATGTTCTTCCTGAGTTAAGGCTTCTAGAACTGTATTCTGTATTCCAGGTGAGGCCTGACCAGCGATCTATACAGCTGGGCAGGAATTGTCTTCCAAGAAAGATTCATACCTCATAAATGTCACCCTTTCCCAGCAACTGAATCTAAAAAGATTTACACTGTTTTCTTAACCTCCTAAGACACTATCCGATAAGGACTGTCTCAGACATATGCCAGGTCTTCTGTGGTCTATTTTGGCAAAATATATAGCAATCAGGAGGCATTTTTTTACTATGCTTTTTGGGGAAAAAATATATTGAGCTACAGCAAACACACACATACACACACACACACACTGTACACCATCTTCATGGCCACAACATTCAAAATAAAAACTGCTATCTAATATGTTATTAAACTATAAAGAAATTGTTTATGTCAGTGAGCATAGTGAAGTTCAGTTTACAGTAGATTTCCTTTAAATATTTGTTATTCCATAATTTGCATCCGGAATAGCACAGGGGCCATGCTACATCTCATTGTCATATGGGTCTTCATTTTACACATTTTGTGCACTGTATTTACTTAGAATATCCCAGATTAGATGCCACATTGTGTTTTCATTGGAGTCATGATTTTACCATTTTTATAATGTATTTTTTCAGGATAGCCTAGTCCAGATGTAAAATATTGTTTTCAGTGTGTTCTGATTTTATGCAATGCAGAATAATATTGTGTAGATGTAGAGCCCCATTGAAAATAAGATACCATTTCTTCTGTGAACTATCCAGGCTAAACATATAGCTATCAGCAGGCATATTCCAGGAAAACATATTGTAAGAATGTGTAAAAGGAAGACCACATTGAAACTGTCTCTCAGCAGATCTGCATTGTACAAATTCATTAGAAATAATGGGTAAAAGCATCCCAAAAGCTCTCCACAGCCATATTGGCTCTGACCAGAATTTGTTAGTAGGATCCTGCTTCTACCCATTTCTGCAGATGGACGAAATGGAACACAGTGGAGCTGGTGAGGAGTACAATTCTTGGTAAAAAAATCCTCATAATGTCATTTACTTCCTCATGTGTATGACAAGTGCATTCTGATTTGTAATGGAGAGAGGCTATGTGCTATGTCACTTGTAATTGCCTAAGACAATATGCCAAGATCCTAAACACCTCTTCTACCCCTTCCCAGTATGCATGAAGTAACCTAGCGATGGCTAATTCTGCCTTCCACAAAAGAAGCTTTAAAGGGGCACTGTGAGCATTTGCAATTTTTTTAGAAATGCTAAACATGGTACCTCTGACCATTTAAATGTACATTGATGGAATGTGGCATGCATTATATGGTGAAGGAGTACCGTAATGATAATGGAAAAGCAGTATTTTTATAAAAAAAGAATATTGAGCATCCCCAATGTAACTCACATGGTCTACTCCTCCAAAGCTTTCCCAAGCTGGCACTCATTCATAAGCGAGTTGAACTTTTTTTCAAGGCATACCATTTTAATGCCAAAAAACAAGCACGGATATGTGCTGAGCTGGTCAAAGTAACTTACTTTTTAAGATGAGTGCTGTATCTTAAGAAAACATGGCTTCGAAAAGTAACACCGTGAGTCTGAGCATGCACATCAGTGTTTGATGCTGATGCACGTGCCAAGTGTCATGGGTTAACTTTTCAAAGCCAGATTTTCTTATTTAGTGCTCATTTTTAAAAGTAATTTGCTTTGTCCAGCTCAGAGCAGATCCTAATTTGTTTTTTGGTATTAAAATGATATGCCTTGAAAAAAAATCAAACTCACTTATGAATGCATTTGAACTTGGGGATATGCAGGGGGACTGGACCAAGTGAGTTTACTAAATGGTGCAGGGAGCCGTGCCAGACAGAACCAGGATTAGCATCACCCAGATTACTAAGGTGTGAGGGAGCAAAGCCAGTGCATGAGGTAGGTTTAGGAGCACAATTCAAGAAATGTAATCAGTATGAATAACTGATTACCGACAGTTAATCTTGGTGGGGGGTGGAGTAGAACTTGCTCAAAATCGGGGGGTGGGCCAGGCGAGCATCAAAAATACTGGAGGAGGGAGAGGTCTAGATCTACCCACTTGACTATCCATGCATCTTACCTCCCAACAGCCTTATTAAACTGTAGTCTAATATCAGTGCAGTAACAACAGAACTTTAAAAACTGATGTTTCTGTAACACCCATCCCATTAGAGCTCCATGGACTTTGTGGACTTTCCATGGGTCCCTACAGAGCTTTCCAAAAAGACCTCCTTCCAAGTCTCCAGTAAACAGGAGGAGAAACTGATAAACATAAACCCTGACCCACTCAATGGACTAAGGGCTGAGGAATGACCCTTTCCCAAAGCCTGTTCACAAGTAGCTGAGGTTATGGTGAAACAGACTAACTACACATAACGCTGTGGAGAGAGAACATAAACAACAGTACAACCAGCATGGTATAAAATGTATCCTACAACTAATGAACCAGTGCCCTAGGGAAGAAAGGAGTAATGCATCCATCTGTCTCACATTATTGCAGCCTTAGTACCACTAAACTACAAGAGCCATGCCAGAATCAGTATCCATATTCACAGTATTGAAAAGAGGGGGATGACTAGGGCCCTCTTCAGGGGTGAAGGAGGTTCAGATGGGGAGGTTCAGATGAGAAGCAGAGCTTCAGTCCCTTTATAGCAATATCAACGTGGCATCCCCAGGTGCAGTAGTTCTGTTCCTTCTTGTCCACAGCTTAGGGGGAGATGCACCCAAGTGTTTCTGACTGCCTTAAATTTGTGCATATTAACATTATATGCTCTTCTCAAGTCTGAGTGTTGAGTCTGTAGTCCTGTAGACACAGCTGCTGCACCCCTCCTGTTGCCCTCATGCCCCGAGGCTCTGAGGAAATAGGACAGAGCCCTTACATGTGCATTTGCTGCAAGATTCACAGTACTGTATTAGGGAGTCTTGCTGACCCTGGTCTCCTACAGATTCATCCATACAAGATAGAGTGGTTATGAGGAGATAGACCCCAGAGGGTAGTCCATGGACCTTCATGCCCCTATCATAGTTGCAGACATTTGAGCCCATTTTCACATCTATGGCCACCGGAGAGCACCCTGACTCCATGAGAGAGGGGAAGTAGGGCAGCTGACAGCTATAGCCATCATTACCAAATGGGGGACTTCTGCTATTAAGAAGTATGGATCTATTTCATAGGTAATCTAGCAAGCGGGGAAGAAAAAAGGTCACAAGGTAGGAAGGAAGGGGGACAGAGCTCTGCAGTCTACCAGGCACGCTCTCTAGTTAAGTTGGGGGGCAGACAGGCACCCAGTGTCCCATACCTATAATGGGTAGTCTAATTTATAGAGTCAAAGTCAGAATGTTGTGGGGGGGTCTGATGACATTCTACAATTTCACAGGTCTTGCCCCCCAGATAAAGGAGGGCCAGCAAAGTTCACATATGGAGGGGGACCCCTTTTCACACACTGTAGGCATGCAAAACCAGGGGGTTCCATCAAGCAAGATGCATGAAATCACATTTTAGATTCAGGTATTGGCCCACTATGATGCATCCATGATTGCTGCTGGCCAGAATGACAATTGGAGTCATAGTGTCAAGGAACAAGGTCTCTAAAGGCAACTAGGCCAGTCACAACTGAAGACAGGGCCGGGGGAACCTGGGAGGGAAGGAAAGTGTCCAGGTAGATCATATGGGGGCAAAATTACTGCATCCTAGACCAGACCCAACCCTCCACCCTAAAGTCCAGTTAATCTCCCCAATCAATCTCCTCCTCACAGATCCCTCCAAAAAAAGGAAAAATAAGTATTCACAGTTCTGTGGTGTTGCTCATCCAGTCACAGATGAGGGAAATGGTGTGGTATGCACTGGAGCTGGGTTACGGGAAGTTGTTTAGGACAGTGTTTCTTCTAGACTGGAGGATCCACTAGTTAGAGGGGTGACAGAAGCCATCACCACAGCCCATGACATCTTTATTGAGACTGCCAGAAGATACATGTCTTGGAGTGACTTCCACTGTAGTTGTGGGTGCCCCCCCCCCGAGCTGAGCTGCTGCAGAGGAGGATAACAGATAAATGTGGTTACCAAAGCTGTGGTGCATGGGGAGGAAGAAGATGCTGGGCTGCTCTGACTTCTGCTCTGGCTATGAATCCTTGGGTCCAGGTGAGATGCCTCCAACTGCTGGCAATTCTGGTTGCACTGGTGGCATCTGTCTCTGGGAGGTACGCTTCCAGAGTCTTCTTTAGGTGGAGTGGCCAAATCAGGATTAGATTTAGCTGCTGCCATTGGCAAGTCTTTGGTGTGGGGGTGAATCGAAAGTGTCTCTGTCCTGCTAATTGTGTGAGGTGGAAAACTGAAACATATTTTATTTATAGGAGGCACTATAATTTGAACATATTGAATGAGTATAGGTGATACAAATACACAGATAAACAGTTTTCATCCACCAGCCAATCACTGAATATTCTACCCCCATTTTGGCCCTACTTTTTTGTTGAAGGGGTCACAGGACCATTTATTCTGACTTCATTTCTTATATTACAACATGATTTTAACAGATGTGTTAGATTTATATATTTTGTAGGACCACACAAGATTAAGCTGGGTTGACAGCAAAATGGCCTTGTGACTTGATAAGTAATAACAATTATGCAGCGCTGAGATGGAGTCTCATTCTGTGTTTTGTTGGTGGGCTTAAAGTTGTGGAATTTGCATACTGTCTCAGTGTAAGAAAATAAGTGACTGGTTTCCACTGAAATGGAGCAAGCCTTTAATTTGTGCTACCGGGGCAGGAGGGTGCAGGGTGGGGGGTTGGTGTTGAAAATCAAAAACTAGACCTTATCACCTTCAGGGTGATCCACATCTGAACAGTCTAACAACATCCTGTTCAACATCCTAGAAAGTTGGGGCCCCAACCAGAAAGTCAAATGAAGCAAGATACAGTAGTGCATGTGTTGGTCCATGCCTGCAATTGAATGAAGAGTTATGCAATAGGACTTTTTTCCTTCTACATAACGTTTGAGTGAGAAGCCAGACTGCACATGAACCTCTGTTTCTGAACCATAACTGACAGAGTTAGGCCAGAGACCTACCTCCATTATGTGCAGAGACTGAAGGGCCAGCTGACTGCAGCTTACAAGTTAGCATTGGACACTGCCACTAATAGGAATCAAGCAAACAACCCAGGTGAATTGGTATATCATCAGTAATGGTTTTTAAAGGTCAGTGATGACTGATAGAAACATACAAATATAACAATGATGGCAGAAAAAGACCCATGGTCTATCCAGTCTGCCCAAGTTCCCTATTTAGCCCCAGGACTCACTGTCCCTCCATGGTCCTATCCCTTCCCAGCCTCAGCCCCATTCTCCTCCCAGTTTTAACCACCCCGAGCAACTTTTTGTGTCATACTATGTTTTGTTGAAAACCCACATTTTATGATTGCATACCTCCTCTGAAATTCATTGATGTTACTGGTTGTTTTATTTCCTTTTGGTCTTAGTAGAACTAGAATGCATGCAAATGGTGTAATTATACCTAACCTTGTTTTGTTTCAAATCCTATATCTACCCTTATTGCATACTTCCTTAACATGAAAAACACAAACAAACAGTGCAGTTACTCTGGATGTGATAGTCTTCTCTTCTCCTACTGCATGTTGAGTGGCTAGACTGTGTTGAGGGTTTCTCTAAGTCCAGGAAATATGCAGTGGGAGTTGATCAAGGAATGTAAACAAACATGTTTTTGTGTGTTAACATTAGTATGGTGGACAGTCAGTTTTTTACTTTTTAAAAGCAAAAAGGAATCAGAATCAAACAATCAGCGACTTCAGCAATCTCTACAGAATGTGAGCAATCATAACATGTGTTTTTAAACGTGGAAACGTTTATAGCCTGATGGGGTTGACAGTGTCCCTTTAATCATCAAATGTTACCATATGATCATCAAGGGAAAGCATGATGTAAGAGCATCATCTAGATCATGATTTACTGCCCAGCAAAAGGAAGAGTGGAGTCACAGCATTGTTTCTCAGAAAACCTCTCTCTGCCACTATTGTCCTCCACTCAGATCCCACCTCCACTAGTGAATGGCTCCTCTGTGAGCTAACCCTGGGCTCCACAAAGAAACTCTACATTGGTTGCTGCTATAACCCTTCAACTGCAGGATCTAAGGGCTTGAACAACTTCCTAACTGGTTTCAGCTCACTCTCCCCCACTAGAGACACCATTCGCCTTGGTGACTTCAACTTAAACTGGTTGAGTGCCCACCAGTCGGATTATGTTTGCCTCTTAAAACAGCATAACCTTATCCAGACTATTATGCTACCCACCAGGCAAAATCAACATACAGCCACACAAACTCTTTTGGACTGGATCATCACAAACAGGGATGAGGGCATATTGCAAGCCAGAATAATGGCAGATTCCATCAGTGACTACTCACCCACGTTTATCCTCTGGTCAATCAAGATTAAACATCCCCCCTCAAATACCTATCCTTTCAAAACTTTCGCACCAAAGACATCTCCCTCCTCCTTGGTAAAGTATGGTCATTGGACTGGTCCATACTCCACTCACTCACACAGATCTGTCCTCAGTAGTCAATCAATCAATCAAAGTCTTTATTTAACCAGGTGATCACCATTGAGCAAGTTCATTTTCGAGATGGAGCTGGGTTTGTTAACAAGGAACAAGAGACAACATACATGGGATACAACACACAAGAAAATAGTAATAATACAAATATAGTGAGATACAATAATACAGTATATACAAAGTATCAGCAGGTAGCATTGACAGTAGTATATGTTTGGAACAGAAGATACAGCTAGTTTTGGGTAGGACACAATTTTTCATAAAAGTAAAGAAATATACATATCAGATGCACCGAATATAAATAAAACCTAATATAAAAAGATATATAGTGATATGGTATGGAGAATTTAGAGCTGGAACCAGGGTCAAAGGAATGTGGAAGGGACTGTTATGGGGGTAGAAAAAGGGGAGAGGGAAAATTCGATTATAGATGGGATCAGTCTTTTAACAGTAGCAATTAGAGTGTGCTTGGACTTATAGGAGTCACTGTTTAGGGTAGACAGGCACATGACTCCTTATTATGATGTAAATATAGAAATTTAAAAGCTGCTAGGCTGATGGGGTGAGTTAATTTCAAAGTTTTTGCAGCTTGTTCCACAGTTGAGGGAGCACAATGCTGATGGCTGCTCTGCCAATGTGAGATTTTGCTTTGTAAACATAAAGGTAGATATATGAGGTGCTTCTCAGGGCATACTTTCCCAGAGTGCACAAAGGTAAACAGACAGAGATATACTGGGCAGTTTATTTGAGATAGATTTGTATGTCCAAACTGCAGCATTTTTTTGCCATCTGTAAGCAAGGGATGACCATCCCACAGCTGTGTACAATGCACAGTGGTGGGCTGAGTATGGAAGACCCGTAATAAATCTTATGGCTCTGTGATAAAGTGTATTGAATTTAGCTAGGGTGCCTGCAGGTTCCTGATTATATAGAATTCTGCGTAATCCAATAGGGAGAGAAAGGTAGTTTGAACCAGTTTCAGTTTAGCATCTCTTGTGAGGAGATTATTAATCCTAAAGAACAGACCAAGTCTTTGTCTAAGTTTCTTTGCCAGTTCTTCTAAGTGATCTGTGAAAGTAAGTCTATCGTCTAACCAGACCTCCAGCTGAGAGTGGTAGAAATTAGCTTTGACTTCTCTGACCACTTTGGTGCAGAGGTTCCTCGCCCACTGGAAATAATTCCAGTCATTTATTAAACTTGTTTTCCTAGCAGTTCTCCAGAGTACATCCCTACTCCGCAAAGCATCTTTAAGGTCTTCTGTAAACCACCAACAGGATTTTTTTCTGGCATGAACTTTTATTATGGGAGCATACTTGTTGAGAGCCCCTAGCATAATTTCTGAGAAAATATCATAAGCTATAGTCAAGGACTTGGCTAGATAGAAGTCCTGCCATTGCATGGAGTCTCTTAGGTCTGATATATACCCATGGAGATCAAAGCTGCATATGCACCTTTTAAAGGAGAATTTTGGTACAGTTTTGGATTTAAGAGTGGCTCTTACACACGTGATGAAGCAATGGTCACTAATATCAGAGAAAAAGATGCCAGCATGGGAGAATAAATGGGGTTTGTTAACTAAAATGATATCCAAGAGAGTACTGTTATTAGGGTTGAGTTTGTTAGGATGAGTAGATTCGTTTATTAGCTGTGACAACCCAAGGGAATCACAGAACATTTTAAGTTGGGTGGATGCACTGGAGAGCCAGTCTAAGTTGAAGTCCCCTAGTATGATACACTCTGAAGATGCCGAACCCAGGATGCTTTTGAGATGTTTTAACTACTGTAGTCCAGCTGATGGGGGTCTGTAGCATCCTATTATACAAAATGAGACACCTGTGGCAATTTCAATCTTTAATGACAAGCTTTTGAATTCTTTTGGGACAGAGGCTGAGTCAATTATGGAGGCAGGGAATTTTTCCTTGATGTAAATAGCTACCCCACCATCTCTGGTTTGCCTGTCAGCTCTGAACAAAGAGTAGGAGGGGATGTTAACTTCGTTGTTACTGGTCGCCGGTCGGAGCCAGGACTCCGTAATCACCAGAACATCTGGAGCAGTTTGACATACCCAGGCCTGAACAGAAGTGATTTGTTTTAATAGGCTACATACATTAACATGCAAGAATGTAAGCCCCTTGAGGCTTTGTAGCTTTGCTGGGGATTCCATGGGTGCCAGAGGGCCTGGATTAAGTTCAACATTTCCTGAGCACAGTAAAAGCAGGAACAAGAGTTTCCTGCAGAGTTCTAGGAGAAGTGTGGGTGGAAGGGTCTTCTTTCGGTTACGTGATTTTTCTGCAGCAGTATAGGGAGTTCTGAGGCTAGTTCCCAGTTTTTCTGATGCTGCATGCAATAATACCCTGACCGAGAGAGTCAATGGGAGTAGGGGGGAGTATGCAGAAGGTGGTGTAGCCCTGTGGGCAGGCTCTAGGAGAGTTTCTGTATGCCGGTGCAGGTGAACGACCAGCAGCAGGCTAGGGGAAGTTAGAGCACAAACAAGTTCTTCTACTTGATAGGAAAAGTCCCGGTCGAACAATGAAAAAAAAGAGCTATTCTCCACTGTAGGAGTTATTTTTTGATTCATGTTCAGGTCCAATACATGTAAGATGAGCACAGGCAAGCATAGAAGCAGGTAATATGCCCTCATTATGAGACTATCACCCAATGGGCAGTACAGCACAGAAGCAGTAACTACTTTCACACAGACCTTGCTGGCACTGCAAGAAAGGCACTTCCCTCTCACCACAAGGAGGGTCAGAAGTGATTGTTCCCACTGGATTATCAAAGATTTACTCCCCCACATAAAAGATAGATATTGTATCTGGACAGCCTTCAGGCATCCCCCTCCCCAGACCTCTGAGATGCCTATAGGCACTTGAGAAACCAGTGCAAATACTTGGCTAAATCCCTGAAGCAGAGCTATTTCTGTTACCTTCAGAAGGATCGTCTACGAGACACTAGGAATTATGGGAATCCATCGGCTGTCTTCTAACCCCCTAAACTGACCAGTCTGTCCTGCAGCTACATTCCTCCTCTAGCCTGGTGACTGACCCTCTGGAAGTGGTCCAGGCCTTCAGCAATAAATTCATGGACCTCTCTGTGCTTCTTTCCAAGCTCCTGTGTGGCCTGCCCAGTGGATTGGCCTACCACCCTAAAGTCAACTCCTCCCTCCCTAGCCCCCCTTTTTATTTTAAGGTGGTCTTCCTCCTTCAAACCTCTAAGCTTCTTAAATGCATCCCCAACTACAGCTCCCCTGGGTCCAATGACCTCTCCCCAGTCTTCCTCAGGCTCATCTCCCCTGCCATTGTCAAACCCCTCACCCTTATTTTTAACCTTGCTCTATCCACCTCCACCATGTGCGACCCATGGAAGACTGCTAAAATTATCCCCATTTAAAGATCTGGTGACCCCCACTCCACCGACAGTTACAGCCTGTCTCCATCCTCCCCCACCTAAGTAAGCTCCTCTAGAAAGTAGTCCACCACAAGCTTACCAAACACATTATGAAGTACAGCCTTCTGTGCAGCCAGCAACATGGTTTTCACAAGAATCATAGTACCTCCACTGCCCTTGCACTGCTGACTGACTACATCCTCATGAACATGGACAATGGGCAAGCCACAGGCACAGTGTTCGGTGACATCTCCAAGGCCTTCAACTTGGTAAACCATACCCTCCTCCTCTCAAAACTCTATCTCCTTGGCTGTTCCCACATGGTAACTAACTGGTTTAGGAGGTACCTCTCCGATCACTCCCAATATGTCTGTGTGGGTCCTGCTTGCTCCTCTACCCTGCCTGTCTCTACCGATGTCCCTCAGGGCTCCATTCTGGGTCCCCTGCTTTTCTCCTTATTTATAAACTTCCTTCCTTTGGACAGTCTTACCTGTCACTCCCTCCTCTATGCTGATGTCCTTGTCCCTTTCTTCAGTGATAAATCCCTTTCCCGCATTTCCTCTGTCCTCATCCAAAATTATAGAGCTGCCCACAGTTGGCTTGCAGCCAACCTCCTCCTGGTTAATGCAAAAATAAAAACAAGTCCATGCTGTTCGAGTCTAAGCCCTTCCTAGTTAAACTCAAATCTCCCTCCTCCCTCAATATAGTCTCCCCAGATGACCAGGTTCTCAAAAATGTAGTGAGGTTTAAGTATCTAGGTATCCTGCTTGACCCCTCCCTCTCCTTCTCCAAGCACATCAACTCAATAGTTCCCAGAATACACCAAAAGCTGTGTGCAGCCTACAGATTCAGGCACTACCTCACCCCTGAGGCCTGACTTGCCATAGTCCAGGGTAACTTACTCCCCATACTCATTACTGTTCCATCATTTATGCTAGATCATCCTCTACCCTCATGACCAAACTCCCCACTGCCTACAATAGTGTCTGTCGCTTCACCTTACTGGTCCCATTTTCCGCCCACCATTGTGTCCTTTATCAATCACTGGGGTGGCTCCCACTACAAGACCACTTTGACTTCCCACTTTACTGCTTGGTTGATGATGCCATCCGCACTGGCCAAGAATCCCCTCTTGCAAACATTTTCAAAGTCAGAGCCTTGCATTGCTGCCTACATTCTAATACTATCCCATCCCCCATGTTCCCAGAGTATCTAGCAATATGGGTGGGAGACCCCTGTTAGCTGCGACCCCCTCACTATGGAATAGACTGCCTGCTGAACTCCACTCCATGGACACCCACCGCCTGTTCAAATCATGCCTCAAGGACTGTCTCCTAGCTGAATCTTGCTGCCCGTGCTTCCCTAGGTTGTGTTTCCCCATACCCAGAGCACTGTTATTCCCTTGAGTCTGTTCTAGTTACCCTTCCTTTGTCTCTCATTGCCTACCCTTCCACTCTTAACACTTACCCCTCCCTCTCCTTGTTTGTCTGCCATGGTTATCAACACCTTGTATTTTTTACTGTTCTTTGAGTTTATCTACCATGTATTCTGTTTCTGTACCTAGTTATTGTAGCAGACTGTTGTTGTATTTTTCTTTTATCATTTTTGACATTGTGTAATCAGGCCTCTCATGTCTATGTACAATGCTTTTGTTTGCTCCTGTGCTATTGTCTTGGCCCAGGTCATGCCTGAAAATGGTCCCTGGGATCAGTGTACTTACCTGGTTATCAAAGTCATAAATAAAAATTAAACATGTAACTTTCAAATTCCCAACTGAATAGTATTATTTTTGTTAGCTTAAATCTGCATTATGGTTTTTGATGATCTGTGGATGCTCAAATAATGATCAGTAATGATCAGTGATGACTGTATTAGTTCTGTATTGCAAGACTGTAAGTCACATCGGTAATACTTAAAGTTTTATTTATTGCTAATATGAAAATATGAATGTCAAATATCAGCAAAAGCAAATTTATTATAATGTAGATAAGGTGAAATCAAGTTTCAATCCTTTTAGAAAGAGTGCTTGCAATGTTAGGTATAGAAACATACAAACATAGAATTTGACAGCAGATAAGGACCACTTGATCCACCCAGTCTGCCCATTTCCCTACCTAATGGATAAGCTGCAGATCCTAGTTAACCAACGGCCTACTTCTTCCTACCCCCACCCCCTAGAATTGCCGTATGACTGTCCCATGCATGCTTGAATTCCACCACTGTTTTTGACTCCACAGCCTCCTCCAGAAGGCCGTTCCATGCATCCACAACCCTCTCTGTGAAAAATACTTCCTTAAATTACCTCTGAGCCCCCTCTATCTTCAAATTGTGCCCTCTTGTTCTTGCACACCTCTTTTTTTGAAAGATGCTACCCTCTTGGACTTTGTTGATTCCCTTGAGGTACTTGAACGTTTCTATCATGTCCCCCCTCTCTCTCCTTTCCTCAAGGCTATACATATTAAGCTCCTTAAGTCTCTCTTCATATGTCTTCCGGTGCAGACCCCTTCAGCCCACCCCCCAACCGGCATCAGGGTGCACACTGGGGTCATCGGCCCTCTCTCACCACATCACATGTGTGAAGAAGCTGAGGAATAGGAGAATGGGGTGAGAGTTAGGACCGGTGGTATATACATTTGCATAAGTAGTTTGCATTTTTCAGTAGCACCATTTATGAACCAAACAGTGGTAATCTCTATTTTTAAAATATTTTTTCTTTGACAGTATTAGCTTGCAGACTGTTAGAAAAGGTATTGAGCACAAACCAGGTACCTGTAGGAACTCACCATAACCATAAAAGGAACCACTGAACAGAGTTTTATAATGGTAATTTATTCAACTAGTAAATGTGATTGTATCAGCATATGTCCATGGCAGTTCAACTCCTTATAGACTGCATGATATTCACCTGATTGGCTGATGATACACATGTGACTTTGAATCAAATTTTAACTGTATCCAGTAGGGGTGTGCGAAAGTTGCAAATTCCACTTTTGCAAAATTTTCCACACTTCTTCCATTAGCGAGATCAAAATCTTTTGAATGTGTTTCTCGGAGTTTTCCTCTTTTCTGCAGATTATTTTTGCTGAACTGCAGAACAATATATTAAACTGCAGAATTTATTCCATACACAGTTTAATGTATTATTTCATAATAGAGCCCCTCCACACTGGTAGCTGGTCCCTTGTAAATTCACACAGCACCTGGTGTCTAGTGGCCTCCCACCCACTAATCATCGGCACCGTGTAAAACAAATCACCAGTATCTAGTGGCCCCCCACCTGCTGATCACTGCCCCAAGTAAAAAAAACAACAACTGGTGTCTAGTGGTCATCCCCACCCACTGATCTCCGGCCCCATGTAAACAAAATCCCATTCCCTGGTGTCTAGTGGTCACCCCCCCACCTACCAATGGCCGGCCCCATATAAAAAAATACCTGGTGTCTAGTGATACTCCCAACCACCAATCACCAGCCCCTTGTAAAAAGAAATACCTGGCATCTAGTGATCCCCCATCCACTGACCACTGGCCCCATATAAAAAAAAATCCCTGGTGTCTAGTGGTCCCATCCCACTCACCAATAATTGGCCCCAAGTCCTAAAATCCCTGGTGTATAGTGGTCCCCCCACACCTGATGATTGCAGGTCCAATGTAAAAAAAAAAAATAATAGTTTTCCCTCCCTGATGACAAGTGGACCCCCTCCTTATCCCCAATCCCTTTAGTATACATTTACCTCATTCCCTGGTGTCTAGTAGACCCTCCCCCACCACCTCCTCCTCCTCCCCCATCCTAATAGGGTGACTAGCACAGCCTTCCTCTATCTTTCATGGCTGGCCAACCACTAAGCTGTCAGTGAATGAGGGCATGCTTGTACAAGCACACATTCATTCTCTGACATTACAGCTGATGTTCACTGTTAGTATCACACTCTGTGGGGTGGCAGACAAAAGTGGAGGGTTGTTCTGGTAGCCAGCAGAGGGGTAGGGATGGGGGAATGGCATGATGGATATATATATATATATATATATGTGTGTATATATATATATATATATATATATATACATTAGAGGCAAAAAACTCCATTTAATGCATCAGTTAGGGTAGTTCCACAGCGGCAAAAGTGAGGAAATTTGGTGTTAGGGTTAAAAGTCCCCTTGAACCCCTCCAGCCCACCCCCCAACCAGCATCAGGGTGTGCATTGGGATCATTGGCCCTCTCTCACCACATCACATGTGTGAAAGCTGAGAATAGGAGAATGGGGTGAGAGTTAGGACCGACAACTCAATGTGCACCCGATGCGGTGGGCTGGAGGGTTCAGGAAACTTTCACCCTAGCAATCAATTCCTCACTTTGTCACTGTGGAACAACCCTAAATGATGCATTAAGCAGAGTTTTTTGCCTCTAATTTCCCTTCATTTTGAGAATGATGATGATGAGAAATAGTGAATATAATGTGGTGGCGGGAGCACGGGGCCCGTCACGTGATGTCTTGTGACATAGTAACAGGAACAGCAATGCAAACAGAAGCACCAACAGTGGCACACATGGTAATGAAACTTAAATGGTAAAGGAAATGTTAATAGAAACGCAAGCGCAAAGTGACGCTGAAGTGAACAGTGATGCAAATGGACCTTGAAGTGCATATGAAAACGCAACTGGTAACATGAACAGTGATGGCAGTAGTTTTTTAAATGAAAATGTTAAGTGTCACAGCAAAAAGAACGTAAAAGGGAACAGAAATGGAAACACAAACCCAAGCGCACACGTAGACGCAAACCGTAATGCGCACAGGCATGGTACTGCAACTCTAAATGCAAATGGTAAAGTTAACATGAAGAATAATATTAAAGGAAACAGAAACAGAAATGGAAACAGAAGCGTGTATGGAAACGCAAACCAAAATGCGCACGGGCACAGTAACGCAATTGCCAATGCAAATGGTAACAGTAACAGCAAGGAAGATGCAAAATGAAAGAGAAACGGAAACGCAAATGAAAGGGCAGCCGGAAACGCAAATGGCAATGCGCACGGTGATGCAAACAAAAACGTAAACAGAAACAGTAGTGGAAAGGCAAATTGTAACAGTAACGAAAACGCAAGCGCAAATGACAACGCAAAGGGTAACGCACACGGTGGCGTACACGTGAATGGTAACGCAAACGGGTACATAAACTCATCAAAACAGTAAGTGTAACAGTAACAGAAGTGCATACCCTGTTTTTGCCGAACAGGTGCATAGAGAAACACAGTGTGTACAAAGAATGTATGCATTGTAATGGGCATCGAAGCTTAAAACGAGCATTGGAAGTACTTAATTGCTAATATCTCAGCAACCGCATGACATAGAAAAAACATTAAACTTTCAGAAAAATCATGATTTTCCTGGCTAGGTTTTTGCTATTGCGTAGCCCATCTGTATCTTGCATCACTTTTGAGATACGAGCCCCGAAAGGAACAGCATATGCCCCCATGTTAGTCTATGGGAAAAAATGCCAACTTCAGTGTACTGTAACTTTGCAGCCATGAAATGTTTTTTCACCAAACCACCAAAAGGCACATCTGTGAGATGTTAGCAGTGTTCCCTTCAAATTTCAGCTCAAAAGACTAAACCGTTCTTTTGCAGCAGGGTGGCAAAGGACTGCTGTCATTTTGGCCATAGTCTGAAAAAGTAGTGTCGTGATTTGCTAAAGCTTTCGCAAGCATTTGCAAAAGTGTCATGAGTGCGACACTATTTTACAACACTACTTTTTCCAGAAATTTGAAAAACATATTTCAAGGGTGTTTCACCCCAAAATAAAGACATGGCTAGCATCCTCAGGGTCCAACTAGGTGAACACAAAAAGAATTGTGTTGCTAGAGGGTCCCAAATTTAAATGGCAAGCATTTTTCTGATCGCTAACTGAAAACAAAATGGTGAATTTGCGACACTACTAGGGCCATTTGCAACTCTAAAAAGTGCATTTGTGACACTGCCAAACTTTTTGTTAACTTTTCCCATTGACTTATAATGGAAACTTGTTTTTTGAATAACTTTTGAACCGTTTAATATTTTTTCACAAAATCTTCGAAAGGCATATCGGGGACCCCGGCTGCAGATCTCTGAAGTTTTTGGACTGGTCATGCAAACTGTGCAACCTGTAGGCGATAGCAAAGAATTCACCAGAAACCTTAAATGCATGTGCAGATCACATTTAAAAACTCCACAGCCGTATATCTGACTGGTACGACAGTTGGCAGGTCCCAAGATGTATGGTTCTTGATCATGCATTCCAAATTTCAGGCAAATCAATTGAAAGGTGGCAAAGTTATTAAGGTGCTAAGTTTGACCCTTTAACCTTAAAAGTGCTACTGAACCCTAACTATGGTAGCACTACCGTGCTACCATAATATATATATATCTTATATGTAAAAGAGTTTGTTAATGGACTGTTAGGATTCCAGCGTCAAAAGAAGGAAAATGAGATCTTAGGGTTATCAACACTAAGACCCCTCCCCTTGGCTTCCAACCTTAAAACTCCACCCCTACCCTTCATGCAGGAACAGGTATGAGGGCTGTGCCTTTTGGTTACAAACCCTAATACTCACCCCATTCCAAGAGTAAGTAAGCTAAGATGGGTACAGAATATGAGAATGGTGTGAGCATAAGGGTTCATAACCCCAAGGCACACCCCTCACACCTGTTCCTGCATGCAGGATAGGGTAGGGTGTTAAGGTTGGAGGGTGGGGATGGGCTCTTAGGGTTTGTAACCCTAAGATCTCATTTCCCTTCTTTTGACGATGGAACCCTAATGGTCCATTAATGAAGTTTTTTGCATAGAACTTCCCTACTTTCTGAGAAAATATTATAATAAGGAACCCTAATGGGGCATTAATGAAGTTTGTGGTATAGAACTTACTTACTTTTTGAGAAAGTATAACCATAGCCTTAGTGGCTTATGGGAGCACAGGGCTCTCCAGGCCCTGTGCTCCCATTTATCCATAAGTGCAGAGAGATTGTAATTAACCCTCATTTCCCTGTGGAGATCACAGGGCCCTTTGGGCCCTGCGCTGCCATCACTCCATAATGCTATATGTCCATGACTGAGCACAGGGTCCTGTGCTCCCATGCATGCATACTGTAAGTGTCCCTCATTTATGTGCATGCAAAGCAGTACAGATGTCACGTTGTGAATGTATGGCACAGTATCACAATCACTTAGCCGCATTCATCAAAATTCACCTGCAGCTGTAAACAAGGCCTGGCAATATGCAAAATGGCTTAAGCCGTGAGTCCATATTTTGAAGCGTTTTTTGAGATATGACTGCTGAAACATGCCCCAACCAGTACAGTGTTATCTATGGGAAATTACAAAACTTTAAATTCTTGAAACTATGACGCACATGAACATTTTCTCATCAAACTAGCAAAAGACACATCTGTGGGGCAAGTCCTTTGTACCCTGAAAAGTTCAACCCATAAGTGCAAACCATTTCTTTGCAATGAAGTGAGAAAGAAATAGACATATAAAAAAGTAGTGTTGCAAACTGCAGCAATACCCATGTTGTTTTGCGAAACAGTGCCGCAATTTGCTGCAAAACTCAGTAGTTCACAAAAGTACTGTACTTTTGTGAATTCCAGCATATACTGTCATAATTTGTGAAAGCAAAAAAGTCACGATTAAAATAAACATATGTTGGGGCATTTTAGGGGCAAAGTAACCACAGAATCAGATTTCTTGGGCCCCTATTAGATAAACACGCTTGTTGGTGTTTTTCATCTGGCAGTATTTTTTAAGATTTTACATTTCTTCACATCGTTAACTGAAAACAAGATGGTGGAATCTCAACACTGCATTCTGTATTCGCGAAAGTAAAACCCGCTTTCATGGTAACAAAACAGTACTTCCACACAGCACATCTAATTTTTCCCAAAGGAAATAATAGGAAACTTTAAACTTTAATAAATTTTGAATGAATATATATTTTTTAAGAAACCTTCAAAAGGCACATCTGTATCCAAAACTCCATATACCCTTAAAATTACAGACCAAACCCCCAAGCCATTTCTGAGAAACAGCATGACAAAGAATTTACACAAAAATGGTAATTTACACAGTGTCTGACATTCCGCTTCTCCGCAACTGCACATCCGACTATATCAAAACTTGGCAGATTCAGCGATCTTTGCTCCCCAATGGTGCATGCAAAATTTCATGTGAATCGGTCAAACGGTTGCAATTTTTAAAGTGCACAATTTTGGGTTTAACATAAAACTGACTGTTGAACCCTAATACAGGGGCACTACTGTGTCCCTAGGTATATATGAAGAGATGCTGTAAAGCAGAAGTTACCAGTGACCGCTGATGAAGAGGTCACTTGAGCTGGTGTACTCAAGCCGACTCCACAGTGGATGAGAGTGTGTAGTACGAGCACGGCAAGGTATAGTACTCTGGGCCCATAAAAAAGTGGTCTTGATATTGCCAGGCCTTTATGTAGATGTTGTACACGTGTTTGAAATTCTGTTACACATATAGTGACTACTGAAGATGGCTGACCCCTTGCAATCAGTATGACTATACTGCAATGTACACCTGCCACTTTCAAGATGGTGGTGATGCTGTCCACCTGCACCTGAATGTGGATATCATCTTCCAGACTGTTGGTCATGAGGGATGACCTATGTGCATACTAGGCTACCTGTTTCTGTACCATATATAAGTTACAGTACTGATCATAGGATGCACTCGTAAGTTGAGAAGCTTATTGAGATGCTTGGGAGAGGTAAGCTTATTGTGCGGCAAGGGCAACATATCATTTGAGGGGTAGCAACCACAAAACGTGAAAGGGATCTAGGGGTCATTATATCTGATGATCTGAAGGTAGCAAGGCAGTATGATAAAGCAGTAGGAATGGTTAGTAGAATGCTGGGGTGCATAGGTAAGGGTATCACCAGCAGGAAGATGGAGGTAGTGAAACCCCTGTACAGATCAATGGTGAGGCCCAACCTGGAATACTGTGCCTAGTTCAGGAGGCCCCATCTCAGGAAAGACATAGACTGGGTGGAGTCAGTACAGAGAAGGGCAATCAAAATGGTGTATGGCCTGCACCAGAAGCCCTAGGAAAGACTCAAGGAGTTAAATATGTACTCTCTAGAGGAAAGGATGGGAAGTGGGGGTATGATAGAAACATTCAAATACCTCAGTGGTATCAATAAGGTACAGGAAGGTGGTATTTTGCCCAGAAAGAGATGCTCAAGAACAAGGGGGCATGACATGAAGCTGGAAAGGGGGAGACTTAGAGAGGACGTGAGGAAATACTTCATTACTGAAAGGGTGGTAGATGTCTGGAACAGCTTCCCAGCAGAGGTAGTGGGTACAGAAATGGTAACAGGTTTAAAACACTCATGGGTAAACACAAGCAAAGGGGACCTTGGTAACAAGGCTGGGGATGGGGTAAGGCTGGAGATTAATTAGGGTCTATGGTAGCGCAGTAGGTAGAGACCTTAGAGCAGACTGGGTGGGCCAGAAGGTTCTTTTCTGCTGACTGCTTCTGTGCTTCTATGTTTCTATGGTTGAGGTTCTATTTCCTCCATTATCATATGTGTGCTTCTTTGCAATTGGACTGGGCTAGTGCTCCTGTGGGGAGATGAGCGGGAGACTGATGCACTATATTCCAGTGTGTCCAGAATCAGACAAATTTACTGTATGAAGGGTTGTCCCATGCAGATAAGGGCTTAGCACTCATGGTTAAGGCCCTGAGTGAGGAAACTGTGTACAGGGCTAGACAATACTTCTTTATGCAATGGGATGTAAATCCTTTAAACTCGCTTCCCATGGAAGTTATCTCAGGTAATACAAAGGTAAAATTCAAAAACAGATTAGACAAGTGTCTGGGTCAAGGAAATGTTTTAAGTTATTACAACTAATGGAGTATAATGGGCTACCTGCCTCACAGCTCCTATCTCTTTGTATGGTTCTGGAATCCCTCTTGAACCAAAACCAAGTAACACAAGGAAATGCTATAGTGCGGTTTGGACCTGCCAGTCCACAATTGCTTCTAGTACATCCCTGTCCATGATTCTACATAGGATGCAGACGGATGGGTCTGGCTTATAAAACGGCAGTTTAAGTAGCATGTTCCAAACCCTGTACAGTATCTGCTTTACCTACTGATGAGTTTACAAGCATTATATATAGTAACTTCTAGATGTCAGGCTCACGGATAGGAATAGGAATGCTGAACTTATGAGAGTCAAACTTATAAGTAGTAAGTGGGCTGTCAGCCAATGATCAGGCTTGTGACAGGTAGCTAACTGACATACCGGTAGGGCTATGACAATAAATTTAACAGTCTGATGAGTATTGCATGCTATACAGTGATTGAACAGTACTATAGGCCCATTCTATATGGGTATCAACCCTCTGTGACGTGGAAACAGGCAAGTAAGGCCAACCATCATAAATGCCACAACAGTAAGACTAGGTACTTCTTCGAGTTCAGGTCCACAGCGTGTCCTAATAGGCCCATTCCTGTGGTACAAGAAAGTACTGTAGCAGTTAACACCCAAAGCTATTCAAAATATGGCCATGGCCAGTCCCACATAGGAAGGTCGACCTTTCAAAGGATTTTGACATAGTTAACCATGCTCTCCTTACCTCCAAGCTTAGCCTCCTTGGTTGCTCTCAGAAAGTCACAAGCTGGTTCATTAACTACCTTACCGATTGCTCACAATTCGTGTGTATTGGTCAAACCTGCTCCCCCACCCTGCCTGTCTCTGTGGGGGTCCCTCAAGACTCAATCTTGGGTCCCATCCTTTTCTTCTTATTCATTAATGCACTTCCCTTTGACTGCCTCAACTGTCACTCTCTCCCGTATGCTGATGACCTTGTCCTCTTCCACAGTGACAAATCCATGGCTGCAATCTCCTCAGTTCTCTCGCACAACTATGCTGCAGCCCACAGATGGTTCTCAAAAAAACTCCTCTTAGTAAATGCTAAAAAAACTAAATTCATGCTGTTCAGATCTAAGCCCTTTCTGGCCAAAACTAAAAACCATGCCCCCTTACGTATTCTCACCCCAGACGTCCCAGGAGGATGTCAACACCTACAAATACTTAGGAGTACTGCTCAACCCCTCCCTCACTTTCAATGAGCATGCAAATTCCCTTGTCAGAAGGTTCCATCAAAAGTTAGGTTCCACTTATAGATTCAGACAATACCTTACCCCTGAAGCCAGACTAGCCATTGTCCAGGGTAATCTTCTCCCTGTTCTTGACTACTGCTCCCCTATTTATGCCAGAACCTCAGCTACTGCCATGGCTAAACTCTCCACTGCCTACAACAGCACCTGTCACTTTGCTTTATTGGCCCCATTCTCCACCCATCATTGTACCCTCTATAATGCCCATGGATGGCTACCGCTACAAGGTCACTTTGACCTAGCCCTCTGCTGCATTGTAGACAATGTCATCCGCAAGGCTCCAGAATCCCCCCTAACTGTCCTTCCGAAAACCAGAACACTCCTCTGCAACCTCCTCTCTAATGGCCCTCCCCCTGTAGCTGTTCCTAGGGTATCTACCAACATGGGTAGCAGAGCTTGGTCTGCAGTTGCCCCTTTGCAGTGGAACAAACTACCGGCTGAACTCCGTTCCATTGACACACACTCCAGTTTCAAGTCCCGCCTTAAAGTCTGGTTGCTGACAAACTCATCCTGCCGCTGCTCCCTGGGATCTGACACCAACCCACACTAGTCAACTCCCCAGCCCAGGGGTTACCCACTTACCCACACTAGTCAACTCCCCTGCCTACAACTGTTATATCATATTTTTCACAGTAATATTTGACTTCCTTGCCTGTACATATTGTATATATATTTTTTACTGAGTATTCTGTGTATTACTTGCTCACTGGACGATGCAGTCACACATTGTACACTGTGCCTACGATTTGTTTGTTTGTATCAAACCTCATCATGTCCAATATTGAAACCTTGTATTCACTGTTCTCAAATGGACCTATGCATCAAACCTGTATATTTTGCTTACTATTGTTGCTTGTATCAAATCTGTTTCATGTGTATTACTGTTACCTTGTACTCCACTGTCACCCTGTGCCATGTGTTATTGCCCGGGTTGTGCCTGAAAACGGTCCCTGGGATCAGTGCACTCACCCAGTTATCAAAGTCATAAATAAATAAAATAAAATAAATAAGATAGAACCATCTTGAACACAAGATGACAGCCAGTATTCACCAACAGCTGATTCAAACTCCACCATATTCATTTTAGTTCAAGATGTAATGTTCCTTGCCAGATTAGACTTCTGTACTGTTCACTTGTCCTTTCATCTAGTAATCTTTCTGTTGTCCTGCCAAGTTGCCCTAAAAATATATAATCTTGGCACACTACCTACCCAGCCCTGCATTTAACAACCAGCTTTGATAAGGAAATAATTGAGTTATCAGGTGGGGGTCTGGTAACCAATTGGCATTTGATTGTTTGGGGGGACTGTTATGAAATGTCTGATTCCCAATAGCCAGAAACTGAGCAAGGGTTGAGTAACCTAACATTGCAGTCAGGCATTTGTCTTCTGAGAGAGAGAGAAAGAGATAGTCAGATGACAAGGTGGCCAATGCATGAACATCGGTAAGATGGGGTGCCTAAACCTTGAGCTAGCAGTCACTTTGCACTTGTTCATTCTCCTCGAACCACTGGGTCAAGTACTAGCCCCTATCAGATAATGATGTAGTGGGGTAGCAAGCACTTCAAGTGGTCAGTGCTGGATCAAGGAAAGAAGCTTCCTGGGAGACATGCATGGTTGCAAGTGACCCCGTGCTGCACACCAACAGGTAAAGAAAATGGGATTGCTACATTTTGGCACTCTGGGTGGCAACCAGCTCTGTTTCACCTGTTGGTGAGTTCTGCTCTGCTTAAGGCAAACAGCCACTTGTACAGGGAGAGGGTCTCTCTGAGAGTGGAACAGTGATTGTGGCTCCACCACTGAAGTACACTTTACCCCTATGGGCGGTCTTCAGCCCAGCACTCTGGTAGCGCTGTGCCAAGCATGATGACTGCTTGCTGTGTGCCATGCTACCATGGTCTGATATTCAAACAGATAGCTTGTCAGTTCAGATTGCACTATCTGTTTGAATGTAGTGCCAGAGCTGGCCGGCCCTTTTTTTTCATGCAGTGCACCTCTTTGTGCACGCTGCCAGCTAGCTCTGAATAATGGGCCTTGAGTTCACAAAGCTTTATAGAAGTTTGGATTCATAAGAGGTTAAATGCCAAAAATAGTTGGTAACCCATATTTTCTAAGTTTTAAATTAAGACTTGTATACCAACTAGGAAAGGACATACCCCAGTTAAAATTATTATTCTGCTCTACCTGTGTGGTCTTAAGTATTGCATTTCTGGATATTGTAGTTATCCTATACCAGTGTTATAGCACTGCAATATCAGAATTAACTGCAATAGACAATTTATTTGCTTCTAACCTTAAGAATACACCAGGAACAAACTTGTGGAAAGTCCAATATTAATCTAACCTCTGCATCATATAGTAGAAATTAACTTTTGCTTGATAAATTTCTAGCATTACTTGAAAAGGTTCATTAGTATATAATTTAGAGAGTACCTTTATTCCAAAAGTTGATGCCCTTGCAGATGTTTTGATTTTGTCAATATGATTATTCCAGTTTCCATGAGAAGAAATATTAATACCCAGGTACACAGAACTTTGTAATTCCTCTGTCATCTCTGATTTTATTTTACATCTGCAGTTCAAGGTTTTGGGTCTACAAAAACAAGAACCTTACATTTCTGTATAGTCAGATTTAACTGTGGTTGTTCCAAGGCTCCAACAATATTTATTTAAAGGCCTTGGCAGACCTGTAGTGGATTGAGGTATTATTAACACATTGTCAACATAAACTAAGGTATTTATCTTTTTATAATTATTTTTTTTGTTCATCAGAATCTATAAATTCTAAACTAGTCATCATTTTGTAAATATAAAGGTTGAAAACAACGACACAAGCAGACACCCCACTTTACACCACAACCTGCAACTACTTCCTTAGTTAAATCACCTTGGGTTGTACATCTAACTTTAATTCTAATACTAATATGCATTCCTTTAATAGCATTTAATAAGTGCTTTGAAATTCCTACTTGTAATCTGTGCCATAATATGAACCTATTTATGTTATCAAAGGTACCATCAATATTGCAAAATATCACAAATAAAAAACTTTTTTTTATTAGGAACATATTTGTCTTTAAGTAATGAAGAATTAAGATACTGGGCTCAATTTGTAAAGTGTGGCACATGGTTTGCACCAAGCCCTGTGCAACGACACTTAGGTTCTGGCAAGGCACCAATCCCCTTTGCTGCAACTGCATGCAGTTCTCAAATCTCAGTGGCAATTGCAACAGTTTCCATCTTTCACAGCAACTCACACCAAATACCTGACAGAACCCTTACAGAAATATAAGTGTGCTGTGTACATGCAGAATGCATGCCACATGCTTACTTGTGCAATGTTTGCATGCAGTTCACATACACAAAGTGAACCTATGTGAACCAGGTCTAAAAAGCAAATCAGGTTTGCATGCTGACTTGACATGTATGCAGCAGTTAAGCTGGTGTGAACATCTTCTAAAAATCACATATCATATCATGTTCATGTGTTGCACATTTGACACGAGTGCAGCAGTTAAGCTGGTGTGAACATCATTTAAACATCACATCAGGTTCACATGTTGCATGCTTGCCATGTGTGCAGCAACTAAGCTGGTGCAAATCTCATCTAAAAAACACATCAGTTTCTTGTTTTCATACTACTGCTAGCAATTAGAGCCATTAAAATACATGTTGCATTGATTTCCCATTAAAATTAGGTAAACTCATTACTTATGATCCTTTTGCACATTGTTTAATTTTGTCACTGAATTTCCACTAATTTGTGAAGTATTGTTTGATTAATGCATTAAATTCCTAGGATATAATCAGCCAACATCCCCATTCCAGATGTGCAAAGAGGGTCCTTTGTGTTGTGAAGCCAGACCTTTTTGTTTTGGGCCATACAAATGCCCTTATGCATATTTAGTGCTACAAATGTGTTTCTCCATGACTGATTCTGCTCACTTACTTTCCCTTTGTCATTCTGTATGGAGTATACACACTATGGCCATGCTAAGCTCTCTTTGTGCTGAGTAGGGTTTTACAAGCATGCACCATGTCTCACATTTTGTCACTGAACTGAGGTACATGGACACTCAAAATAAGCTACAATAATGAGGGACACTAACCCTCACGATGATCAGGACGCATCCTGAAACATGGAGATACAGTGCCTCAGAACACAGTGGAAACTGTTGTATTTACTTGTACCGATTGTGTTGTCCGCTCTTTCCACATAATAACAGTGGCACCATCACACATGGCATGGAGGAGCTCCAGCCAAGCAAGAGCACATAAATCACGTGAGTACAATACTGTCTTTCCTGCCACAGAGTAGATGGGCTGCATACTACAGTTTGGAGGAGTCGGTGAGCACTGAACTCTCAATAGCAGTGTTGTGGCAACATATTTTTGTTGATCTACTCTTAGTGAGTCTCCATCTCACCTGGTGGCTGAAGGGACGGGTGAGCTGTAAGCTAACTCAAGACTAGGCTATCTACTTACTCTACTAGGCTCCCCTCGCAAAAAATAACAAAAAAAACCCAGCACAGGCCCCTTCAGCAGCAAGCTAGGCCTAGCAGCTGCAGTGACAGAGGTGTGGGTGGCCTTCATAGGCCTTGATCAGTGCAATGCAGCAGCAGCCACAGCAGCAACCAAGCAAGAAGAAAGTAACATAGGTTGGGCGTGTTTGGTTAGTGAGGTGACTTGGTCGTGGACCATGCTGGGAACTTGGGATCCATCAACCAAGAAATGCCCCATAAAATTAGAAGGTGGAGGTCTCTCATCATTTCTACACTTGAACACAAGCAGGGGTTGCTGCACTGAACCCCAACTGCTTGAAGACAAAGCAAGCACCACTGGTACAAGTGGAGCACTTGAAGCAGATGGTTGAGGCAAACCAGGTGGTCTAGGAGAAACAGTAGAAACTGCCTCATGAGGGACACCCCTCTTAGGATGGAAGGCAATAGGATGACTGTAACTATCTGGCACAGGTGCAATCCATGAGGGATTCTTTAAGAGAAAGACATACTGGGGACAAGGTCCCATAAACCACAACAAATACATTAAACCCAGAAGAACACCATGCAGTGGGCTTTGACCAAGTGACACCATTGAAATGGGAAGGGAGAAGCACAGCTCGATTAGCAAATTCAGTCTCAGGTACATCAGAAACAGCTATAGGCACTGATGGACAGTCTGTCAAGAAAACAAAAAAACATGCCTGGGAGAAATCGCTCATTGGTATCTTCCACCAACCAGCCCACATAACTAACTCCTCCACCAACTGGGTTCTAGAAAAGTCATGTCCAAATTGGAACTGCTACAGCCAACCACCCTTACTGTCTACTTCTTTGCTTCACAGGAAAAAGTGAAGGAGGTAAAGAAAATGCAGAGTCAAAGTATCAGTAACAGACACCAGAGTTAATGATGTTGAGGAAGATAGCACAGTCTGGACTTGCGAGTCTGAACAGGAACACAAATAAGTCCTATGGAGCAAATAAACACACTGTTATTCAGAACATGAGGAAAATCCTCTTTAAACAAATCATGAAACTGATGAGTAATAGCTGCCAGGAACCACATCAGGCAGCTGTCCTCCTACACCTCCAAAACAAGTTGATGGTAATTTGCTGCAGGTAAAGAAAGAGATGAGAGCATCTTCAGTTGATCTGGGCTAAGTTGGGAGGCAGCTAACCCAACCCCATTGCCTGCAATCACAGCAGGACTCTACTCCACCTTTATCACAGCACTCAAGAAAGATCATAGGAGTTAGCATGTGACATCCTACCTCCACCAGCCCCAACAGGAAGTGAATACAGTGGATTTTCTCAACAACCTGGCCAACATTCCCATCATAAAAAATAGGACCATGTAACCCACAGTCATGACACACCTGGATAGGAGCTGTCCCAACTCAGTGTGCCTTTTCTGTTAAAAAATTACAAATAAATAAATACTTATCACATAGTTTTCACATATAAAAAAGTGTGAGCCCTTGCCATGTATGTGTCACAAATCACATCAGAAAATCAATGTGAGCATAGTGGACAACTCTGTTTGATTGGGTGATTCTACACATTTCACCACCTTAATAAATTCAGTTTACCTAAAGTATTCTATCACAGAATTATTTTTTATAAAACAGTAAGTGTACCTTAAAACAGAATTACGTTTCGTGGACAAGAAGAAAGACAGGAAATTCAAAGTTAGGATTAAAAGATTTGTGATCAATTAACTCCAGAAATTAATAACAGATAATATGAACTGGGTTGTGAAAATCTAACAGTCTGATTGGCTGAGCCCTCTTCTTTCCTGTGATTAAAATGGGTTCTTGGATGTTGCCTCCAGGCTTCAAAGTGACTTCAATAATGTCCAGAGATGGTTTCACTCTCACCAACTCTTCCTAAATGCAAAAAAAAACAGTGACCATGACATTTGGCATGAGAAAGAAACTGTCAAGGCTCCCATCTGTCCCCGTCTTCACTACTCTTGACGGTGCAACTTTAGATACCAAGACATCCTTCAGGTATCTGGGTGTATAGCTGGACCAACATCTCACTTTCTCTGACCATATAGATGCTATAATGAAAAAACTTCACCCCAAACTTGGCGCCTTATTCAGAAACCGCTCCTGACTCCTGACTCAGGCAAGGCATGAATTGATCCAAAAAATGATCCTCCCTATCATTGATTACTGTGATATTGTCTACTGCTCTGTTCCTGCCATCTCCTTAGCAAACCTGGATATACTTTTCAACTCCTTCTGTCGGTGTACCCTGGATGCTCCTCCCCGACCCATCACTGTCACCTGTATCACACTTTAACCTTCCCCTCCCTAGCCAACAGGTGACTGCACCACTGTGCAAATTTCATCTCTAAGTTCTGGTTTGGCACACTTCCTCCTTATCTCACTTGCTCACCCCCCCCCCACCCACCACTTCGCCTTTTAGATCCCATGACGACAGAACTCTGTCAGTCTTCCAGAGATCCACCTCAATTGGCCAGTCCTCCTTCTCTTACCGGCTCACTAAACTGTGGAATGCTCTTCCTACACAAATCCATTCCTCCTCCTCCCCAGGCTCTCTAAACAAAGCACTATATAATTTCCTCTCTGTTAACTGCACCTGCCCCTAGCTCCCCCCCCAGTCCCTCACCCTTCTCCCTATTATTCATCTCACACTGTATCCTTATTGCTGCCCCGACTAGACTTTTTTTCTCCTTCTTGTCTTTGATAGTATAGCCTATCAATCTCTCTCTCTCCCTCTCTCTCTGGTACTTTCTCCTCAGCTTGCGGGACTCGCACTGGTCTCTAGCTCCTTTGTTTGCCACATTTTTAGTTTCCCTCTCAATGTTTTCATCTTGCTTCATAATAGTCCTCATACTGTAAGCCTCTAGACAACTTTGGAATACCTTAGCCACTATTCTGCCTCACCCTCCAGGTCAGGGGTCTGCAACCTTTTCAGGATTGGGAGCCACATGTCCTCCTGGCATGACCAGTCTGATCACCAGAGAGTCACATGAGCGTATGCATAGCAGAGGTCCTTTGTAGTGCATAATCTAGCTTAAACTCGTCTAACAATGCTATCTGAATAAAGCATATGTTAATCAATTGGAACACTGCACAAAAAAGCCACACTGGATAGTTTCTTCTCCAGATCCTCTCTAAGAGAAACAGAGGAGTTTTAGCCATGATTTTGTAGTTGAAAAAGCAAATGGTTAGTAACTGAAAATTAATTCCTAATACATGCTTCAGGTAAATCTCTTGGAGCCACTGGAAGAGTCCCGCTCTGTGGGCCTCTGTTATCTGATGCAACCTTCCTGTGTCTCGGCATAGATAGGGGTGAGCCTGGCCACCCCTACCACACATATTATTGGCATATATAGAATGCTTGTTTGGGACATGCCCTGGAATTAGTATTTTCTGGAAACTTTCGCTGCAAATCACTTGAAACATTCATCCACCCCTGCTGATGAAACCAAAAGCACCCCAGTCTTCTAGAAAGGCTATATTCTCATCTATGATTTTTCTCTTTGTTGGGTGTGCCAGTTTATCATAAAATGTATGGCTGATTCACAGCATCAGTGCCACCTTAATATTGGCAAAGCTTTGTTTACCACGCTTAAAGGATCACTGCCAACTTACTTAAACCTCAAAGTGTCCCTAGTTTAAAATGCACAATTTATGATTGTTCACATTATATTCAGACTTTTTATGCAGCTGGTAGTTTGATTCACATCCCTTTTTTCTTTTAAAAAGTGAAAAACTAACTGCCCACCATACTGGTGTTGCCACACCAAAACATGTTTGTTTACATTTCTTGCCCACATCACTCTGCATCTTTCGTGGACTCTGAAACACCCCCAAGACAATCTAGCCACTGAATATGCAGTGGGAGTAGAGGAGACTATTGTATCATGAGTGGCTGCACTGTTTGAGGGTGTTTCTAATGTTCAGGAAATGTGCGCTAAGAACAGTTCAGTGATATGAAGCAAAACAAAGCTGGGCACAGCTATACATTACCATGCATTTCAGTTCTAACAAGCAATGAGATAGATAAAACAACCAGCAACATAAATGAATTTTAGAGAAAGTAAGCAATCATAAAATGTGGATTTTTACCAAAAATACAAAAAAGGTTGACAATGTACCTTTAATATTTCTTGCAGTTGTATGACCTTGCATGCCTTGACTCAGTTCTTCTTCCATCTCCACAGCCTACTAACCTGCCTGAGGAACAACTGCCTTTCTAATGACCTGAATGCTACATAGCATCCTGATGTAACTGCAGTTGTACCTGTCACCCCACCTAGATCCCAGTTGATGTGAGGCTATCACGGTAAAGTACATAAAGTGCTCAGCACCTGTTAAGAGATGGAGAAGGATGACAAAATAACTGGCTGGACCATTCTGTGTATCTGAGGGAAGGAGTCCATCTGTCCCTCCCACTTGGGGCACTGATGTCTTAGTCAGGCAAGGGTGGTTGGGCATGGACATCTACCAAGCCCAGCCTGCTATACGTAAAAACACATGGCACGTCTGGTGCCTCTGCATTCAGTGTCAAGTACTGCAAGCCCTGCTAACATCTGGCAACATTTCCTGAACTGCAAATCTCTCCCAACATGATGCCTCCCCTTTGGTTACCAGAGAGCATTTGTGCAGTTGTGAGGCATCCAGAGATGATTGTCACTGGTTTTGCCACTTGATGTGCAATACTCTGGGCTTTGGCACCAACCTTGTTCAGCACCTTAGTAAGCAGTAATGCTATGAAATCATCAGGCAGCCCTGTCATGAACCTTTGAAAGGTTTCTCCCTCACATCCCACTGGCTGATGTCAGTAATGCAAATGATAGTATCAGTACTGGCCTTTAATATAGCAGACACTGCAGTGCCAATAGCCTTTTGTAAGCAACTATGCTTGACTTTCTCATATTGTCCCAGTATCAAGAAAATTCTACTTCACGAAGAGGGTGGTGGATAACTGGAACAAACTCCTAGAGGAGGTGGTGGGAGCAGGGACTGTGGGGGGATTCAAGGGAGCATGGGATAGACACGATGGTCTCTACGATCTTGTGGGGGTGGAGATGGTAGGAAATTGCAAAGTTCCAGCAGCTTGTTAGGCACATTGGGTGGGCCTGGCAGTCCTTTTCTGCTTACACATTTCTATGTTTCTATCAAGGATATCAGTGTGTATGTGATAATGCATATTCAGTGTATGACCTCCACAGACAATTCCAAAATACTTTATTGTGGAGCAAAGTAGCAGAAATACTGAAAAGCATAAAGTTGGACTTTTGAGAGTTAAGGAGATGCAGAGCCACATGAACACAGGCAAAGAGCCGCATGCGGCTCCCGAGCCTCACGTTGCAGACCTTTGCTCTAGGTTATAGAATAGGCTGAATCCTTGTCTACCTTGTAACTACCCATGCCTTTATGCTTGTTAAGCCTTGCTTTATATGCCTTTGTGTAAACTGCTTCTGTGCTGTTGTGTGTACTATCGTACTCCATGCCATTGTGTGCTTATAATCCATGCCTTGATGCTTCTTGTTTAAACTACTTTTGTGCTATTGTGAGTACTCTATATTACTATGTAACTTCCCTACCTGCTCCCCCAGGTCATACCGGGAGACGAGCAACTTGTTGTTCAGTGTACCTTACCTGGTGAAACTTTTCAATAAATAAATAAATAAAATCCACAACATAATCATGGGTAAGAATAGGTGCCAGCCAACAGATCGTGTCACACATTTATGATCCATCTGCCCATAGATTTCGGTACCCAGACACCAGGTCTGAAGTTGTGGTCAGTGGCAGTGCCAAACAGAACAAGCATTTGTCAATGCTAAATGTTGTCTTGCTAACATTGGCATTGGTAGTGCTGGAGGTAGACATGCATAATAGGAATGGCAGTGAAGTATTGAAGTGACACCAACCCCAACCCCACCCTGTAGAGACCGACAGGCATTGGGGTATGCCTTTGGGTCATCAGCTATAATGCTCATGCCATTTTACCTCACCCTACCCTGTAGACACTGACAAGTGTCTTGGTGTGCTTCGGGGTATTTGGGCATTATACTTACCCCATTCCATAAGGAAATACACTGAGGTGGGTGCTCTATAGGAGAATGGGGTAAACTTTGTGGCCAAACAGTGCAAGGCAGACCACGATGCCTGTCACTGGCTGCAGGGTGGGGGTTGGGGTGGAATGGCATGAGCATTACAGCTGATGATCCCAAGTCACACCCCTGACGCCTGTCAGTCTCTACAGGGTTTTTTAGTTTAGTTTAGTTTATTAGTCTAGGAATTAATACCTTTGAGCCAGGGCTTTTTTACAAAGGTTCCACGTCATAAAGAACATTTAACAAAGCACGATACATTACAGGTAAAACCAGACAGGAAAGTTACATCATAAATTTGCTATTAACAGTTTAAGGCAGTAACGTTTTTAAGTTTCATAGAAAACAAGCTATAACAGGTTCAAGCGGTAGACAATTTGAGGTTAAGGAAACTTCCAGGGAGAGGGTGATCATTAGGCGCCAAAGGAGGCTAGAGAGGAGGGAAAGGTGGTGGCGGAGAGTAAGTGAGAGGGACAGGAAAAAGGGGAGTGAGTTTGGGTGGGAGACAGGAAGTAGTAGAGGTACCAGAGGGTTCATTAGTCAGGGAGGAAGAGGCCTCAGATGTGAGGATGGACATGAGGATGTAGTCTTTATCTAAGCGCAATCACAGTTGCTAGTGGTGGTGAAGTGGGCATAGAGCATGGTTTGAAAGCTTCAAGCGAGGTTGAGGATAGAGTAGGTGGACTAAGCGCATTGAACCATGTCGGGGCCCTGTACGAAAGATCTTTGTCCCTGTGCAGTCCGGCATCTCGGAACCAGGAAAGGTTGGCGTTCAGATCTGGTGGAGGTCGTGAGCCAGGATTCAGTCGATGGGTTTTGAATACATAATGGAGTCAGTCCCAAGATAGATTTTTTGCCATTGTGCAGGTGAGATAAATAAGGCGATCTGATAGGTTCAATCAGTATGATTCATAGTACAGATCACACGTGTGGAGTCAGTCTTTGAGCCCCCGTGAGGAGCCGGCAGGCCTTATTTAGAGTGATTGAGATCGCCTTAGAGCAGTGGAGGTAGCTGAGCCATAAATAATAAGGCCATAGTCAATGATTGAGATTATGGAACTCTGTATAGCTATTCTCAATGCCGCTTGATTTAGAAATTGGCAGTTCTGGAATAGTATTCCAAGGCGTTGGTTCACTGTTTTCGCAGTGCTGTCAATGTGGGTTGCAAATGTGAGCCCTTGGTCAAAAGTGATGCCAAGGTATTTGAAAGTATTTACTTGGTCCAGTGTAATTTCAGAGGTTTGTATGGTGAGTGGAGTATGCCTATTTTGTTTTGGTGATTGGAGAAGAGTATGGCTTTTGTTTTTTGTGGTTTAGCACAAGTTTACTATCCAGGAACCACCTTTTAACACTAGAAAACAAGTTGCAGGCTTTTCGTAGAGAGTTTGGATCCTTGTGGGAAGAGAAATTACAGCATCATCAGCGTATAAGATTATTTTCTCCTGGCAGATATCTGGGAGGGAGTTAAGGAACAGGCTAAAGAGGGCGGTCCAAGAATTGATCCCTGTGGTACACCCGAGAGAACTGGTTTGAAGTCGGAGAGTTCATTAGAGATTTTACAGCCTGTGACCGATTGGACAGGTAACTTTTACCCAAACACAAGGACCTTCGGCCAGGCCTAGGCTAGAAAGTAGGGAGGTAAGTAGGCCATGATGGACTGTGTCGAAAGCTTTTGTAAGATCGATAAAGACTGTAGGGTGGGGTGCTACAGTTGGAAACCCTAACACCATAGGTGTGTGTTGGTATTTTCACTCCAAATTTTCAACATGGGCTGTTTGTGAGCCCACTTCATGAATAGCAAAACAATCAGTTTGTTAGCTGAAAGGTGGTTTTGCACAACGGATATGCCATTTGGCTACACAGGGACAAAAACACATTTTGAGCAGGTTATGGAAAATGACAACTGTATTGTTCATGAGAAGGCATAAAAAAATGGCAATGTTGAAAATCTGGAGTGAAAATATGAAAAATTGGTGAAGTCATGAGCATGCATAGAAACTGTGCAACACACGTCCTTAACCCAATTATTTCGTTTTTTTTTTTTAACCAAACGTTTAACATAGGCATTTTGGGACCTTTCCTCATGAACAGAGGCACTGTGATTTTGTTAATTTATCCGAAACGTTGATTTCACACAGTGACCGTGCCATTGTGCACCACAGGTGTAAGGCAGGTTGTGAAAAATGGCAGCTGTACTGTTCATAAGGAGGTGTGAAAAAATGCCAGTGTTGAAAATCTGGCATGAAAATATTGCAAATTTGCGAAGTTACAAGGGTGCGTGGAAACTGAGCAATGCACACTGGTAACACAGTCATTTTATGGAATTTCGGCACCAAATTTTCAACATAGGCATTTTTGGACTTCTGCTCATGAACAGTGTCACCGTCATTTCTGAAAACTGTCCCGAAAACTGATTTCGCATAGCGACCACACTATCCTGTGCCGGATGTGCGAAAACACATTTTGGCCAGGATATGTAAAATGACAGCTGTACCCTTCATAAGGAGGTGTGGGAAAATGCCAATTGTGACAATCTGGAGTAAAAATATTACAAATTCACAAAGTTATGAGTATGCGTGGAAACTGCGCAACACACACCCATAAAACAGCCATTTTTTTGGATTTTCCACCAAATTTGCAACATAGGCTTTTTGACAGACCCCCTCATGAACAGTGGCACTGTCATTTCATTAATCGGTCCCGAAAGGTGATTTCGCACAGTGACCACGAAATCACCTTTCGGGACCGAATAATACCATGACTGTGCCTGAATTCATAAGGAGGGGTCCCAAAAACCCCATGTTGAAAATTTTGGTGTCAAAATTCTCCAAAAATGCCTGAGATATGCGCCAAAGTTGAAAAAAAACTATTTATGCCATTATGTGGCTTACTGGCATTTCTTCAGTTCGCGGTTGGCTTTGAAGAATGCAGATGTGTTCCCAGTCCACCGAAAATCGTCACGCCGGGCTCCAGAGGTAAGTATGGGGTGAGGGGGGTGTGGGGAGGCAGGGTGCACAGAGGGTGGGTGCAGATTTAGGGATGGGGCAGGGAGACAGTGAGGGACCGTTTTCCTTTTTACAGGTAAAACAAAAAAAAAAAACATTGTGGGAAGATTTTGTTTTTTTTACAGGGTATTTGGCATGCTGGGGTGGACTCCCAGCATGCCACCCAAGTGTTTTTGGGAGGGGAATGCAGTACCCGATGAGGGATTGGGCATCCCCCATCAGCACATATGGGGAGGGGGGGACACGAGCCAATGGGATTGGGCATCCCCCAGCACACAACAAGAGGGGTATCATGCTGACAGGGAGTGAACTCCCCCATTGGCAAAGATAGGCATTTTTTTGGGGGGTGCATGATGCCGAGGGAGATAGGGCACCCACTCAGCACACAGTGGAAATGGAGGGGAAATTATGCCGACAGGGAGTGGGCTCCCCTGTCTGCATTGTGACAGGCAGCAGCAGATTGAACTGGGAAAGTGGGGGGACTGAAGCCAATGGGGATTGGGTCCCCCATCAGCAAAGAAAGGCATTTTTTTGGGGGGGTGCATGATGCTGAGGGGGACTGAGCACCCCCTCAGCACACAGCAGAAATGGAGGGGAATTATGCCGACGGGGAGTGGGCTCCTCCGTTGGCATTGTGACAGGTGGCGGTGGCAGTCACTACCGCCATGTTGCCTGCTTGTCAGGAGGCATGTTGTGGTCCTGCTGCATGAGAGCTTCACTCTCATTGCAGTGGATCTTTTCTCAGATCTCATGGCCACATTAGATATGCAGGGTGTCAGCCCCTGCTGCTGGCTGATTGGGGAATGAGGGACACACCTACTGATGCATGCCCTGCATTTGCCCAACAGTGACTATGCCTCCAAATCTGCTACTACTGCAATATGTTGGCTGCACATGCACAAGCCAAAATAAAAATGAAACTGAAGTTGTCAGCATAAACAACTTCATGGCCCCTCCTCCCACTCAGCAGCATGTCTTTCTCACTCCTCATTGCAGATCCTGTCTCCACCTATTAAATAAAAAACAGACAAAGCTACTAATTGCCCAACACTCTCCTAACTGGAAAAAAAAATCACTGAAACTGTTACACTGCAGAATCGTCCTCCACAAGAGTTCTTTTTTTCCAGAGGCAAGCGCGTTCACATTTCAAAAACAGTAGTGCTTGCTTTATGAAAACAAATGCCTCCTTTTAGTCCCTCTGCTTTCATTCTTGTAAAGTAAAAAAATAAATAAATACTGTCCTATACCAGCACAAGCCCAACCTCAGAAGCCCACAATGGGGAGGGGGGGTGTACTAATCACCAAGATAGTGATGTTGAGAGGACAGGACAGAGTACAGCAGAAACCAAAAAAGACAAGTGCAGAGTGGGAATGAGGAGCAACATGTTGCAGCAGCACCACCTGCTCAACACAATACAAATTGTGGACTCTTTTTTTTTTTTTTTAACACTTACACCTCCACATACATTCTGCATGTACCAGTTTTTATTACAAAAGATAATTAAAGCAAATTCTTTAAAACTTGTTTTATTTTAAATTAATTCCAAAACGATTCCAGTTTATAATAGCAATAATACACTCCAGGGTATGGTATATCATGGGATATTGTCACTTCTCAGGTGTATGAGAGACTTCATCTGCGGCTTCATGCCTCATAATGCACCCAAGGTGTAACAATATTTCATGTTATACCACATCCTGTCATGTATTGTTGCTTAATTATAAAATGGGTTTGGAGTGTTCTGCCTCCTGATTGGCTGATATGTACTTTTGCCCATGTCTTTATCAGTGCATATTTTGCCAACCGGTAACTCATCAGCCACTCAAGACCTTTTACAAAAGAGAGCATTGTGCTAACCTCTGGATTTTATGGATTTTAAAAGTGGAGCTGGCTGCCAAGCTGGAGAACAGTCCCCCCCCCACACACACACACAGCCAAGGGTACAGCATTATCCAATCCAGATCACTTTCAGCAAAAACATTTTAAAATTAAAGTCTGACCTGTGCTGCTCTGGTTAACAAAGCTGACCACAATCAAGTGAGCAATATGTGTGCCACTAGGACATGACTTTCAAATCATGGCTGAGACCTACTCCTACTTCAGCAGTTTAATTCCCTAACTAATTTCATCTTTATTACCTCACCTGTTTTAACACATAAACTATAACATATGTGTTATATTAAGAAGAAATCTTAAAACAGCACTGAGTTTAGGAAAGCACTATTATCAAAAGTGCTAACTATGGCAGCTGACATGGGATATGCTCACTCCCTCTCTCTCTCTCACTAAAACAGGGTGGGCATTGGGTCACTCATAAGAAAACACAGCCAGAGTAAGAATGTGAAATATATATATATATATATATATATATATACACACACATATATATATATATATATATATATATATATATTCATAAAAACTCCGTTTAATGCATCAGTTAGGGTTGTTCCACAGCGACAAAGTGAGGAAATTCGCTGTTAGGGTTGAAAACCTAACTCAAATTCCCAGCACGACACACACACAGACACACACACACATGCAAGTATGGGGAGGACCAAGTCAACACAACCAATGACAGACATCCAGCAGCAGGTGACAGAAATAACAAACAATTGTCTAAATGTACTACGAGACATCCCCACCCTGACCAGGTACTGCATGCTCAGTGGAGATCAAGAGCAAAACTGAGGCCATGTACACCAAACGTACACATCCCTGATTGCAGCTGCACACAACGTACCACACTTAGTAGTTGCATGGCCTTACCTACCAATGCCCCACACCACACCACAACTGGTACTGTGCCGTTAGTCAATATAAATGCTGAAGGTGCATGATGACAGTTGTAGAAAGGTTTTAACACTAGTGAGTATACATTAATTAAGATAAGTACATAAATTAAGTACAAGACACTAGGATGCTCAAGATAAAACTAGTGTTACATTCAATATGTGATTTACATAGTAGTACATTTACTGCAACGGTTTACTCATGATAGAGAGGCTGATGTAAACATATGGAAAAGCATTGCCTGTTCAACGCTGTGAAATTCGTACTGCCAGTATCACATGCATTCTTACTGATGAAGGTGTACTGCTGATGTACATACATAGACCTTCAGTGTGTTTCAATACTAAAGATGCAGTAAGTATTCTTTGTAAGAAACAGTGTAATTGCATGAATCAGGTCAACCAACTTCTAAATATCATAGCACTACTGAGCCAACAATGACGTACCTGTATTGGAGATGTATATAGGATAGATTTTCCTGTAGGCACTTACTGACTATGTTGTACCTGAGAAAGACAATCTCATTGCATCGGTGATGACTACCTTATTCAAATAGTGATACATTTACTATTGTTGCAATGAGTGATCTATGCCACTTATGGACACAGCGTAATTTTTTTTACAGTTGTTTCATGCTCAGGCTGTATGTCTAGTGTTTGGGTTTGCCACACTTCTGTCACTGATTCTATCAAAGTGATAACTATGTTAATTGTGGAACAACAGGAATCAAGTAGGTATGGTGTAGATATTAACAGAATGTCTTTCAGTATTGATTTAACTCACAATGGGGTAAGTGTACTAGGAGAGCAGGGGTTATTCTGTATCACTGACTCTGTGACTTATAATCACACTAAGGTTTCGATGACTGTAATGATCAAGTTACACTGTTCATCTTCATGAGTTCATATTCACAGCCATTCTCCAGTAACTAGATAGTGTATAGTTAACTGGATGGCACACTGTGTTGCAAAGCTGCTGCAGTGCCTAGGAGAGGGAGAGTATCTACTCATAAAGACAATTAAATAATAAGGCATGACCAACAGTTATGTTAAATGGTCTGTTAATCACCCTGTAGGGGATTAATGTTGAATGAGGCATAGCCGAGTGCCACATGTTGCTAGACAGTGATAAACTGACCATTAACATAATACCTAGGAGTGGCTTATTGCTATCATAATAAAACTGTTTTTTAAATAACATTAAACCATGTTCATCATATGGTTAGGCTCTACATGTATGTTAATAAAAACTAAACATAAGGCTGTTAGAATGTTTACAGTCAATTAGAAAGCTACATTTCTCAAACCCTTGTTATAATCAGAGATATTATACCTGTACAACTCCTTGGTTTTGCTGAACTCTGTTGTTCAGGTGGCCCACCACATGTGGTGTGGTCTGGTGTGGGGCATCAGTAGGTAGGCCATGCAACTACTAAGTGTGGTACGTTGTGTGCAGCTGCAATCAGGGATGTGTACGTTTGGTGCACATGGCCTCAGTTTTGCTCTTGATCTCCACTGAGCATGCAGTACCTGGTCAGGGGGGTGGGGATGTCTCATAGTACATTTAGACAATTGTTTGTTATTTCTGTCACCTGCTGCTGGATGTCTGTCATTGGTTGTGTTGACCTGGTCCTCCCCCATACTTGCATATGTGTGTGTGTGTGTCTGTGTGTGTGTCATGCTGGGGGGGGATTCGGAGTTAGGGTTTTCAACCCTAACAGCGAATTTCCTCACTTTTGTCACTGTGGAACAACCCTAACTGATGCATTAAATTGAGTTTTTGCCATGAATATCCTGTCTTTTTCAGAACTATTACTCAGTATAGTACATGATTTATAGTTGTAAGAATAGTGCACATACATAAAAAAATGTTCCAATATCAGAAATACTTCAACTCTTGTAGTTGCATTTAATGTTATTAACAGTAACAGTAGTTCACTGTGAATCATATTGTTTTTATAACTTTATTAATTGTAATTTGTAATTGTTATTCCATGTAATATTTTTTATGTAAAAGTGTCTTACTCCTTTTCTTTGTGTGCACATATGTTAATAAAAAGATGTACATAACTAAAAGACAATATGACATGACATAGGCACCATTAGTTCATCTACTGAACAAATGGATATGTTACTGTAGTAACTTGAGATTTGACAGAGTGCTTGTACTACCAACTGAGGTGGTACCACCAATCATGTGAACAGTGGTGGAAGAGGTTTGCTGGTACTGAATACATAAGTTTGTTGTAAGTATGCCAACACAGACATTTCACTGTTGTACTAGCAGGTACATACTTATCTTCATCATGATACACATACACACATTCTGTAGCAGTAGGTGTATGAAACAACAACAGTGTGCCACAAATAGTGTAACGTAGCATTGTCACACATCTAACTTACTTCTATGGAGAATCCCAACTCTAATACCACAATAGTGTGGTATGAGCTTTCACCAAATGAGAAAATCACAGTTGTATAAATCTTGTTAAAACTATTTTCAAGAAACATCTCTACTACACAATAACACACCAAACACAAGAGAGTATAAATTCACTTTTTTACTATAAAAATATTTTATATATAAAAAATGACAAACAAAAATATTTTTCCTTTTATAAACAATACAAAAATATATATTTACACAAATAATATTCATACAGCCCAAAAAAACTTATAAAAATGTGTATTACATCATACACAAAAATAAATACTTAATTAAAATACATTTTTTTACATAAATAAAGAAATATATAAAAAGTTTTCTTTTTTTTTTTGTAACTTTTGTGCAACACTTGCGAGAGGTGTATGCACTGCTTGAGAGCAATCAGGCTGGAAACTGGATTGATGTGGAGGCACAAAGGAAGTGGAAGCTGTTAACCCCTCCGGAGAGATACCGGACCACTATGAAGGGTAGTTTCGCTTAGGGAAGCTGCAAGACAGATGGTGTTGGTGGAGGTGAAGCACTGCTACTCGGCCAGCACCGTCAGCCACTGCTACGACTGGTTTCTAGCATGAGGTTGACAGTCTGCTGCTGGCGCATCCAAGAGAGACTGGATTCTGTCCAGCCTCTCAAGGATGACAGTGTTTTGCTCATGCAGACTGCCAACCTCGTCTGCTTGAGCCATCTGTAACAGCGGTGTGGCTGTGCATTTCGTGAGTCACCGGGCGCTCTACAAAGATTTAAAAAGTAATGATTAATATACAACACAATTAAACAGTTATGACTTTCAAATATTTTACTTCAAATATTTCTTATCTACTGCAATATCACAAATGCATTCATTTCAAAGTTATGATAATAGTTTTAAGTATGATGCTAAACTATTTAGCTATCTTATTTCTGTCTCTGTCATACTTGATTATCTATATAATCTAATGAGCTGACAACATAAAAAGTATAGTTAGCTGTGGCTTAGAATGCTACTCTTATATTTTGTTTCAGTACTCGTAAATATTCAGTATGTACATACTTTTGCATTATCGACACTATTATACCATACAATTGAAATACATCCTCATCAAGTGTGAGAATTTTTACTTCACCATGTCTGCCCACTATGATGTAGTCATCTCTGCACTAAAAAACAAACTACCTTGACATTAACACTATCATAATATACTTTTCATGTGTACACAATCATGATCACTTTAATGATAGTTTGAAAGCAAACAGCTTTTTACCCATATTTCAGGCCCTCAACACACGTCACTACTTTAAATAATTAAGTCACTGATATGACATGCGCTCCAAAACCATACCAGACATCTTCAAGTACATAAAGAACATAAATGATAGATTTCTAGGTAGCATAACTATAAGACATTCAGACAACTAACCTAAAACTTAAACTGCAGTATGGTAAAATCTACTCAAAATAAAGACATTTAATTCATTGCTGTACCGTTGGATGCCCATAATGTCTACATCACTGTGCTTTTGCACTGCCACACGGTAAAATTCTTCAAAACAATGTGGCACAGCAGTAATAAGGTTCTTCAATGTACTATCTGACATTAGAGCAATAATGCACTCCACGGTAAGTGTTGTGGTGTGATAACGTCGTGCCTGTCATCATTAGACAAGAGGCCACAGGAGAAGTGCAACTAATCACTCCAAAAGTAACATTATCCCAGCACAACACACACCCCAAAGGACATTATTCTATTATACAATGGCTTGTTGGTACTAATAAAACAAAACATTTTTACAAAAAGTCTTAAAAAAGTATTTTACAATTTCATTTCTCAATGGTTAGGCACAATGAATAGAGAAACAGTCCCACTGTAATGTTATTGTTTGTCTGCTATCTCCTGCTGCACCATCCTCCCAGGAAAGTACAGCAGTCCACACACTAAGATCCCAATATGGAACTGGGTAATATTTTTAATTAGTATTTTTTTTTTGAATGGGTTTAAAATCAACGCAGGGTGGTTGAGGAACCGTAATAGCAGTTACGGGTTGTTTGAGCACTTACTGATTTCCAGGAATGCAGTACAGTTTTGTGCACTGCCTATTTGAATGTGACTGTCATTTTATCGATAATTTGTTTAATTTACAATGTTCATGGTAACAGTGCAGGAGTTTGACAAAGTGAGCGGTAATCACAGGACTGTGGCAATCTGAAAGGCCTCGTGCTCCTGCTGACGTGGAAATTGAAATGATGTCTAAAATGACATATTTTTTTTAGTTAAAACATCTGTTTATAGTCAGGGATAATGTTGGTGAATATTTCTTTAGGTGTTTGGCCTGGCAAGTTGTACACAATTACTGTGCTGATGGACCAGCGGACACATATATTTAAATGCCATCTATAATGACGTTTTTTTTTTAGGAAAATGGACACACTGTGTGTCAGTGGGGGACAGGGAGTTATTTCACTATATCTGCTGGGAAAATGAGCAACATAGGGACAATTTGCACTGTCATGGCCAGTGATCACTAGCAGCCGAGTCAGAAGCACTCACAGTAGGTTAAAGGCAGTTGAGAGTGTGAATGAGAAATGTGGGATTGCACTGTCAAGCAGCTACATGTAGTGACTTCTTGTTTTTCCAAAAACTTATCTGGTCACCCTGGTGCTGGGACTAGAGCTGTGATGTTGTGCTGCGATAACATGACGCTTACAGTCCCATAGTCATCAATGGGAGCCCAGGATTTGTCTTTGCCATGGTATAATATGAAATTAACAATTATCAATAATAATTATTGATTTGCTATCATTAACATTGATAGTGTAATAGTAACAAACTTTCTTACTGATTACAAAGGACTCGCACCCTGCAGAGGATGACAGGCATTAGTGTGTCCCTCTGGCTGTTGGATATAGCAGGGCAGAAAAAGATGTTTTTATAGTGCTGTGAGAAAAAAACAACTGTGCAGTACATTAGCAGGTGAAAAATAAATTACAGTGTTAAACATTTTGTATATAAATACACAACATTTTCAAACCTACTACAGTGTATGGGAAATATCTAATACCTGATTGTAATGATAGCATGTAATGCTCATCTCGCAACAAATGTTTTAAATAGATATATTACCACCTTTACTCACATACAGTCTCACTGTTATGTCCTCACACTGTGCCAAAAAGTGATTTCGCACAGCAACCACAGCATCATATAGTAAAGTATGAAAAACACAGTTTGACAGTATAGGTGCTCATTCAAAGTGTGACACTGTGTGTCGTGAAGGCCATGCAGCATTGAATAATGTAGCAATGTGATGTCTGTGGCCCAATATTGAACACAGTTTCACTACTCAAGAACTCGTTTTAATAGCACCCAACCCAGTAATAGGCAGCATATGATGTAGTGGAATTTGCACCACTGCAAGTAGTCATAGTTCTGCATTTTACATGTGGTGAGACAACTTCCATGGTGCTATATAGAAATGTGCGATATTCATAGTGTGACATGCAAACAGTCCCATTATTCACTGTATTATTACTTTTATCGACATTCCTTCAGTTCATGATCACCTTTTAAAAATACACATATGTGACAGTGCACTGAACAGCATCACACTGGATTGTAGAGGTAAGTATGAGGTTGGCAAGGCTGAAGACAGACACACTGTACAGCTATTCAGTTTAACTGAGAAAAGGGGGTCATGAAGACTACAAGGCACATTTTGAACTTGTACATTGAGAAAAAAACAAAAAAATCATAATTGGACACTTTCTGCATTGCACATCATTTAGGTCACTACAATATCCTCCCACCATGTTGTGTTTTTTAGTGGGTTGGGTATGTGCAGTCATCAACGCATTGCCACCCTTGTAAGGTCACAGCACAAATAAAGTAAATAATGTCAACAGTGATTCGCCCCACAACAAACAAAAGAAAGTGGTACTGGCTCGGCAACGAAGGGGTGTTGCTCACACCCCAGACAATTGAACATTTGCAGTGAGTATGCCAACAGACAGTGCACTCCCCCCTGTCACGCAGTAAGACAGCAAGGTGTAGTTATCAACAGGAGCATTGATCACCACGAATGTTGACAACCATATGGTAGTTCTCAAACATGCAGATAATAGCAACAACAGATTTCACTTACGTGGTGGGCTGGTGCCGGCTTTCTGCTTCACCTCCACATGTTCAAGAGCAGCAGCTTCCCAGGGCTCTATTAAAGCAAACAAGTTAAAAAATGATCACATTAATAGATGAAATATCAAGGTAAAAGTGTTTTTCTTTAAAACATCAATTTCTACTACTACATCATTCATACAACTATCATATGAACACATATCTCTTTACAGAAACAGCTGTCTCTCCAACTAGATGTATGTTGTTAAGTCAGTATTACATGCATATGACAAGTCTTCTCATCTGCAAAAAGCCACACAAAGTTGAAATTATGACACCATGTATATATCTTTTTCCAAGACAAATGTCCATCCAATCCAGAACAGTTAATATAAGAAATTCATTTTTTTCCTGGTGATTCTCCTAACACTGTTTCTTCAATTACGTTTTCTCCAAAAGAAAAAAACTCAGAAATATATTATTGGTAGTATGCAGTGCAGAACAAGCAGTGCCTGCCCATCAATGGCAATAGTTATAACATTGTCATAATGCATGTTGTTACACATATTTGTTATCCTAAAAACATTACATGTACCTTCAATTTACATACATGTATACCTAATTATATGACGATCTGTTCCTTAAACAGTTTTAAAATGTGTGTTATTATAATAAGAAGAACACAAACATAACGATAATGTTACTGTTCATTCAATGACCCTCTAGCTGAATATGGCAGCCGTTTATGTGTTATTAAGCATATTACCTCTACAGGGCTATTAAAACACATTAACAAACATGTAGATACTCTATGCTGTCCATTAATAACTATTGCAATAATAAAAATGAAACATTGGCAGGAGATATAGAAATAGTAAGTGAATAAGATCTAGGGACATGTCATATAGCAACAGATAATTAAGCAGCACATCATTGAATACCACTGAGACACCTACAACATTACAATTGGTTATCTATTACTCATTGTATCATTAAACTCCACCACCAAAAGTAGCAGAGGAGAGAAGACCTCCCCCACAACACCACATATACCGCTATGGACATACATCCATTGTCAGATTCATGAAGAATAGTATCCCTCCACTGTGTAGTAATATCAGTTTGTTATGAGTACAGGATCTTGAGCCATGGTGCCACTGCACATTCACTAGACTTAGTTAACACCTTTTGAAGTATTTTGGGTGGGATATTCAAAATGGTTTTCACATCACAAATAGGGTTGCACATGCGCGAAGTACAAAATTCTGCCATTCTACGATATTCAGTAGAAGACAGTTACGCCACTGAAAACAGGCTGAGCAACAGTGCAATGCAAATGAATGCATGCTCAAGTGGACGGGAGGAACCATGCATGAACTCCAGAACCCGATATTCAGCCGGGCTGTGCAGAATTGTGTAGCCACAACCCCCAACCAAGCCTGCACGACTTGGAGGCAAAAAAAAAGGCCTAAGTTGAGGGCCACCCACAGGTGAGCTGCTGGATTGCAGGGCGAAATACAGCAGCTGCCACCTGTGCTGGCCCTCAACCCAGTCCCTGTGCCCCCCCTGCAGCCTGATTGCAGGCACCCGACTGTAAATCCCTCCCACCTCCTCCCAGTGGCCCGACTGCAGGCATTGTGTACTCCCCAACACCAGGCCAATCGCGGGCAGCAATGTGGCTCCCCACCAAACGTATCCCTGGTGGTCCAGTGGACTGAAATGCCCGATCACGGGCAGTAAGTTAAATAACCCGCCCAAATGTATCCCTCGTGGTCCACTGGACCAAAATGCCCGATTGCAGGCAGTAAGTAAAATAACCCACCCCTCCTCCTGAACGTATCCCTGGTGGTCCTGTGGACCAAAATGCCTAATCGTGGGCAGTAAGTTTAATAACCCCCCTAAAGATAGCCCTGGTGGCTAGTGTCCCCCCACCCCACCCACCCACGAAGCACCACTACCCCGCTCACCCCCTCACAGGCAGCGGGCAGCATCATCCCACCCACCTGCTGCCCATCAACTGACTGCCCATTAGGGCTGCACACCCATTGGTGCAGACCAAGAGCCAATGGGCATGCAGCCCATACTGTACATCACAGTCCAGGTTTGTGAATCAATTCATTCATTCAAAAATCTGAACTATCATGTATGGTATGGGCTGCATGCCATGTGATGTACTCACCAATGGGCATGCAGCCCTACCGGGCGATCCAGTCAGCGGGTGGTGAGGTGGCAGTAGGTGGGATGCTGCCGCCCACCCGGCTGCACGGGGGGCGGGGTGGTGGGGCTTAGGCGAGTGGGTGGGTGGGTGGTACAGTCCACCAGGGCTATGTTCAGGAGGTTATTAAACTTACTACCTGCGATTAACCTTTTTCGTCCACTGGATCAGCAGGATATGTCTGGGGCCACATTGCTGCCCGTGATCGAGCTGTTGGGGGAAATTGAACCATGCCCATGATCGCCCTGTGAGGGTGCTGCGCGGGTATTCACACTGTTTGTCTATGATCGGGTCAGGGGCATTGTTCCTGATGGCTGCAGCCTGTCAGGGCACCAGGTGCAATTCTCGGGATCGCAGACCTACATGGTAATGCCATATATTGCACCATAATCACATGCAAATGCCCCACACTGCGTGCTTGCATGAATTATACCCCATTTGCATGTCACGTTTTGAATATCACCAATTTTGCGCATGGCGCAGTGGTACTGTCACAATCGCAAGTTGAATGCTCCACTCCTTGTGAACACTGTGGTATCAAGTTGCTGCTGCGCTTGATATTCAAGGGTTGATAAATACTGTAGCTCCTTTGAATGTTGCCCTGGACACACAGCTGTGCAACTATTTTGCAACAACGCAATAGCTTGCCCGGTGCGAATGGCACATTTGAATATCCCACCCTTGTGTCATAGAAACCCTCGTTTCTTATTTGTAAACAGCATAACAAATTTGTGATAATAAAATCTGCACGTCGGGTCAATCACAATGACACTTTCGGTGACCGACTGACCACCTCCATGCCTGATTCCTGTGCTGGTACTACCTCATATATGCTGGGGAGACCTCCGATGTTCTACCATGAAGCAAACAAAAAAAATATGTAAGTGTTAGATGTGAATCACAGTACAGTTTGAAAGACTTACAACAACAGTAAATCAGCTATGACATACATAACATTGCTTTAATTATACAGACCACCAAGCATTATGGTCACATATTATAATAATAATTCTATATTTCTGTGCAGGGGCCGCACACCATTATCTACATAGTCTGTAACTCTGGGGCATCAAACACTATTGATATGTACATTTGTACGTGTCTGTCTGTGTATTGAGCATTTAGAGTCCACTGAACCACCAGGTATACGTTAAAGAGAAAGTGGTGGGTTTATTACACTTACGTGCATGAGGGGCATTTCCTCCACTGGACCACAGGGATACGTTCATGAGGAGGATGGTTTTATTACAGTATTTCCAGACTTGTACAGTTTTATACCACTACATCACAATAACTAAACAGTAACATATTGTTCTCTTCCAACATACCATAGTAGTAAGTGCGTATATGTATAAATGTGCTATTTTCTGGCATGGCTATCTTAGCAAGCTCTGGTTTGTGACTGAACAACAGCACAGTAAATAAATGGAAGAATTAGGTTACATGTTTTCATAGTACATCCTTACATATAGTATTAAGTATTTTTAAAAGAGTTGTGAGAAATACAGGTTTCTGATTAGTAGCAAACATGTATATTAGCTGTATGTCAATCTTTGATTAAACATATATGTAGAGACTAATCACATACTAAAACAATGTTCAACACTATTTACAAAATATTGGTATGATAATACTAATAAGGCACTCTGAGTGTTTATATTAATGGTCACTTATAATCACTGTGGGGGGCATGTAGTACTCGGCTGTGCCTCATGCCACATTACACCAATAAACACTGATTTACACAACATAACATAATCCCTCCTCATGTCTTATTGCTTAATCATGCAGTATACAATTATTTTTACAAATTCTGAATACATGTCACCATTATTGAAAGTTGTGCTGATTTACTTCGGTGAGTGGGCTCCCCCATAGCTTCTTGCCAGCAGCTTCCCAAAGCTTCGTATGCAAGGTAGTACCAGCACGTATCATTGTCCGGCATCCCCTCCGCGTTGTTTAATGTAAATGTACTGTTGGCGCAACAGCTTCCACTTCCTCTTTAGCTGTACAACAGTCTTATTTTTAACTTTAAAAACTATGTACAAATAGCTATTTATGCGCCTCCACATCGAATCCAGTTTCCGGTTTGTACTCCTCATCAAAACCTTTGGATTCCCTTTAGTCTAGACTGCATCAAGCAGTGCACACACCTCTCGCAAGGTCCACTGCCTCATTATCTCAGTTTAGAATTGTTTAGTTCTGAAATACAAACAGAAACAAATATCTACATTAGTATCATGTAACAATATCAATCATTTCTTAAACGAATTCCATATAATACTAATTAAATTAAAGAGCACATGTCCTTCAACATAGCAGAAACACACCTCAATAGCATTATGTAGGGCCTAGAAGGATTCAGCCACCTCAACAGTACAACAACAACTGCTGCTACACTATGGTGTCCACCAGCATGCAATCCAGTAGTCTCGGGGTTGGGGGCTACTGCACTCGAACATGACATTGGATACACTATCACATATCCATGTCTACTACACTGAACTGTTCACACACATAGCAAAGTGATGTTAAACACAGATGAACACACATTGCACAACTGTGCAGACACCTATAAATATACTTAATAAATGTGAAGACAGCTAACAAACCCGATTGAAAGTTAAATAGTATGATAATTCCGTTGTGACATTCATGGTAGCCTATACTAATTACTACCCATATCTGCTACATTCAAAATAACTCTATTTCCTGACATACCAGTAAAGAAACATATACATTGAACAGCACCACTGTGTTTTTATTGTTGTTGTACACATACCATACTTTAATAGCTACAATACTGTAAGACCACAGTAAATGCTACACTCATTTAACATACTCAAACTATATACAATTATTAAAAAGTTCTCAGAATGTTGCATCTTATTGGCTGTTAGGATTCGCGAAAGCCCTTATATTAATCCATGTTTCCTGTCATGTATGGCCTGATCACCACATGGTACACGGATTGCTCCTGTCAGCATTCCATCCTCTAGCACAGCTGAATGTGTGTATGATGCATTCTGATTTTGAACCAGCATTCTTAAACTGCTGGTGTAAGAACTATTTTATTAAAATCTCCTCTAAATGAGGAAACATTCATAAAGGATACTTTTAACACTTTTCTTTCGAAAACATTTTATAATAGCATAAGGCAGTCCCATGAGTTACATAAATACTCAGTTAATCACCCCTAGGGGCAATATGGCACTCAGCTGCACCTTGTGCCACATTACCCTTAGGGTGATTAACTGACAGTTAATCTAAACCCTGGTCATGCCTTATTGCTTAAATGTTGAGACATAACAACATCATACAATTGGTGCAACAGCAGCAGGGTAAATTACTATTGTGTTTCCCACTATCCTAATATAGCAAACCCTTATATGGCATGTATGTGAGTGATGATGCAGTTGATCTATTTTTTACCACATTAATATGGTTCTGAAAAGAACCTTTGTGTATACTGTAATATTTCCTAAAACAGTCTGACAATCTTAAAGGACTTTGAGGATTCCATCTCGAAGGTCTCCCAGAAACTGGCAATTGCCAGCATGCGAGAAATGTACACCATCTGGTAGGAATAGCCAATCATTACAGTATTTTATTTCGGGGTGACGTATAGTATACATTCCATGCATGCGTAGAAAAGCAGTTATCTGTACATTTACTTTTCTGTGAGCTCTGTCAATCAGATACATATGATGTTCTGCTTGCCAGACTCTACGCTCTGTAATATCTGAAAACATGATAATACAGGCAGGCAACATAGACATAATAGAAGCAAGGTCCAATTTTGCCTCTGTAACCTAAGTCTACCCAGCAGTTTGAGCCCAAATCATTGTCTCCAAGATGTATTAGCAGTATGTCAGGAGGAAGTGAGTTATCAAAGTTCTGTCATGGTTGGCATAAGATGTTCCCATCTCATGCCACCACTGAATAAACCATCTTACATAGCAATTGGGGAGCTGCAGGTCCCTCCCAAAATTACTATGAACTGCAAACTCAGCTGCTCGTCTTATGTAACTGCTTCCAACTATTCCACAAAACTTTTTTATTTTCTGCCATTCTAAGTTTTAAAACTCAGAACTGTATAGAGAGCTACAAAGAAAGTCAGTGTTCACCCTGCAGTGACCAGACAGCACTGAAAATCAAACTGATATTTTCCCTCCTTATTTCAAGCTAGCTTCAGTGGGTTCAGACAAAACACACAAATCAAATAAAAAACATTCCCTGCTGCTCTGGCTTCATTAACCAATCTAACTGATGCATTCAGTATTACTAGACCTATGTTCCTGCAAAAATCTGCAACCACTGACAATTTTGAAAATGCATCCTTTTCATAGGCAGTTTTAAACAATGACAACATCAGAAAAAAGTCTGATTGGTTCCATTTTCTCATAGAACTCCACGTGCACCTTCCTATCTACCTCCATTTGCAGCTGTATCTGTACAAGTTAGTACAAAAATGATTTCTCACTTTAAACTATTTTTTGTTAAGAATATAGCCTGCTAAACAATAACAAATTACATTATGAGATTCAACATCAAAACATTTTTATTAATAGTATTTACATGTTGTATAAGTTTTTTTTAATACTAGAAATAATCATTTGAAGATAGACTGTACTTACAGTTTCAAACTGCTTCTCTCAGCAATATTGCAAATGGCTGCTGTTTACTTCTTCTTCAGTGTTGTCCGTCTCTGATTGGTTCTCAGAACACCGGGCTCATGGCCTCTGGTCCCCGGGAGTCCGATGCCACATCAACCTGCTGGAGCTCCGAGCGGTCGCCTAGCTCTCACCGCCTTTGCTCCGTTCCTCCGGGGTCAAGTGGTCCGAGTCCAGACGGACAATACCACGACCATGTACTATCTAAACCGCCAGGGCGGGACGCGCTCCATGCTTCTATGCAAGGAAGCTCTCCGCATTTGGTCACTCGTGCGCAGCCTGGAGGCGGATCTCCTAGCCATTCACGTGGCAGGAGCCTCCAACACCTGGCCGATGCCCTGAGCCGGATAGGGGCTGCATCCCACGAGTGGTCTCTCCTGCCGGAGGTAGTACAGCATCTGTTCTCCCTTTGGGGCACACCTCAGGTGGACCTGTTTGCCTCCATGGAGAGCGGAAGCTGAGTCTGTTTCATGCCGCCCCCTCAGCAGGGCTCGCTGCAGGGGATGCCTTCGAGGCAATGGACCCCGGCCTCTTTACGCCTTTCCCCATTTCCCTTGATCCACAAGGTGCTTCTCAAGGCGAGGAGGGACAAGGCGCAGAGTGATTCTGATAGCCCCAGACTGGCCTCGCCAGTTCTGGTACCAGATCTCCTCAGTCTCAGCTCCAGGACTCGCGGCAGCTTCCAGCTCGCCCGGACCTGCTCTCAGTCAATCAGGGAAGGTGTTCCATCCGGACCTTCAATCCCTGCACCTGACTGCCTGGTTCCTGGCGCTAGAGTTCCAGGCTTTGGGTCTTTCCGACGAGGTCCTCAATGTAGTTGAGGCGTCCCGTAAGTCGACCAGAAAATGCTATGCCTTCAAATGGAAAAGGTTTTCCATTTGGTGTCGAGGCAAGGCTTGGACCCTTCCTCCTGTTCCTTGGCAAGCATCTTGGACTATTTATGGTCCCTTTCTAGTCAAGGGCTTAGGTCGACGACCCTAAGGGTGCACCTGGCAGCCATCTCTGCTTACCGAGCGGGCAGGGGAAGCAGTCGATGCAGCAGGAGAAGGTGGTCTGGCGCTTTTTCAAGGCCTTGATCACATTTCCCCTCAGTCCGGGAACCCCCACCTCCGTGGGATCTACTGCTGGTACTGGCAAAGCTCATGGGCAAGCCATTCGAACCTATGCACAGGTGTGCTCTCTCTCACCTGTCGTGGAAGACCGCCTTCTTGGTGGCTATCCGTCAGCCAGAAGGATGGGAGAGCTCCAGGCGCTTCCATCGAGTCTCCTTACCTGGTCTTCCACAGGGACAAGGTTGTCCCTCGCCCCACCGAAATTCCTTCCGAAGGTGTGCAGGAGTTTCACCTTAACCAGGTGTTGACTCTGCGGTGTTCTACCCCAATCACACCTCGGAGGCCGAATATAGGCTCCATACTCTGGACCTAGAAGGGCACGCTATTATAGAGCGCATCGGCTGAAATTCGGGAGAGGTTCGCCAGCTGTTTGTCACCCACGCTGAAGCCGCATCTGGCAGACCTGCAGCTGAGCGGACGAGCAAGCAGGTGGGTAACCTCCTGCATAGATCTCGCTATAGTTGGCGGCATGGAGCCTCCCAGAGGATAAGAGCTCATTCACCACGCCATACTGTCAACGGTGGCTGCTTCCAGGGACGCCCTATCCAGGAAATCTGCAGGCTGCTACCTGGAAGTCAGCAAACACCTTCATTACCCACTACCACATCGACCTTGAGTCACGCCGGGATGCTGGTTTTGGGGCCTCGGTTCTCCAGTCTCTCTTTCCCAAGTAAGTATATGGGGTGTGCGTCTTGCCTCCCTCCTCCGGAGAACTGCTAGGAGTCTGCCAATGAGTGTGGATGAACAACATATCCATGTCCCTAGAAATACAGGTTACTCACCTGTAACAGGAGTTCTAGGAATGGTATATGTTGTTCATCCCTACCAGACCTCCCGGCGACGCACAACCTGAGCTTCCAGCGGGCAGATCTGGCGTCATGGGCGAGCCGAGAGTTATACCACCCGGGTGGGTGGGAGGAGCAAGCTTGAAGACCTTCCGGCAAGATTTAAAGCGGCAAGGATACTGCCAATGAGTGTGGATGAACAACATATACCATTCCTAGAACTCCTGTTACAGGTGAGTAACCTGTATTTCTAGGAGTGGTATATGTTCATCCACACACAGACATACACACACCCACCCACCCGACCTACCTGGCTTTGGGTGCACAACCTTGCTTCCAGCGGGCTAAAATCTGGCGTCATGGGGTGGGGCCAAGGTATATACCACCCGGGTGGGTGGGAGGAGCCAGCTTGAAGATTTAAAGTGTAAGGGGACATGCCAAACAGTGTGGATGAACAACATATGCCAGTCCTAGAACAACTGTTACAGGTGAGTAAACTGTTCCTTCTGGATATTCTCAGGTTAACAGCTCCTAGTGTGTATGTGAGCCATATACCAAGGGGTAGGTAGAGAAATGTCAGCTGGCAGTGGTGCAGATTGTGCAAAATCGGTATAATCTGCCCTAGCTGTATTGTCACCACCCTTGCTGATTAAAAAGTGAAGTGTTCTAGTTTAATATTAATTGGTTTTGTTGCTGTGCTGTGGTGCTACACTGCGTGATTGCCAGCACACCGGATCTGTGCCCCTTCATGTAAAAAAAAATGCTTGTCAGCCCCACCTGTGCAACAAATAGTACTGCATATTGGAGGATTAATAACTGACAATATTGTTTTCTCTCTGCAGACACTAATGGATCGCCCGAATTAGGCAGTGGATTAATAAGAAAATCATAGAATATATTGCGAAGAAGAAGAAAATTTTGGATTTCTTTCATGATTTGGAATGTATTTTTCCCTGATGTTTAAAATGGCATTTCTTGGGGGGGGGGTACTCCCAAGAAAGATAGGGTTGGCATCCTCAAGACATGAATAGGTAAACCTACAGTCAGTGCTTACATAGAGGGTCCCAAATTTAAGTACCAGGCATTTTTCTCTCTCACTAACTGAAAAGAAAATAGCCACAGCACGAAAGTAAAAGGGCCCTTTGAAAAAGTAAAGGTGCATTGCGAATCTTTCATGAGACACATATATTTTTCCCCTATTGACTATAATGGGAAATTAGTTTTTTAATAACTTTTGAACTATTTAATATTTATACACCAAGTCTTCAAAAGGCATATCGGTGACCCAGACTGCATCTTCCCTGAACATTTCACACCAAACAGACAAATCATGCAGGCTGTGGGCATGAGCAAATAAATGTGAAAAAGTAAATTTTTGGCATTTCTTGGTGTTCTGTAACTCTGCAACCATACATCTGACCATAACACAACTTGGAAGATCCAGAGACCTGTCATACCAGACTGCACATGCAAATGTTCAGGCAAATCTGTCATATGGTGGAAAATTTGAGGTTTAACATTAAAGCGCTTACTCAACCATACTATACTGGTGCTACCATGCAAGTATAACATATATATATATATATATATATATATATATATATATATATATATATATATATATATATTATTATAGAGTGCAGTTGCCCCAATAGTTAGGGTTCAGTGGACACTTTAATGTTAAACCTGAAATTTTCACTTTAACTACTTTGCAACTGTTCAATAGATTTCCATGAAATTTTGTATGCTCTGTCCGTGGGGTATAACTTTTGACATATCAAGTTTTGTGTTGGTTGGATTGGTGGAGTTTGCACTGTGCATTGTGAAAAAACACTAAAATGTGTCTTTTTGGCTGTTTTTTCACAGTGTGCAGCAGCCAAACCGTTTGCAAGTTTGATTTGAAATATTCAGAATAGAGTGTGCTTGCTCCAAAGAACAAGTCAGTATTGGTTTGGTGAAAAAATATTAATCAGTTCCAAAGTTAAACAATTTTGGGTTCTGAGCATGCTCAGTTCAGTCTTTTGGATAGCTGCATGGAACAAAAAAGGATTTTGATCTGATAAAAAAGATACTGACAGCTCATGAGAAAGGATCCTTGTAATCCTTTTTGTGAGAAAAATTCCTTTTTGTCTGCCATCTTCTTTTAGCCCAAACAAACTGTCATAACTCTGCCCAGGGATGTCTGCTGCAGACATGCAAGTATTATCTTGTTCATCAGAATGTCCTTTATTGTTGTGTGCCTTTATTTTAATTTTATGTGACCACAGAATGCTTATTTTAATTTTTTTAATAATTTTTACGTGACTTGCTTCTGATCCTTTTCTTCATAATGAAAAGGATTTTGACAGTTCATGAAAAAGCATTTATCTGACAAAAGTATTAGAAGCAGGGCTGTCTGGTTGGAGAATCCTAATCCTCTTTCATGGTGACAACAAAGGATTTTGTCATCTCATGAAAAAGGAATCATCTGATGAAATATGAGCTGTCAAAATCCTTTTTTTTTTGGAGATGATTCCTTTTTTGTGAGCTAACAAAATCCTTTGTTGTCATCACGAAAGAGGATTAGTGGCAGGGCCATCTGGCCAGAGAACCCTAGTTATTTTCCATGATGAGAACAAAGGATTTTGTAATCCTACAAAATAGGAATTGTCTCACAAAAAAGGATTTGAAAGCTCACAAAAAAATATATTTTTTTTAAATCCTTCTTCATGAGCTGTCAAAATCCTTTTTCATCAGATGATTCCATTTACTTGAGATGACAAAATCCTTTGTCATCATCACAAAAAAAAAGGATTAGGGTTTTCTGACCATTTGGCCTTGCTGCTAATCCTCTTTCGTGATGATGACAAAGGATTTTGTCATCTCACAAAAAAGGAATTGTTTCACAAAAAAGGATTTTAACAGCTCACAAAAAAGATGATTTTTTTAAAATCCTCTTCCATGAGATGCCCTAATCCTTTTTTTGTGAGATGATTCCTATTTCGTGAGATGACAAAATCCTTTGTTGTCATGATGAAAAAGGATTGGGACTTTTCTGACCAGGGTCTCTGGGGAATTATGCTGGTGCTTGAGATAATGTGGGAGCACAGGGTCCTTCAGACCATGAGCTCCCACCCCTAAAATGTTGTAGCCTAGGGTCTGTGTGCCAATTGTACTGGTGCCTACGTTTGGACCATGTGCTCCACTTGTAAAGATGTTGTAGTGCAGGGTCTGTTGGTTACTCTGCTGGTGCCTGAGATAATTTGGGAGCAAACAAATTGTAGCTCATGGTCTATGTGGTACTGCATTGCTGCCTGAAATACTGTGGGTGAGCAGGGTCTCATGTACATATATGTTCTATGGAGTAATTGGAGCGCAAGGCCCAGAGAACCCTGTGCTCTGACGAGCATATTAGAATATTATTGCATTATCACAAAAAGTAATGAAATAAGTTGCAAAAATTGCTGTCAATGTATCAGTTAGGATTAAAGTGACAAAAGTAGGGAAATGTGGCGTTAGGTTTTCCAATCATAATCCCCCTCGCACCCTGCATAGAGGAAGCGGCATCAGGAGCATCATTGGGGTTGTCATCCCTAATGCTCACCCCATTCTCCTATTCTGCACCCATCCAGCTTATTTTTGAATGTAATGGAGTGAACATTAGGGCAGATGACCCCAATGCCTCCCTCAGATACCTCTTCATTTGTGCATGGTGGGGGTGGGGTGTTCAGGTTGGAAACCCTAATGCCACATTTCCCTTCTTTTGTCGCCTTAACTCTAACTGATGCATTGACATTTTGTTTGCAGCTTAAATAAACATATATTATACTGGCTTGGTAGCACCAGTATAGTTAGGGTTGAGTGCGCATTTCCATGTTAAAGTCAAGGTTTTTAACCTTAATAACTTTGTAACCATTCAATGGATTTGCATGACAGTTTGCTTGCATAAACTCTTTGTGAAGGTCTCTTGATGTGGCAAATGTTGTATGACTCTGTTATGTGGTTTCTGAGATACAGAGTGTCAACAATCCCTAAATGTATGTGTGTTTTTTTACAGTTTCTTTGTCCACCTGTATCTCAGAAACTATTTTGTGTTGTGTTCTGAAATTTTTAGGGTAGAAAGTCTTTACCACACAAATGTGCCTTTTGAAGGTTTAGTTAAAAAATAATCTGTTCAAAAGTTTTTTACATTTTTAATTTTCCTATTATTTCCTATGGGAAAAGTTAGATGTTTTGCATGAAAATACTTTTGTTTTCACAGGAGATACTACATTTTTGCATGTAGGGTTACATAAAGCCTAGTTTGTCTTTGCAGAGTTCTGTTGTGTTCATAAGAGCTATTGTCATTTTGCATGCAGGGTCACGTAGAGCCTAGTTTGTTTTTGCAGAGCTCTGTTGTGTCCATCATCTTTTTTCCATCACAGAGAGAGACAAAATAAGGGAAATATGTAAAAATGACTGTAATTGAAAAAAAAAAACATCAGAAGTTAGCTAAAGAGGACTCATTTAGCTATATTCTGATTTTTGTATTTTACAATTATGCCCCCAAACACCTTTTCTGGGAACCCAAAAACCCGGGTGCCGAGGTTAGCAAGAGGACCGCTTCTGCCGTGCTCTCTGTATGAGAAAGAGGATTTTCTTGACTTCTGCAGCTGCAGCAGGAACTCATGCTGTTGACTGCAGTTTAGCTGTGAGCTACACCTTCTTGGTGTTTAGGTGGCACCCCACACCTGCCAATGACTGTCCCCTATCCCTGGTGTCTGTGGCATCCCACACCTCCCATATCTTTCCCTGTTCTGTAGAGGCATCCCAACCCCTTCAATTCCCTTTTGTGCATTTTGAAGGTTTGGTGAAAAAATATTATTCTGTTGAAAAATTATTAAATTTTGAAATTTTCTATTATTTCCTAAGGGAAAATATAGATGTCAGGCATGAAAATACTTTTGTTTTCACAGGAGCTACTGTAACTAGTGTAGTTTCACAGACAGGGTTATGAAGTGTTGTAGGGAGCCTGATGCATTTTAACAGAGCTCTGCTTTGTCCTCCATCTTGTCTTTCAGTTAGCAAGGGAAAGAAAATAAAGGAAACACATAAAAATGTATGGAATTAAAGAAAGAAACATCAGACCCTAGCTAAACTGTACCCACTTAGCTACATTCTGATGCTTCTTTCTTCCAGTATGAATAAACATATTTTCTGGGCATCCAAATTCCTGGGTACCCAGCCTAGCAAGGAGCACTTCTATGTTCTCTATGTAGGGAACAGTGGGATTTCTTGACTTGTGCAGCCACAGCCGGAACTTGTGCTGCTGGCTGCACTGTCATGTATGAGTCACTGTTTCTCTTGTTTGTAGTGCAGCTCCCCAGGAGCGCTCTGTGAAAATATATGCTCCCTGCAACAGTGTATGACCCTGTATGCACAAATATAGTAGGTCCTCTTTCCCCTGGTGTTTAGTAGCACCCCCACCCTCATAAATGTATACCTGGTGTTTAGTGGCATGCCCCACCCTCCAATTGCAGTCCCTCTTATTGTTATAAATACTTGTATGGGCTGACACCAAGATGACCAGCCCCTGGTGTCAGATGTCCCCCAAGCCCCTTGTGCTTTTTTACATTGCTGACATCTGGGTGTCCAATCCCTGTGTCAGCATTAGAAGCCCCCTTCAGCAGTGTGGGACACTGGGGAGCCCACTCCCAGTGCTCCAAAATATTTCTTAAGTTTCCAACTGTAAAGAAGAAAACTGTCCCTTTTTTACATGAAAAGAAGAAAAGAGTCCCTTGTCGTCCCTGCCATCCCCTCCCCATCCCCACCCTCCCAGTGAAACCCAACTCCCCACCCCTTATCCTATTCTTACCACTGGAGGTCATAGGCTGTCATATTCTGTTGATTGGGACAGGTCTGCAGTCTTCAAAGCCAAACCACAAACTGAGGAATCAAGGTATGTGCCATATAATGTATTTCAATGGCATTTTGAACTTATGTTCATAACTTTGTCATTATTAAGGAATTTGTGCACTGAATTTTAAACATGGGCTTTTGGGACTCCACTTCATGAACATTGCAGCTGTCATTTCATTAATTAGGCCCAGAAGGTGACTTTGCAATTGTTGTGTGAAATCACCATTTGGGATGTAATAACAAAATTTCGCCACCACTGTTCATGAGGTGAGGTCCCAGAATGGCCATGTTGAAAATTTGGTGGATAAATTCCTAAAAATAGTTGAGTTATGAACATTCATTGACATTTTTTTCTGAATGTTTGTAAATTTGGTAGTTTTCGATAGTTTGAGTGCAGATTTTTAACACTGCCATTATTTCACACTACCTCATGGATAGTACAGCTGTCATTTTTTACATCCTGCCCAAATGTGTTTTCACACCTGTGGCATGGAATGGCATTTTTTTCACCTATGGGGTTTATTAGGTGGGATCATAAGAATACTATTTTCAAAATTTGGGGTCAAAATATGAAAAGAAAATGCCAAAGTTATGACCTTTTATTGTAATTTTGTAATGCCCACTCATAACTTCAGAAATGTTAAATATTTTGACCCAAGATTTTTATCATAGCCTTTTTATTACCCAACCTCACGTATGTCACAGCAGTCATTTTTCAAATCCTACCTAAAATATGTTTTTACACCTGTGGTGTGGAATGGTATTGCAGTTGTTCAGAATTATGTTCTGGCATGGATTCAAAAATTTTCTGTACCAGGGTACATGAGGTGGGGTAATAAGATTTCTATGCTGACAATTTGTTCACTGTTGTCATATAAATGGAGGGCCCTGCACTTTCACAGCTACATACATATATGCATCTGGAGGATGGGAGCACAGGGCCCTCTAGGATCTGCACTCTCAATGACAAATAAAGATATGATTATGCTATCTGAAAAGTAAGGAAATTCATTGCCAAAAGTTTATAGTGTATGGTAGAACACTATTGGGCATGAAAATCCATGATCAGAACAGTGTTGTTGTGCTTCTCTCAGTGCGTGCTGATCTTGTGCTGCACTGAGTACATCACTGGTGCAACACAACAAGATCAAACAAGTCTGTGCATGAGCGATGTTCGGCAGTGGCTGTGACAGCAGATGGGGAAACAAGCAGCACTTAAACGAACCGTGGCAAGAATGTACAATACTGCTTAAAAATGGTATAGACTCACCATACACTATGAAAGATTGTCTATGGTGAGTCACTCACAGACAAGTATATTATCAGATCTTGAGGTCTCCTTGGCAATGGATGACCTCTCGAGCTGTACTCTCAAGGTCTAGCATTGCCAAGGACACCTCTTGATCAAGAATATCCTTATTGTGAATGACTCCCTAAAGACAATCCTCTATGTTAATGCATCAGTTTGGGTTGTTAATACAGTGGCAAAAGCAGGGAAATGTGGTATTAGGGTTTCAAACCCTAACACCCCAACCCCACCCTGTAGAGACTGAAAGGTATCGGGGGTGAGCCTTGGAGTAGTCAGCTCTAATGTTCACCCCATTCTCCTATACTGTACCCATATCAGCTTATTTGCTTCTGGAATGGGGTGAGCATTAGCACTGATGACTCCAAGGTACACCCTCATGTCTGTCGGTTCTGCAGGGTGCGGGGTGGGCTGTTTCCATTGTGAAACCTAACACCACATTTCCTGCTTTTGTCACCGTGGTAACAACCCTAATTGATGGATTAAAGGAGTGCATGGCTAACAGCTGAGCAAACTGGATGCCTGAACTCCAAGCTCCCACAAACCCCTCTAAACAACTTTATTAAACCCGGATTCTTCTACAGTATGGTATACTACCATTATTTCAATGCTCATGTAGTTAACGCCTTCTAGCGACTTATTGCTCGGTCTCCTGTTTCTAAGATATTACACTTTATTTAGCTGCCTTTGTTTTGTTATGCAACCTAATTAATCCCCGAGATGGATTCTGTGTTGGGATCAAATCTGTTGCAGGGAGACATGACCGAAATCCAGCAGATGTTTGCTGAGATCCTTCAACGCATGGAGAAAATAGATCTAACTACAAATAAAAATTCAGCAGATATTATCAATCTCTCTCAGCAAGCATCTATCACTGAGCACAGACTAGCTGAAGTGGAAGATAGTTGACATAAAGCTGGTGCCCGATTACAAGAACAAGAGAGGCTCATTCACTTACTTTGGGATAGAGTTGAAGATCTGGAGAATCGCAGCTGCGAAATAACCTGAGGTTTATTGGGTTTCTGGAGGGTTGCAAAGGGAATGATACAATTACATTTCTGCAAAAAGAAATACCTGCTATTTTGGAATGGCACTGCGGGGCTCCAATGGAGATAGACAGGGCCCACTGAACTTTGGCTCCTTGCCCTGAACCTGGAGCTCGGCATCGTACTATTTTGGCCCACTTTCTTCTGTTTCAAGATCGGGAAACGATCACAAGGCTGGCATGCACAAATAAATAACTGCATTGGAATGGGCATAAAATACAAATTTTTGCTGATTATTCTCAAGAGGTGATTACAAGGCACAGGGCCTTCACAGCACCTCACAGAACCTGTGCTGAACTGGGCCTAGACTATTCCCTATGATACCCGGCCTCACTCAGAATTATTTATAATGGAGCCCCCGGAGTTTTTGACAATCCAGCCACCGAGAGAATTTCCTGGCAGCGCAAGCTCCTAAATTGAACTGGGGCTGTCTGCACAAGTTTCCCAGCTCACAGACACATCCACATAGGCCGTCACTGATGGAGACCTCTGCACAAGAGACTAAATGCTGTTCCCTGGTATCCACAAATCAGCAGAACACCCCCTGCCAAATGTCTCCTCTAAAATCTATGGGAAGTAATAGCAAGAGGAGGAACAGAAGATGCCAAAGGATTGAAGGGGCATATGTTGACAAAACTCCACGGAACCATTTGAGGAGCCAAAGTGAAAGCCCTGAATCAACAGCATTGCAGAATTCCTTCCAGCCAGATATGAGCAACAAAAAATTTCAGGCCTTGATGGACTTGCCTACAGACGGTCCTCCTGTTGCTCCAATGCTGCCCCCCCGATGCTCTCAACCAAAAGAAGCCAAGCCCCAAGTGGCCAGGAACCTAACATGGGCAGAAGTAAAGAGTACATCCCAGGAGGCCCTTGGTCCTTTGGACAATTTGCCTGAATTGATGCTCTAGCTGGAGTCCACAAAGGAACTAACTCCAGCCGCTAAAGCAGTGGGCTGACTCTCCTCATGTTTTCCTCTTTTTAGATGGTAATCAGTTTCCCCGGGGAATTAACCCAGTAGGTTTGGCTATGGAGTCCATAAACTTGGGCTTCCTCATAGGTGACCTTAGTTTTGTTGTTTAATTAAAGTGTATGAGATCTCTACCCCTCACCTTGAAGATCTTCCTTGGGTATGTTTTTGGGGTTGTACTAATGTGCTGTACCTTAGCACAGAGAATTTATTCAATATCTTTCCATTTACCCCCGTCCCGTATGGTCTGAGTGACTGAGATGGACGTTCGAGGAAATTCCTCCTATGCTTGATTTAATGGCCCCTACCCTGATTCATTAGATTTGTGGGGAATCACTTGGCTCTTGTCTCCCACACATTCTTCCCATTTGGAGAAAAATAGGACCAAGCAAGGGCCTACATGTCAAGCCTTACAGTTACTGAATATCCATTTTTCAAACGGATCACTGGGGACCTGAAATGAGCTCAGTTATGAGCTCTAAAGTGAAATGACCAGTCATCTTCAGACTGTATGTGTGGAAGAACTAGTCTGCTGAAATGGGAAAACGATCAAAGGATCCAGGACTTCTACTAGCCCTCCCTTTCAAGTGTAGTCTAAGATTACACTACCCTCCCAGCGACCTGCTGGAATCTGGGCTACAAGATGGCTGATATGCACAGTGGTTGCTGGTCGGACAGGGATTGTTCAAGGTATGGGTTGGGAAGGATTATAGCTTGTTATGTGTTTTTAATAACAGGTTTGTTAGTACCCACATTTGAGGTACCTTTTTATGACTGTACTCTTGAGAAGACTTGATATGTTTGTTATTATGGCAATCTGGAAACTAGGGTTGGGATTGTCCCATGGGTATATTAAGAAGAATTTGGCACACTGGGCATAGATTCTTAGATAAGTACTTCCTGTGGCACCTCTCTTCAGTCATGTTATATCAGTGGTTAGATGGAGACTAGATTTCTATCTTGGAATGTCAGAGGGCTTAATTCACCGGTTAAGTGGAAAAAGGTCATGCTTCAATTAAAAAAACTGCACCCCATGGCGGTGCTCCTTCAAGAGACAAAACTGTCCCCAGTTGAGGCTAAGAAGCTCAAATGGGACTGGGTGGCTGAAGAGTTGCATAGTGCGGTGGCGTCTCACAAAAGGGGAGTTTCTAATCTATTCCACAAAAACTTGGGGTGGAAAGTGAAAAGGCACATTGATGATAAGAAGGTGAGGTCGATCTTGACAGATATGGAGACACCAGAGGGTTCTCTGATATTGGCCACTATCTATGCCCCAATCAGGACTGTCCTCAGTTCTTCCACACTTTCAACCAGGCCCTTACTGATTTTAATGTAACTAAGTCACCAGTGCTAGTGGGTGGGTGGGGATTTTAATTTAATGTTGGATTATTCTATGGACAGAAGTAACAAAATCCCTGAACCACACGGGCAAGCTAAGAAAGTGGTCCAGGCATAAATGTCGGAACATATACTGCTGGATGCCTGGAGAATAATGCACCAGGGGTATATAATTATTCATGTTTTTCCCAGACCTATGGTTCATCTAGTAGAATAGATCTCTGGCTTATTTCATCTGCACTATGAACAAGTAACTAAGTCTGATATGAACCCGATATATATTTCAGATCATGCCCCCCTGGAATTAGTGATCAAACTAGGATCAGATCCCCCTCAAATTCCCTCATGGCATTTTGATCCCCTTTAGCTGGAGGATGTTAATTTTCAAAACTGGCTAAGACCTGAAGTGCAGAAATATTGGAAAAATAATGATAATGGGGAAGTGAATGATTCTATCCTATGGGAGGCCTTCAAGATGACCTTCCATGGCAGAATCATTGCCTAAGCCTCTGCCAGAAGGAGGCGTCAAGAGGCAGACCAAAGAGCTGTAGAAAAGCAGCTATCCTCCTTAGAATCTCAGTATAAATCCCTTCAATCTCAAGCCCCCTCCCAATCCTTACTGGCCCAACTAACTAGAAACAGAATTCTCTAAATGCCCACCTGACCAGACAAGCTGACCTGACTCTCAGACGGATGCACCACTCTTATTGGGAAGGGAAGGAGAAGGCCAGTAAACTTCTGGCATATTGACTTAAGTACCAACAGGCATCCTGAACAATACATGCATTGACAGACAAGCGAGGGGTATTGTCTCACTCCAAACAAACATTTGTCAATGCAGAACATTCGCTTGCAGGTATTTTCAGTGGTGTTTGGCATGTATGGTGCTGTACCCTAATGCCCTGTGCGATTGCTGGTATTTGCACAATAAATTGTCAGCATGACCTTGTTGCTACCTCCATTGTGTGCTACATAGGCGGAAACACATTTTGGCAGGATGTGAAAATGACAGCTATACTGCTCATAAGGAAGTGTGGTAAAATGGCAATGTTGAAAATCTGGAGTGAAATATTGAAAAATTCTCAAACCTACGATAGCGTGGGAACTGTCTGGCATACGATCAGTAAACCAGTCATTTGTAGGATTTTTTCACCAAATTTTCAACATTGCCATTTTAAAACCTCTGCTAATGAACAGTGTCACTGTGATTTTCTTACTGTGTCCCATACATTGATTTCGTACACCGACTGCGCCATTGTGCACTACATGGGAAAAGACATTTTGGGCAGGATGTGAAAAATGACAGCTGTACTGCTCATAAGGAGGTGTGGTAAAATGGCAATGTTGAAAATCTGGAGCGAAAATATTGAAAATTTGCAAACTTACGAGCGTGCGTAGGAACTGCACAATGCAGTCATAAAACAGTCATTTTTAGGAATTTTTTCACCAAATTTTCAGCACAGCCATTTTAAGACCTCTGCTCATGATCAGTGTCACTGTGATTTTCTTAATGTGTCCCATACATTGAGTTCACTCACCGACTGCGCCATTGTGCGCTACGTGGGCAGAAACACATTTTGGGCAGGATGTGAAAAATGACAGCTGTACTGCTCATGAGCAGGTGTGGTAAAATGGCAATGTTGAAAATCTGGAGTGCAAATATTGAAAATTCGCAAGCGTGCAAGCGTGCGTGAGGAACTGCATAACACTGCGCTCGTAAAACAGCCATTTTTGGAATTTTGCTGCAAATTTTCAACATGGGTTTTGGGACCCTTCTCATGAATGATGTCACTGTCATGGCATTATTCAAGGCTGAAAGGTGATTTCATGCAGTGACTGCGCGGTGCCTGCGAAATCACCCTCGGGCTCGAATAGCATCATGACGGTGACATCGTCATGAAGAATCAAAACCATGTTAATTGGTCAAACATTCAAACAATGACTGAATATGCAATAAAGTTGAAACCCTATGTAGCCCATTATACAGTTTACGGCATTTCCTCAGTTCGCGGTCGGCTTTGAAGAGTGCAGGCGTGTTCCCGGTCCACGAAGATTGCGGCGCGGTCTGGAGGTCAGTATGGGGTCGGGGGTGTGGGGAGACTGGGTGTGCAGTGGGTGGAGTGCAGGTTGTGGGAGGGGCTGGGGAGGCGTGCCGCAGGACGTTTTGTTTACAGGTTGAAAAATAAAAAAGGCGGCGTGGGGCGTTTGCCACTCTAGGGTGGGCTCCCAGCATGGCAGAAGATGGCTGGGGGGGCGAGGAGCCGACGGGGGATTGGGCACCCCGTCGGCAAAGTAAACGACCGTTTGCCATGCTGGGGTGGGCTCCCAGTGTGACAGCAGGATGGCTTGGGGGGGAGCCATGGAGCCGATGGGGGATTGGGCACCCCCATCGGCAAACAACATTTGCCATGCTGGGGTGGGCTCCTAGCATGGCACCAAAGCTTTGGGGGGGTGGCGTGATGTGTGCAGGGGAGGTAGCGTGGCGTGGCGGCGCTCAGTATGGCAGCAGTGCTTTCCTTTGAAGCAGAGGAACACTGCTGTCATACTGAGCTGCTGCACCCATTGGTGCAGGACCGACACGCCTGCTCAAGGGAGCAGTGCATTGGGTGGGAGAGGCACACCTCCAAGTGTGCTACTCTCCCAAAACGTTCCTTGCGCATGCGCGCAAGCAAACGTAAAAAGGAATGAATGAGATCATGGCCCAGTTATATGTGAAATTATATGCATCTTCCCACCCCCGATCCATTAATATTCAAAATTCCTGGATACAATACCTATTCCCCAATTTTCGAAACTGACACCAGACTGTTGGATGCAATCACTGTAGTCAAAGTGGAGAAGGCTATTGCCTCCCTAAACCCTCGTAAAACCCCAGGGAAGGATGGACTGCCCATCGATTTATATAAAATCAAAGGAACAAATCTGACACCTTATTTGATTCAGATGTTCCAACACTCCTTGCAGGCAGAACTACTACCCCCATCCATGAGAGAAGCCACTATCACAGTACTCCCTAAAAAGGGGAAGGATCCTCTCTCCCCTAGTAGTTACCGCCCCATCTTACTCATCAATGCAGATGCAAAAATCTTAGCCAAAATCCTTGCAAGTAGGCTTGATCATCTCCTGCCAGATCTGATTCACCTGACCCAGGTGGGTTTTGTTAAAGGTCGCTGGATCGGATCATCATTGATCGCTGGTCTCACTATTGCACTATATTAAATCATCTAACAAGCCTTCTGCTCTGGCTATTGACTTTGAAAGCATTTGACTCAGTTGAATGGCCTTTCTTGTTCCATATCGTCTCAAAATTGGTTTGGGACGGCTTTATTTCATGCATATAATTGTTATATGCTCCCCATAGCCGGTCCTTAAGTGGTACTATGTCTCTGTCCTTTCCTTACAGAAAGGTACGAGACAAGGATGTCCTTCCCTGCTTTTATTTGTTCTAGCTATGGAGCCCCTGGCCATTGCTCTTAGGGACTCCCAAAACATCCTGAGTATACAGGTAGGAGATAATTCTTCAAAACTTTTTATATGCAGATGACCTTCTCATCATCACGGAGTATTCCCCAAGGTGATCAGTAGCATCTTTTGACATTATGTCCACCTTTGTCGAAGTGTCAGGTCTTAAGATAAATCATTCCAAAACTGAGGTGCTTCCACTAAACTCAGTGACTCTGGGGGATGATTTTACAGCAACAGGGCTAAAACGGTCCCTAATGGTATAAATACATGGGTATTATCCTTTATTCCAACATGGGAAAATGCTCTCAGTTAATTTACCTATATTATTGAGACTCTCTTAGACAGGATATGGGAAGGTAGAAGGCTATGAGACTGTCGCTTGCTGGCAAGATTGATTCCACTAAAATGATGGCAGCCCCCAGGATATTATACCTGTTAGCCCATTTACCTTTGTTTATCCCACATAAATGGTTTCAGGAACTTGAGGCATTAATGAGTAATTTTTAATGGGAAGGATCTCTGCCTCAGTATAGTAAACTTAAACTACGTCAACATTGGAGAAGGGGGGGCTGGGGTCTCCCATGGCTGAAGAGATATCATATGGCCTTCATTACTTACCAGGCCATTAGATGGTTCTCCAAAAATAGTCAGGCCTCTCTGACTTGGCTCCATTTGGAGGCATCAATGGTCCACACCCCATCTCTGGCGGTGGTCCTATATAGTAAGAAAAATATACCCTTGGATATTCCTCCTCCTATACAAGTCTCTAGCTTGTACTGGAGGCAGGTCCTTACTCGTTTGGGACATGATCCAACCCCATGGGGAAAAAAAAAATATATATATATATTATGGTAGTACGGTACTGCTACCATAGTTGGGGTTGAGGAGCCATTTCTATGTTAAACCCCCAAATTTTGCACCTTAATAACTTTGCAACCGCTTGACAGATTTGGCTGAAATTTGGAATACATGATCAAGAACCATAAGCCTTGGCATCTGTCAAGTTTCGTACCAGTTGGATATCGGCTGCAGAGTCATTAAAGCGTGATTTACTATATAGCGTTCGCTTTTCTGGAAATTCTCGGTCCTTAGCGTACAGGTCGCACTGGTGTGCGACTGACCCAAAATCTTCACGGAATGTGCAGCCAGGGTCCCCAATGTGCCTTTTAAAGATTTGGTGAAAAAGTATTAAACGGTTCAAAAGTTATTCAAAAAACAATTACCCATTATAAGTCAATGGGAAAAGTTAACAACACTTTCGCAAATGCATTTTCACTTTTGCAAATGGGCCTGTTACTTTTGCAAATCAGCCATTTTGTTTTCAGTTGGTGATTAGAAAAATGCTTGGCATTTAAATTTGGGACCCTCCAGCAACCTAATTCTTTTTGTATTCACCTAGTCGGACCCTGAGGATGCCAGCCATGTCTTTATTTTGGGGTAAAACACCCCAGAAATATGTTTTTCAGATTTCTGGAAAAAGCACTTTCACAAAGTACTTTCATGCTCACGAAAATGTTGCAAATGTTTGCGAAAGCTTTCAAATTGCGACAGAAATTTTCTAGTCTGTGGGAAAATGACAGCAATTCTTTGGCACTGCACTGCAAAAGAAGCGGTTGGGGTTTGGGCTGAAATTTGGAGGAGGCGCAGCTGACATCTCACAGATGTGCCTTTCAGTGTTGTATTGAAAAATATTACATGGCAGCAAAGTTACGACACTCCAAAGTTGACGTTTTTTCCCGTAGGATAACATTACGGCGCCCGATGCATTACAGGAATCGTTTGGCACCCTGCTGCAAAATAACGGTTTGGCCTTTTTTCCTGAAATTTGGAGGGAAGACAACCAACAGCCCACAGATGTGCCTTTCAGTGGTTTGGTAAAAAAATATTACAGGGAGGCAAAGTTATGGTGCTCCGAACTTCTCTTTTTTTCTCATAGGATAACATTACGGCATTTGCCTTGCCTTTCAGGGCCCGTATCTGGGAAACGGTGTGAGATACGGACTTTTCGTTGGAAAAATTCTTAGCCCCCTCATAGGGGCTAAGTACAAAACTAGCCAGGACAGTCATAAATCATACAACTTTTAAATTTTTTCTCTACGTCATACGGTTCCTGAGATATAACCTATTTAGTATTCCAAGTCCTCATTTTCTGCTCCGATACCCATTATTATGCATACATTCTTTGTACTCACTGTCTTCCTCTATTCAGCTTTTGGAGAAAACCAGCCTGTGCGCTTATATTACTGTTACCATTGCCCTTTCTGCTTGTGGTTCCATGCCCGTTTCACTTACCGTTGGCGTCATACCATATCGTCATCCTTGCGTTTTCATTTACTGCATTTCTGTTATTTTTGCCATTTGTGTCTACCCATACTGTTTCTCTTTCTGTTTCACTTTGCATCACCATGCCCATTGACATTTCCGTTTGCAGGCACCATGTTACTATGTGACAAGATATCACGTGGCACACCATTCCCATCTACGCCACTGTGTTCGTTACACTTTCTGTTCTCATTCGCGCTTGCGTTATCTTGTGTGCCACTGTTAGCGCTTCTGTTTGCGTTGCTGTTCCTGTTACTATGCCACAAGACATCATGTGGTGGGAGTGTGGGGCCCTTTGGGCCCCGCGCTCCCGCTTCTGCATTACTTGCCGGGAGCGTGGGGCCCTATGCGTGTTATCCTTTGCATTTTCATTTGCGCTTGTGTTTCTGTTATTTTTTGCCATTTGTGTCTACAGTACTGTTTCTCTTTCTGTTTCACTTTGTGTCACCATGCCCATTTACATTTCCGTTTGCAGGCACCATGTTTCTATGTAACAACACATCACGTGGCAGACTGTTTCCGCCTATGCCACCGTGTGCATTGCCCTTTCTGTTGTCATTTGCGCTTGTGTTACCATGTGCGCCACTGTTAGTGCTCCTGTTTGCATTGCTCTTCCTGTTACTATGCCACAAGACATCATGTAGAGGGAAGCGGAGCCCGCTGCTGCATTACATTCACTATTTCTCGTTATCATTCTCAAAAAGAAGGGAAATTAGAGGCAAAAAACTCCGTTTAATACATTAGTTAGGGTTGTTCCACAGCGACAAAAGTGAGGAAATTCGCTGTTAGGGTTGAAAACCCTAACTCCGAATTCACCTACCCCCAGCACCACACACACACACACACACACACACGCAAGTATGGGGGAGGACCAAGTCAACACAACCAATGACAGACATCCAGCAGCTGGTGACAGAAATAACAAACAATTGTCTAAATGTACTACGAGACATCCCGACCCACCTGACCAGGGTACTGCATGCTCAGTGGAGATCAACAGCAAAACTGAGGCCATGTACACCAAACGTACACACCCTGATTGCAGCTGCACAGCGTACACACTTAGTAGTTGCATGGCCTTACCTACCGATGCCCACCACACACCACAACTGGTACTGTGCCGTTAGTCAATATAAATGCTGAAGGTGCATGATGACAGTTGTAGAAAGGTTTTAACACTAGTGAGTATACATTAATTAAGAGAAGTACATAAATTAACTACAAGACACTAGCATGCTCAAGATAAAAGTAGTGCTACATTTAGTATGTGATTTACATAGTAGTACATTTACTGCAACGGTTTACTCAAGATAGAGAGGCTGATGTAAACGTATGGAAAAGCATTGCCTGTTCAATGCTATGAAATTCGTACTGCCAGTATCAGATGCATTCTTACTGATGAAGGTGTACTGCTGATGTACATACAGAGACCTTCAGTGTGTTTCAATACTAAAAATGCAGTAAGTATTCTTTGTAAGAAACAGTGTAATTGCATGGATCAGGCCAAGCAACTTCTAAATATCATAGCACTACTGAGCCAACAATGACGTACCTGTATTGGAGATGTATATAGGATAGATTTTCCTGTAGGAACTTACTGAGTATGTTGTACCTGATAAAGACAATCTCATTACATCTGTGATGACTAACTTATTCAAATAGTAATACATTTACTATTGTTGCAATGAGTGATCTATGCCATTTATGGACACAGTGTAATTTTTTTTAACAGTTGTTTCATACTCAGGCTGTATGCCTAGTGTTTGGGTTTGCCACATTTCTGTCACTGATGCTATCAAAGTGATAACTATGTTAATTGTGGTACAAGAGGAATCAAGTAGGTATGGTGTAGATATAAACAGAATGTCTTTAGTATTGATTTAACTCACAATGGGTAAGTGTACTAGGACAGCAGGGGTTATTCTCTATCACTGACTCTGTCAGTTATAATCACACTAAGGTTTTGATGACTGTAATGATCAAGTTACACTGTTCATCTTCATGAGTTCATATTCACAGCCATTCTCCAGTAACTAGACAGTGTATGGTGTAACTGGGTGGACACTGTGTTGCAAAGCTGCTGCAGTGCCTAGCAGAGGAGAGTATCTACTCATAAAGACAATTAAGCAATAAGGCATGACCAACAGTTATGTTAAATAGTCTGTTAATCATCCTGTAGGGGTTTAATGTTGAATGAGGCATAGCCGGTGCCACATGTCGCTAGACAGTGATAAACTGACCATTAACATAATACCTGGGAGGTGTATTAATATAATAAAACTGTTTTTTAAACAACATTAAACCATGTTCATCATATGGTTAGGCTCTACATTTATGTTAATAAAAACTAAACATAAGGCTGTTACAATGTTTACAGTCAATTAGAAAGCTGCATTTCTCAAACCCTTGTTATAATCAGAGATATTATACCTGTACAACTCCTTGGTTTGCTGAATTCTATTGCTCAGGTGGCCCACCACTTGTGGTGTGGTCTGGTGTGGGGCATCGGTAGGTAAGGCCATGCAACTACTAAGTATGGTACGTTGTGTGCAGCTGCAATCAGGGATGTGTACATTTGGTGTACATGGCCTCAGTTTTGCTGTTGATCTCCACTGAGCATGCAGTACCTGGTCAGGTGGGTGGGGATGTCTCGTAGTACATTTAGACAATTGTTTGTTATTTCTGTCACCTGCTGCTGGATATCTGTCATTGGTTGTGTTGACTTGGTCCTCCCCCATACTTGCATGTGTGTGTGTGTGTGTCTGTGTGTGTGTGGTGCTGGGGGGGTGAATTCGGAGTTAGGGTTTTCAACCCTAACAGTGAATTTCTCACTTTTGTCACTATGGAACAACCCTAATGCATTAACGGAGTTTTTGCCTCTAATATATATATATATATATATATATATATATATATATATATATATCTATCTATACATACATACATATACGTGTAAGCCGCATTCGATTTCGTTTCTGTTCCCTTCGAGTCTTTATGCTGTGACACTTAACATTTCCATTAAAATACCACTGCCATCACTGTTTGCATTACCAGTTGTGTTTTTGTATGTGCTTCAATGTCGTTGCGTCACTGTTTGCTTTGGTGTCACTTTGTGCGTTTCTATTAACATTTCCTTTACCATTTATGTTTCCATTACCATGTGTGCCACTTTTGGCACTTCTGCTTGTGTTGCTGTTCCTGTTACTATCACAAGACATCACATGGTGGAAGCCTTGAGACCCGCTCACTGCAGCTGCATTACTTTTACTATTTGTCGTCATCATTCTCAAAAGAAGGAAATTAGAGGCAAAACTCTGTTAATGCATCAGTTAGGATTGTTCCACAGTGACAATAGTGAGGAAATTCAGTGTTAGGGTTGAAAACCCCCCTTGGACCCCCCAGCCCACCCCTCCAACTGGCATCAGGGTGTGCATTGGGGTCGCCGGTCCTAACTCTCACCCCATTCTCCTATACCTCTGCTTCTTTCCACATGTGATGGGGTGAGAGTTAGGCAACGACTCAACACGCACCCCGATGCCGTTGGGGGTGGGCTGGGGCTCCAAGGGGGTTCAACCCAACACTGAATTTCCTCACTTTTGTCACTATGGAACAACCCTAACTGATGCATTAAATGAGTTTTTGGCTCTAATATATATATATATATATATATATACACACACACACACACACACACATATATATATATATATATATATATATATATATATATATATACTGTATATATGAAGATATATTGTAGGGGTGTTGTAGCTCCCCTATAGTTATGGTCGATCAGGCACTTTAATACTAACCCCCAAATGTTGCGCATTAATAAGTTTGCAACATTCAATGCATTTGCACAAAATTTGGAATATACAGTGTCTGGTGGTAGTTCTCTTGACTTGCCAGGTTGCTTTTTGATCGGATTTGTGGATTTTGTGCAGCAATTTTTTCTTTTGCCTGTTTTCCAGTCTAATACCCAACCACCGCTCCTGGTTTCAAGGCTCCCACCAGATGGGGCCATCAGGTGGGTGACCTTCCATGGGAACATGGTTGTAAAACCCACAGCTTGCCCCCTAGGGTGGGGTCACGGAATTGGGACCCCCTCGCAGGATTTGGTCAGATGAGGAGCAGCGGCAGTGTGGGGGCCATCATTTGCTGCCAGATTTTTACTGTGCTTTTCCTGGGGGTGAGGGATGTACAGTGATGCCAGCATTCGCCTCTACCCCCAAAATGTGTGGTGCCAGCTGCACGGGATCCCCAGCCTCCACCAGGGGTCCTCATTGTGCCGGACACTCTACCCACCTTCCCATGGAGAAGGGAGAGCAGTCCATAGGATGCTCAATCCTCTCCATGGCCAGCTCTCGACTCCTGGGTCCATCTCTGAACTGGGATGTTGGCACCACAGACGGATGCCTTGCCACTGTGTCAATGGGCCAGCTGTCATGAAGCAAATTGTGAAAAAATGCATTTTTTGCTAATTTTTTCCAATTTTTCCCTGTTTCTTCATCACACTGTGACCACGCCATTTGGAATTTTGACCTGAATCTTTTAGGGTATAAAGAAGGTATCCTAAGGAACAATCCAGCATTGGTTTGGTCAAAAATATTAATCCATTCCAAAGTTATTAAATAAAAAAATAAGGTTCTGAGCATACTTAGTTCAGTCTTTGTGATAGATGCACAGCTTCAATCAAGGATTCCTGGTCGTGAAGTGCTGACAAGAGGGATTGGGAAGAGGATTGGGAAATCTCAGAAAATCCTCTTCATCAGTCACTATCTTGTTTTCTCTCTTAGCAGAGGAGAAAACAAAACTTCACAATTTCCCCAGGGTCATCTTCTGTAAAACCAAGGCATGGGTTTTGAAATGGGGATGTACACTACCTGCCCATTCCTTTTTTTTTTTACTTCAATAATGGCACTTTGTACTTTTAAAATGCTTTTACAATCCCTTTCTCATTAGCCGATCCTCTTCGCCAGATCGACTGGCTAAAAGGGATTGCAAAAGGATTCTTAAAGATAGCTGTGTTGTTTTCCTGGTGTCTATTGGACCCCCTGATTCCCTTAAAAGATTAATTCCCTGGTGTCTAGTGGCCTCCCCACCCTCTGATGACCTTCCCCTGTCTGTTTGTTTTTTCCAACACCGGGATGCCCACTCCCCCCAGTGTTGGATAACCCTGTCCACAGCCCATTATTTTGAAATGTACTGACATCGGGAGACCAATCTCTGCTTCGGCTTTTACCTCCTGAACCCCCCAGTAGCTTTTGACACTTGGGAGTCCACCCCCACTGTCCAAAAATGTATGTTTGTTTTTTTATGTACCTGAAAAAAAGGAAAACAGTTCCTCAACACATTTTTTCGATGCAGAATCCTGCATTGAACTAGTCTACCCCTCTATGCTCATTTTTCACTGACATCAGGGTGCCCGATGCCTGTGTCGACATGTATCCCCCCTCCACTACTGTGGCACACTGGGACCCCACCTCAGTGTACTGAAATGTGCTTTTAAAAGAAAAATTGAAAAATAAAAACTGTCCCCCGAAGTCTTTTTCAATGCAGAATCCTGCTTCAAACTAGTCTGCCCCTCTATGCTCTTTTCTTGCCCACACTGGAGTGCCCAATCCCCATGTTGTCATTTATCCCCCTCAACTACTGTGGCACACTGGGAGCCTACCCCAGTGTGCTGAAATGTGTTTTTAAAAGAAAAATTGTGAAAAATGAAGACTGTCCCCGGCATTTTTTACCTAAAAGAAAATGATCCCTTGTTGTCCCTGCCTCCATCCTCCCCATCTTGACCCTCCTCTGTGCACCCACATCCCTACACACACCCTTATTATATACTTACCTTCAGAAGGTCAGGCGCTGTCATCTTCTGCAAAGAGGGACATGTCTGCACTCTTCAAAGATAAACTGCAAACTGAAGAATCAAGGTAAGCCTGTGATAATGGCAGTCAACGGAGTTTTCAACTTATGTTGATATCTCAGCTATTTTTAGGAATTTGGGCCTCAAATTTTCAACATGGGGTTCTTCTGACACTACCTCATGAACACTAGCACTGTCATTTCATTACTCAGTCTTGAAAGGTGATTTTGCAGTCTCTGTTGGAAATCTGGTGAAACAATTCCCAAAAATGACTGTGCTATGAGCATGCATGCATTGTGAAATTTCTACACATGATCGTCACTTAGCTAATTTTTTATATTTTCCCTCCAGATTTTCAGCACTGCCATTTTTTCACACCTCCTTATGAAGTGTATAGCTGCCATTTTTCACATCCTGCCTGAAACATGTTTTCACACCTGTGGCACAGAATGGCACGGTCATTGTGCAAAATCAACTTTCAGGATGGATTAACAAAATCACAGTGTCAGTGTTCATGAGGGTATGTCCCAAAAACCCATGTTGAAAATTTGGAGAAAAATTCCAAAAAATGACCCATTACGAGTGTTCATTGCACAGTTTCTATGCAAGATTGTAACTTTGCCAAATGTTCACAACTCATGAATAGTACAGCTGTAATTTTTCAAATCCTGCCAAAATTCTTTCCACTCCGTGGAGCAAATGGCACTACAGTTCTACAGAATTACATTTCAACAAGGATTTGAAAGTTTTCTGTACTGGATACATGGTGAGGTGATAAGAAGGTTATGTTGAACATTTGGGGTGAAAATTAATTAAGATGGCACAATTATGACTATTTGTTGCAATTTCACTATGCCTGCTCATAACTTAATGTATGGAAGTGCAGGGGCCAGAGATCCCTGTCTTTCCACAGCTAGATTCATATGTGCATCTCTGAAGGGATGGGCTCCCACACTAAAATAAATATACTATTATACTATCTCCAAAAGTGAGGAAATAAATTGTAAAAAAAAAAACATTGGTAATGCATGTGTGATTGTATAAGCACGTACTTATTCATTCAAGTGCTCAGTTGAGCTGTCAGCTATGAAGGTGAGTGGAGGGCTGTGCAAGTGACCCAATCCAGGTACTGGGGGGAGTGGGGTGGGTGCTATCTCATGATGACAGAGTGGGAGATGAGGGGTCTGCTGGACACCAGGGAGTGTGGGGTTTATTTATTTATTTTTGAATAAAAGAATATGAGGGGGCCAGGGTAACTGGAGGGGGCATTATTCAGTTACAGCCAGTGATCAGCTGGGGGGGCATTAGACACCAGGGAGAGTAATTTGGGCCATGAGTGGCCATGGGGGGGACCACTAGATACAAGGTAGTGTGGGTTACATTTTTTTATTAAAAAGGACAGGAGGGGCCAGGGTAACTGGGTAGGGGGACTTTATTCAATGATGGAGGGTGGACCACTAGATACCAGGGAGAATTTGGGCGGTGAGCAGCTGGGGGTGGGAGGACCACTAGACACCAGGAGAGTTTTACATAGGGAATGGCAGAGTGTGAAATTGTGGTGAAATTTGCCATTTCCCACAATTTCACAAAATGTTATGCAGCAAAATTGCTAATTATGCGGCAGTTTCACCAGTGAAATTTTATTTTGCAACATCTCTAGATGTCACAGACATGGGATAATATCTGCAATGGACAGAAAAGCAAGAGGATGAGATAACATCTAAGACTTAATATTCCCTTTCATGTAAATGTCCTTACTAATAAAACAAGTTGTGGTCAGAGCTGCTAGGGCTGCAGCAAAGGAATTAGTGGTAAAAATACTGGAAATTTGTTTTTAATATGTTTATGTCAAATTTTAACATGGCTTTGTTATGACCCTGCCTCATGAAGAAGGGCAAAGAAAATCTCCAACTACCAGCCTAAAGGTGATTTTGCACAGGGACTGCAAAATCAACTTTAAGGATGCAAAAACACATTTTGGGGAGGAGTTGAAAAATGACTGCTGTCATAATCCATTCATGAGACATTGTAAAGAAATGGCTATGTAGTAAATTTAGGGTAACGATATTGAATTTTACCAAAGTTATGAGCCTGCATTTGCAAAATTCAACATAGCCTCATAATTTTGTTTTTTAAAATATTTTTACACCAAATTTAAAACATAGCCTTTTTATGACCCCACCTCACACATAAGGTCAGAGAAAATGTTCAACTCCTTTCCGAAAGATAATTTCATGCAGGGACACAAAATCACCTTTTGAGATGTAAAAAAAACATTTTGGCCAGGATTTGAAAATTGACAGCTGTCACATTCATGAGTTGATGTAAAGATATGGGTATATTGTAAATTTGGGGTAACAATATTGAAAATTAGCAACGTTACAAGCCTGCGTTCTAAAATTCAACATAGGCTCATAACTTTTTATATTTTTACACAACATTTTAACATAGCCTTCTTATGACCCCACCTTATGTACAAGGGCTGAGAAAATGTTCAACTCCTGTCAGAAAGGTGATTTTGCACAGGGTCTCCGTGTCGTCGAGGCACAGGTCAGAAAGCATAGGAAAACCAGGAACTGTTGTAGAATTCACCAAAAATATTTATTTACACTAGCAGTAACATAAAAAAAAATAAACTTGTTCAGTATAACTATTTATGAAGACAAAATAAAATAAAGAACATCCATCAGAGTTTTCGTCAATGTCTGTGTCCCTTGTCTTCTTCCTAAGCAATTGCAGCTCAGCTGTATTATAAATCCTTCCAACCCCCATTGTTAACAAACATCCTGTTCTTGTATGTTTCAGGCAGGTGCAAGATAGGAACACAGTGTTCCTGAGCTAGGACCCTTCCCATAGCTCTTCTGGAAAAGGCTTAAAATGTGCACTCAGGTAACCTCTCAAGTTTCCAATAGCTTTTTGCAATCATCTCAAAATATAATTATATACATTTCAACAGTAACACTATGGCCCAGATATTCAAAAGGGTTGCACATGGTACAACAGTGTTCTTTATCACGCACTTATAATCTTAATAGCGATATTCAAAAGGAAAGTGTGCAGCACAAATCCCGATGCACCGGAGCGCATCAGTAATGTAGGCGCAGGTGGGGGGGTGTGCCCATGCATACTCTGCACAGCCTGATATTCAGCCCTGGATGTGCGGAGCCATGCATGTGCAACCCCTACCTGTGCCAGCACAAAGTTGATCCAAAAAAAGGAAGAATGGATGGCCACCCACAGGTGAGCTGCCACATTGCAGGGTGCAACATGGCAGCTGCCACCTGTGGGTAGTCACCCAAGCTCTGGATGCACCTCCATGGTGGCACCAACCCCCCCATGCCCAATTGTGGGCTTCAGTAAAAAAAGAGATAAATCCTATATCCCTGGTGGTCCAGTGGACCGCTGCCCACCCGATCATGGGCTTCAGTAAATAAAAGATAAATCCTATATCCCTGGTGGTCCAGTGGACTGCTTCCTGACCAATCGTGGGCTTCAGTAAATAAACGATAAATCCTATATCCCTGGTGGTCCAGTGGACCGCTGCCCACCCAATCGTGGGCTTCAGTGAATAAAAGACAAATCCTATTATCCCTGGTGGTCCAGAGGACCCCCCTCCCCACCTGCCCACTGATCACCACCACCCCACTCCCCTGGTCAGTGGCGGGCAGCAGCACCCCACCCTCCTGCTGCTCCACTGCCCGCCGACTGACACCATCAGTAGAGCTGTACACCCATTGGTCCACAGTGTGAGCCAATGGGTGTGCAGCCTAAATACCACATTCCCAGATATGTGAATGGATCCCATTGTATTAGTGGAGTGCATATTAGGGAGCGCGTATCTGCAGGACCCACGCTGCCACCAACTTGAAACAAAACCCAATTTTCATTTGTTGGAGTGGCATAATCCACACCTGTTTACATTTTGCACACCCTAACCACTGAAAAGTACCTCCGTGGCAGTAAGGCTAGCTACCCTATAAATGTCAAGCCACTACCACAATGCAGAACACTATCCACAAAATGTAAACTGTGTCATGCAATATCTCCACAGCAAATTAATTTTCCAACACCTAAATACCACAATTCACATCTAGAAGACATCCCCTCAACACCTCCAAATTTCAAGTTAAAAGACCAAACCATTTCCGAGCTATTTAATTTTAAGGTTTTAGATTTTCATTCATCAGAGTGGCATAATTCTGCACCTGTTTACATTTTATGCACCTAACCACTGAAAAGTACCTCCATGGCAGTAAGGCTAGCTACCCTATAAATTTCAAGCCACTACCACAATACAGAATGCTATCCCCAAAATGTAAACTGTGTCATGCAATATCTCTGCAGCAAATTCATTTTCTGTCACCTAAACACCATAATTAACATGTACAGGACATCCCCTCACACCCTCCACATTTCGAATTAAAAGACCAAACCATTTCCGAGATATTTAATTTTAAAGTTTTTGCACATTTAAAAATTCTTTGATCATGAGAATCGGCCACGACCTCATGATCAAAGATCATTTTTGATCATGAGGGGACATCTCGTCATGAAATTTGGCTATCTGGTCCCTCCTAAGGACATCTGGTCCAGCAAAAATCTGGCCATCTCGTCCTGCCCTCACGAACAAAGCTCGTGATCAGAGAAATCTCATGACCAAAGAATTTGCAGGCTCACAATCAAAGAATTTAAAAACATTAAAACTCCTTTTTTTGACACTACATTAAACCACAGGCAAGGCTTGATAGAGGAAGCCCCAGAGAAAACCCATCCTAGTTTTACTTGCAAGTCACCCTTGGCTGAGATATTTGTTTTTTTCCAACTCAAAATCTGACCATCTCGGCCCTCTCTCTGAACAAAGATCATGATTAAAGAAACTTGGGAACAAAGAATTTGAAGGTTCGTGATCAAAGATCATTAGTGAGCCACGATCAAGAATTTAAAGTTTATAACTCCATTTTGACAAAACTACATTAAACCACAGGCATGGCTTGATAGAGGGAAGTGCCCTGAGCAAAACCCATCCATGTTTTACTTCACAAGTCACCCCTGGGCTGAGATATTTGCTTTTTTTCCAACCCTAAACTGAAAACAAGATGGCGGCCATCACGATCAATAAATTTCTCGCAATCAAAGAATCTTTGATTGCGAGCCTGTAAATTCTTTGATCATGAGGAGTGACCAGATGACCAAAACCCCATTCTTCTTTAACAAAACAACCATATAAATTTTTCCTTAGATTTATAATGGGAGCTAAAAAGTTTAATAACTTTTGAATGGATTAATATTTTTCACCAAACAAAAACTGACATTTTCCATCACAAAAGCTCTTTCTACCTGCCAAGTGTCAGACTGGCATGCCACATGGTGGCTGCACAGCACCACAGACAGAATCCAACAAACTGCCCTCAAAACTGGCGAAAAGTTCATTTTTCAGTGATTCACTGCACAAAAACTGTAAGTCTGAACAAAACACAATTTGGCAGAGCAAGAGATATACCACACCCCACTAAGTATACCAAATTTCATGCAAATCCATTGAACAGGTTGAAAGTTATTAACACACAAAATTTCAAGTTTTAACATTAAAGTGCCTTCATAACCTAACTATAGACTGCGCTATAATATAGATATTTATATAGAGACACACACACACACACAAATGCTATTTTTGCATCTTATACTTGCTAGTTTTCAAACAAATTTTCATAGACCTTTTTATTGTACACCTGATGGAATCTTGAATGAGTTAAATAAATGTTATTATTTTATCAAGGCCCTGATCCAGCAACTCAGTAAATACACACTCAGTATATCTTATTACAAAATGACAAAAAAACAGTCTTCTGTTTGCAGTTGTCTGATTAGGAATGTTATAAATTGTATAAGTTCTTTTTTCACATCTATTTTGGTCCAATAAAAGGTATCAAATCATTTGCTTCTGTATCACTCATGGTTTGTCAGCAGTTAACTCATTAGATGAGGTCTCCCTTGCCTAGAGTTTGACTGTTTCTCCACCCCTTCCCCAAACACATACACACACACACACACACACACACACTCTCTTACTATAAGAGATATCAGTAGCTCTTATCTGTTAGGTTTGGGAAGCAAGATGCAGCCCTTCTGTCAAAAAAATAATGTATGTATTTAATCTGGGTAGTTCACTAATGACCTGGCATTTTATCAGATAGGTCTTGAGAGGTTAAATACAGTGTAAATCTTTACAAAATTTGCTGGGGAAGGGCAACATTTATGAGATATGAATCATTCTTGAAAGATATTCATCCCTAACTGAATTAGTAGCAAAAAATGTTTAAATGCGAATCATTTTAGGCCCCGGACACACTGCAGAACTGTTTTTGAAAACCATTTTTTAAACCAGTTTAGCTAAACCATTTCAGTACAGCCACACTACTCAGTAACCATTTTTGAAAATGGTTTAGTGTGGCCACACTGCTAGTGTTAAACCTGTTCTTTTTGTAACTATTTTGTGTTAAGTCCAACACACAGAATTGTGCTTGCCTGGACACACTGCAGCTAGAAGTGTTTTAGTTAAACCATTACAGCTTAAAACACTTTTACTCCTGGACAGACCTGTAAGTAAAACCATGCTAGCTCCAAAATGTTTTTAAAAATGGTTTTAAGACTAAGTATCTAGCAGGGTTTAAAATCACTTCTGTTAAAATGTTGTAAGGGGCTTGTAGTCTGTCTGCAAACAGTGCTAGGGGGATTTAAACTGTTTTAAGGCACTTAAACCATTTTAAGTTCCCCAGTGTGTCCAGGGCCAAAATGTGCAAGCTGTTGCATTTGGAAGGGGTAAACAAATCTCCACTTTAATAGGCAACCAATATTTAACAAGCTGTTTCAGTTTCCTAATGGCCATCAGATAAGCAGCTTGGAGTTATGTCTCCAACACTCTAAACAGAAAGAAGGGATTATTTTATTTTAGTTCTCATAGTGATTTGTAGATGTGGAAGAATACATTGAAATGTCCTAAAATGAGTTACATGAAAATCCATTTCAAACTACATAAGCAAAATGGCTGTAGGCTCTGCCCACAGCCATAAAAATCAGAAAACATGAACAAGGCATGGAAGAAGAAGGAAGGCAAACATGTTTAATTATTAATCCAGTTTGTCAGGTTTCCCCAGTCCCATTTTAATTCTGCATTCAGGAGCACTGCATTAGGGAAAGCAGAGGGAGAGCCAGCTAAAGCCCCTCCTCCTCCTCCTTCCACTTTGCTCTGAGGCATCTAAAGGAAGAATCTTTGAACCTGGATAGGTATTTCATATTCACAGTTCTAGGTGACCAGAGGAGCTTTTATCCCACAAGCTGGAGAACCAGAAGAGCAAGAGAATAGCATCTGCAGGAACATCTGTGGGTTATCCATAGTTCTGAGGGGAGGGGGGAGCACAGACTTTATGTAATGCAATATGTAATGATACTGACTATTGCAAAAACAGTTAAATTCTAGCTTCTACCTATATAGGGTAAGGTTATAAAACAGGAAGACAGATAGGCTATGACTTGGGGTGGGGGTCCTGATTACTGGTAATATGGTTAATCTTGGCTTCTACCTAAATAAGACAAGGTTATAACACTAAATAACTCAGGAAGTTTTATAAGCACTCAGCATGCTAGAATTGAGTATATGGTGAGTGGGGAGATATTCAGCTGTGGAGATTGTGGGGTACTCATCTTTGGGACTATGCTTTTGAGGAGGAGACATTGCCCAATAGGATTTACTATAATATCCCAGAACTCGGTATGCCGACGCGCGGCATACCGAGTAAAATAGCCAGACATGCCAAAGCCTGAATGACTGACATGCCCAATATACAAATTTCAGGCATGTCACAAAATGAAGTTTTTCATGAGGGGGGCTTTGCCCCTGCACTCCCCCACACCCCTAGTAACTAAATTATTCAACTCAAAGCGGAGCAGACCCGGAGTAAAAGGATAAGTGTTATAGGGTGCATTGTGTAAAGTGCCATGACCTGGACTAGAACCCGGGTCACAGCTCAGTATTCTGGCTACACTATCGGTGGTATTCTCCTCCACATCACCAGGGCAGCTTGGCCAGCAAGCCACCCAGATGTCCCTTCTTGCCGATCACATGTGGTAAGGTAGCATTCCATCACATCTGTTACCTTACCCCTTTGGAAGCAATAGCATCGGGAATGCAAGTGCTGGGTTACTGGATCACTTGGGCAATCCTGACCGGGACAGTGAATGTTGGGCAAATGAGTTTCTGACTAATTTAAGTATACCGCCCAATATTTAGAACCTTCTGGGTGCTCAATGTTCTATTGCGCAGCAAAGAAGGAAATATTCCAATTGTGAACTAAGTTGGTGCCAACCCCACTACCCCACAGGTCCACTGGCTCAGGGAATGGAGGGTGGTTGAAAGAGAGGAGGAGGAGGAGCAGGAGGAGATTGGGTGTCAGGGGGCAGTCACACATCAGTCAGTCATATCCAAGAGATACAAATGAAAAATCACTTTGCACTCCTAGAGAGGTACAGATACTTGACTCTGATGGGGGGCTTAAGTTAGTTGGTGTTGATGAGAAGGAAGACTTGGTGACACCAAGAAGAAAGAGCAGGCAGAAGTTAATAAGGAGGATTTTGTGATAGGAAGTGCTATGGTTAGAAGCATAGAAAGGATGATAGACAATGCAAGAAGGGAGGAGGAAGTCAGATGCCTGAAGGGAGCATCAGCCATTCAGAATTGGAGAGGATAGGGAGGGTAGTGGGAGGGTATGAAGCAGGGAGGCTGGTACACCTTCCTACCAATGATCTGGCAAACCAGCCTGTGCAAACAGGGAAGTGGGACTTCAGAGGCTGGTGCAGACTGAAGAAGCACTCAGCTTCCTGAAATTTTCTGAGATCCTTCCTCTCTGGGGTAGGGAGAAGGGGAAGGTCAGAGTGAAAAAGGATGAAACTGAAGAGTTCATTTGGTGGATAAAAGGGTGATATCAGGAACAGGGGTTAAACTTTGTGGAGGACTAGGAGTCTTCTGGTACAGGAGGCTCTTCAAAGGTGATAGTCTTTACCTGACAAGAGAGGGGGCTAGTGCATCAGGGCAGAGGATTGACATCTACATTGACAGACAGTTAAAATCAAACTGTTGGGGATGGTGGGGCTAGGGATGCCACAGTTGAGGTAGGTGAAGTGGGAAACCTAGACAGAACACCTCCAGGGATGGTGGCAGGGTATACAAGAAGTAGTAGTAGAATGGAATGGGTTCTGGGGACTGGGAAGTGTAGTCCAAATAGACCAGGAAAAAAGGAAAACCACTAGACACCTAGGATATTAGGAACTGGGATTGGATGATTTATTGACGAACCAATAAGGGTGAGAGCATAAAATGGAGAGTGGTGTGCCTCAATGCCAGGAGTCTAAGTAATAAAATTATTGAACTCCAGGCACTGCTGGCAGAATCTGAGCTGGATCAATGCCCATTACAAAAACTTGGCCAACAAGAACAATAACTGGGACCTGGCAAATCCTGAATACACATTATAAAGGCACAGCAGATGGATGGGCAGAGGAGGAGGAGTAGCCATTTATGTCAGGGAAAAAACAGAGGCAGTAGAGGAGGCATCCTTTGGAGGGAAAGATGAAGTAGAATCACTGTGGTGCAGCTCACTGTGTTATCAGGTAGCAGACTTCCCTTCCCTCTGCAGGCCACCAGAGAAGGCAGAGGAGAAAGATAAGGAACTAGGAGCCCAAGTAGAAAAGGGGATGCAAAAGGGAAGCTTATAGTCCTAGGAGATCTCAACCTGCAAGATATTGACTGGATCATGCCAGCAGACAGCAACGCCAGAAGCCAGGACCTGCTTAATACTTTGTAGGACTGCATACTGGTGCGGCAGGTCAAGGAACACACTAGACAATCAATCATTCTCAAGTGGTACTCACCAACTCAGAAAGAGTACATGGACTATGGGTTGAGGAATCACTGGGATCCAGCAACCACAATACTATATGGTTTGAGTTGGCCCTGCGGCAATCAGTAAGCTTCCTCTAAGGCTGAGATGTTAGACTTCAGAAGGTAGATATCATCCAAATAAAGAAATTAGTCCTGGGCAAATTAGCTGTGGAGTAGAAGAAAATTAGGGGTCATAAAAGGTGCAGGTCTCATGGCAGTTAGAACACACACAAGAGGAGTTATCAAGAGAAACAAGTAGACACATATTTGGTTCCCTGATAAGGCCAGGGAGGCACTGAGGGACAAAATGAATGCCTTTATAAGGTGCAGAGAGATAAGGAATGGGATGAGTATCAAGAAAAAGCTAGAGAGGTTGATAGGGCAGTCAAAATTACAAAATCAAACACAGAACTGCATATTGCAGAGGGGATCAAGGGATGGTGAAAAGAGTTTTTCAGATATACTGTATAAGGGAAAAAAGAATGGTGGGGGAATTGTCAGGCTAAAGGAGGGCAGTAGAGTAATAGAGAAGAAGGGCAGAAAGCAGCTGTGCTGGGTGATTACTTCTGCATGGTATTCACTATGGAGAACAGCTGTCCCTCGCTGGAGAGTGGTATAAAGGCAGCTGATAAAGGGGTCCTGGAAACAAGGTTGCAGAAGTATACTAGTTAAAGAGTCAGAAAAGAGTTAGCAGCCCTGAAGGTAAACAAAGCCCCGGGGCTGAATGGGATATATCTGAGGGTATTAATGGAACTGGCATCAGTGTTATCCGAACCCCAGGTAGGCCTGTTCAATAGCTCTTTGCAGCATAGGGTTGTTTATATGGACAAGAGAATGGCAGACATAGTTCTGCTACAAATGGAAGGGGGACAAGGATCAGCCAGGAAACTAAAGACCCATCAGCCTTAACTCAGTGGTAGGAAAACTCATGGAGACACTAGTCAAAGAGGACCTAGTAGAATACCTGGAGAACAAATGAGCTTCAGAATAATATGCAAGAGTTTTTGACAGAGATGTCTTATCGGACCAACATGATAGTATTTTTGACTGGATATGTAGGGTAGTTGACAAGGGGCACTCAGCAGACCTACTATACTTTGACTTCGTCAAGGCATTCAAATTGGTGCCATACTGAAGGCTGCTGAAGAAGATGGAGGATCTGTGTGCTGCCAGAGAAATAGTAAAGTGGGTAGAGAGTTGGTCTGAAGGGAGGCAGCAAAGAGTTGTGGTGAATGGTGTCAGATCTGCAGAAAGAGAGGTCACCAGCAGAGTACCACAGGGCTCTGTTCTGGGGCCAGTCCTCTTCAATATGTCCATCAGCAACATTGGAGATGGGATCCAGGGAAGATTGTGTCTATTTGCAGATGGCACTAAACTCTGTGGTACAGTTGACAATGCAGAGGGGATAAAGGAATTGCAGAAAGACATGAAAAGACTGACAAATTGATCCAAAGTCTGGCAACTGAAATTCAGTATCCGGAAGGGCAAAGTCATGCACTTGGGGAACAAAAAAAAAACAGGACAAAGTATTTCATGGCAGTGGTTCATCTGGACACAACACTAGAGTAAAGGGACAAAGGAGTGATTATCAGTAACTCTCTTAAACAATACAATCAGTGTAACAAGGCCTTCAGCCTAACAAAGCCTTCAGCAAGGGTAACAGGATGCTATGGTGCACTGGTAGAGAGTTCATCGGCAGGAAGCAGGAGGCACTGTTTCTTCTACATATGTCACTGGCAAGGCCACACCTGGAGTACTGTGACTGGTTATGGAGCCCCACCTAAAAAAGGGCTCAGACAGTCTAGAAATGGCACAACACACAGTGACCAAAATGACTCAGGTCCAGGAAGGAAGATCCTATGTGGATTGATTAAAGGCACTTAATGTGTGTTCACTTGAAATCAAATAAGAGATGGGGAACATGAGTGAAACCTTCAAGTTCCTGAAAGGACTAAAGAATGTGAACTGTGAAGAGTTACTTGCTAGAAGCAAATAAGTTAGGACACTGGGTCATAAGTGGAGGTTAATTGGGGGGGGGGATTTTAAAGGATGTGAGAAAGTATTGGTTTAGGAAAAAGTGGTTGAGCCATGGAGTGGTCTGCTGGCAGATGTGGTGGGTGCCTGAACCATAAACAGCTCCAAACACAGCTGGATAGAGCTAAGGTTATAGTAGTTACTTAGCAGGATGAGGGAAGGTGAAATATAGAGAACAAGAGGATGAATAGGGTATGTATAGACCCCACAGAGACTATAGTTCCTGAGTATGATAAGGTTAGATGGGCAAACTAGATGGACTGTCAGTCTTTTTCTGCCAACATTGTCTTTGTTTCTATGTTCTGTGTTCATAGTGGAGGCTACAGGACAAGTACCTGACAACATGCTAAGGTTCAAGTCTACAGATAGCCACAAGTTATAGACACGATACATATATATACCTAAAGTGAGAGTGCTGAAGGGTCTGTAGGACCTGAACATAAAGAAGTCCCAATGTCAGATGGACTGCACCCAAGGGTGCTGAAGGAGACAACACATGCCCTGACTGCCCAGTGGCAGACATTTTCAATGAGTTATTGTCAACAGGAGGTGTTGGTTAACTGAACCATTGTGAACATGGTCCACATGGGCAAGGGTGGGTATAGGGAGATCCCTGAATTTTACAGACTTATGAGCTTTAGCTCAATAGCAGGCAAACTGCTGGACACCATAATAAATGAATAAATATCTTAGATGAAATTCTAGAGGAAGACAAGCTAATGTATAAAAAAACAACAAGGATTCTTGAGAGGCATGTCATTTCATATAAACATCATTGATTTGTTTTCAGTTTGGTGACACAGATGGTGTATTGTGCCAGGCAGTTGGCATATTGTATCTAGGCTTCAGCGAGGTCATTGTCTCAGTGCCACAAAGGAGGCAAGTAAAAAACTTAGGAGACTTAGGGCTAACACATGGACTAACAAGAGATATTGGGAGCTGGTTGACCAATAAGTCACAGATACAGTAGAAGTTCTGAAAAGAAAGTTCTTTGATGGCAGACGGGTCATTAGTTGGGTGCAACAGGGGTCTGTCCTGGTGTCACAATTTTCAAACATGTATAATAGAAACATCAGGCAATGGTTACAAGGAAAAGTGTGTCTGCTCATGGTTGACCCACAGATCTGTGGGGGGTGAGGTAGAGAAAAGAACACAAGCAGCATAAAAAAGGGGATGTAGAGATATTAAAACACTGGTCAAGAAACTGACAATTGGCCGCGGCCAACAAGAATTGAAGATTAACCTTCAAAGTAGCTTCTCGGCCCTGAAGCAATGGTTCTCCCACATTATCTTACTACTAAATTACAAAAAAAACAAAAGCATGCTGATCACATACCACCAAACAAAGAATATGCTACAACCCTTTGCTATCCTCAACAGAGAAGAAAAAACCCTGAAACAGGTCAGCACTTTCAAATATCTAGGTGTCTACCTAGATGGCAATCTCTCTTTTGCGCACCATGTTGACCAAGCTGTAACAATGGTAAATAAAAAACTAGGCACCCTCTGTAGACACAAACTGCACAAGACTAAGGAGGGTAGATGACTAGCAGTCTCCTCCTCCTCAATCCTCCCTGTGATAGACTACAGGCTAGCGGTCTATGGTGCAGCCACAGACTTGTTTCTTCACAGGGTAAAGTTTGCTCTTAACAAAGCATGTCACATAGTCCTTTGTGCAGACAGATTGGTGCACACCTGCAACCTCCATGTAAATACAGGTTGACTACCTCTTGATCTGCGTATCAAGTATCAAACTAGCCTACTTGCAAAAAAGACCCACCTTGGTCTCTCCTCCACCTCTCTTAACTCACTTATTTTCCCATATCATCACAAACACTCCACCCACAGTGCCCTCAGGACAACCCTCCAAGTACCCTTTTGCAAGACCAACCTAACTAAGTTCTCCTTCCCTGTTAGATCACTGGTATGGCTAAATGAGTTCCCAACTGCTATATTGGACCTGTCTATCCATCCTTATTTTAAATCTGCTTTAAGAAAGTACTTTACATTGAAAATAAACTTCAACTGCACTTAAATACCTATCATAACCTTCTTTATGGGACCACAACATCCAATTCACCCCTCCTCCCCTCTCTACCCCTCCCCACTCCTGCCCCTTCTCTCCCTCTCCTCTCCTATGTTATGTTCCTGACTATCCTGACAATGCTACCTGGTAGCTTCTGTTTATTTGTTCTAGACCAAATTAAGGCCATTTGTTGGTGAAATGCTTGTCTAAATTATTGTATTGTTTGTATCTCATCTAATTAATGCTCTGTAATGTACAACATGGAAACTTTGTAAATGAGCCCTGCTCAAAGGTGTATCTCAGAATCACTAATAAATAAATAAAATTAAAATTCAATGCCAGAAGATGTAGTGATGCATACTGGTAACAAAATCCTCAGATGGAACAATGCATCAATTGGATCAAGATGGAACACTTATGGGAAGAAGAGTCCTGGGTTGATAATTGACTAATTGTTTAAAACCTCTATTAAATGCAGTGTGGCATACAGGAAGAAGAACTGGATACTGAAGTGTAACTGAAGGAGTCTCATGAGTTGTAGGAGGGAGGCGATACTGGCACTGTACAGGTCATTGGTTTGACTGCACCTGGTGTTGCATACAGTTGTGGAGCCCATAGCTGAATATGTAGAGGGAGAGTTTACAGACTATCAAACAAAATGCTACAAAATATCCAGGGGCAACATGGCAGGTCCTACCTGGAGACACAGGAGAAGCTCACTATGTACTCTGTGGAGGACAGGGGAAAAGTGGTTACATGGTAACAACATATAAATACATACATACAGAAAAGTACAGGGCTGTCACTACAGAGTTGTTCAAGCTGGGAATTGGTGCACTCACCAGAGGGCACAACCACATGAGAAAGGTGTGAATTTCAAAATGGAAATATTTTTTACAAGGAGCAGGTTGTGGGCTGGTGGAACAGTCTTCTCAGTAATGTCATCATTGCTGGGGTTAAATTAAAATTAAAGACACAGTGGAACAGTTTCAAATGGGTTGTTAGGAATAAGAGGGAGGCAGGATTATGGAGGACTCTGGAAGAGCAGAATAAATCAAGTAGGGCTTTACAGTGACTCAATGGGCTCATGGGACTCAATTCTTAAAGCTCCTGGCACAGCTCAAGGGGGTTGTGCCACAATGAATGGCACAAAGTGCCCCTTATGCCAAACAATGTGTCTGGAGTGATTCTCACTTGCACTGCCCTTGTGCCCAAAAATGGTCTATGACATGATGCTAGGGGGCATGTGGCAGACACAAGCTGCAGCATTCCTGAAAGCAAAATTCTCAGAACTCTCCTAGAGGGAGAAATTCTAAGTACTGTTAGACCAGCCAGGGCTGGTCTGAAGATACTTAATTCTCCTCTGGGAGAGTTGACCTGTTTGCAGAAATGTGCTGCGGTCCCCCCCCAGCCCCAATGTCATCATAGTCATATTTTACTATATACCCTTTCCTGGTGGTCCAGTGGCCCCGTGGCCCCCCTTCCTGATCTCCAATGTCACCATAGTCATATTTAATGATATACCCCTTCCTGGTAGTTTACTGGCCTCCACCCTGATCCCCAATATCACCGTAATCATACTCAAGATAAACCCTCTTCCTGATGGCCTTGTGGGCTCCCAACCTCCACCCAGCAGGTAGCACCCACCACCCTACTCCCTCATTCCCTGAAACACGCTGATGACCAGTACAGCCCACCTCTCACCACCACAGCTGGTGGCCGACTGAACTGTCACTGAACATGTACCGTTATAGTGTGTGTGCTCATTGATTGACTTTCAGTCACGTGAACTTGTGCACTATAAGTACTTGCTCAGTGACAGTCTGGGGTCGACGGCTATTGTGAAGTGTGAGAGGCCGGGAAATGCTGTTCCTTGGCCGGGTTGTGTTTCAGAATGGGAGTGTGGGTGGTACCACCTTCCTTTAGGTGGGAATAGGTCCACAAACCACCAGGGAAGAGGGTTTGTCTTGAGTATGATTACGGTGACATTGGGGATTGGGGAGGGGGGCAACTAGGCCACCAGAAAGAGGTATATCATTAATTATGACTATGGTGACATCAGGGATCGGAGGGCATTAGACCACCAGGAAGTTGTATATTATTACATATGACTGCAGCAACATCAAGGATCATGGGTACTAGACCACCAGGAAGGGGTATAAATTAAATATGACTATGGCAACATTGAGGATGGTGGGTTCTAGACCAGAAAGGGGTATATTATTACATAGGACTATGGGAACAGCAGGGATTGGGAAGGGGAGCCACAGGACTACCAAGAAATATGTATTTGTAAAACTATTAGTGTCATTGGGGATCAGGGGACAGTGCTGCTCACCACCAGGAACATGCTAGAGTTGCACACAGCCACCCCACAGCTTGCGGCACACCCTCTGGATGTGTTGCCTGTTTTGCACATGACCAGAGTTGCTGCAAGCCTAGGGACTTTGCTGCTGGGACCCCACCCAATAGAGTATAGGGCACAGGATCCCTGGCACACCACACTTTGATGCAAGCTGCCATTTTCTGTAGCTTCCATCACTCTAAGGGCTCTTTAAGAATAGAGCCCATGGTCTTTTTCTTCTCTTATTCATCTGTGTATCTGTTAATGATGTTAATGATTTTAGTGCAGTATCAACAGCCCTTAACATGGTCCTTTTCATGGCGCTTACTTGAACACCACACAATAGGTTATTTACAAGCTTCTAGAACAACCCATATTAAGCAAGGCTAGTGGTTGTGGTAACTGTGGTGGCAATGGGGTGGTGTTGATATTGACTATAAAAATAGTGGTGAAGGAGGAGACACCACTAGTTCATCTAAGTCATCTCATCAGCAGGATGAAATATTCATTAAATAAGTGTCAGAGATGTTTCTTACATAACCTGTAGGCAGGTTTGTCAGCATTACATTGTGGACCAATATAGCATGGCAACACTACTATATCCTATATACTGTAAAACGACATGTTCTTTCCACCTACTGTAGAAGCATAGACTATATCAAATAGAAACTGTTGCCCATGCTTGTGATAGGACAGCAAAACAGCTTGAAGAAATTATTAAGAATATGCCTCCACAACTCCCCTGGTCATATTTCTTCTTTTTTTTTATTGTGTAAACAAGTATACAGGTACAGGAAACATTACATAGGACATATAGTCAGTTTTGTACAAACTAAAGGGTCATACTCAAATCTAGACATTTGAATCAATAGATACAAAATTTGTTCAGCATATCTATAGATGTTAAATAGTTTTCAAAACATTGCCAAACTTTATGGAACATTGCATATTGATCTAACAAAATATAATGTACTTTCTCCAATTTATACACATCCACCATCAAGTTCATCCACATCTTATAATCTTGGAGAATTTCATGCTTCCATTTAATTCATAAACATTTATGTGCATTGATAATGGCTATAAGAATTAATCTTTGTTAATTATTATTGCATTTATCAGATAAATAGCCAGTTGTCATAAATTAGCATTCACTGTTTATTTTTTCAATTTAATAGATGAGATTTTATAATTTGTATCAATAATTGTTTTAAAAAATGTAGTTATTTTTTTGCAGGTGATTAACATATATTCCAGAGTACCTTTCTGTGATTTACATATGGAGCAATCATTTGAATATTTGGGATTCATTAAATGTATTCTGTGGGGTGTAGAGTATGTTCTGTGAATTATATCAAAATAAATTTGTAATTATCATGTACATAGTATACCAATGTTTTTCAAATTAATAAGTTGAGCCCATTTTGCTTCTGATATTAAGGATCTTTGTTTGATTTCCATTTTGTTTTAATACGTTTTGTGATTGTCCAAGCAGGGTTTGCAAGATTGTGTAGAATTTTGAAATGAGTGTTATGTTAATATTTAGGCTTAGTTGAATTTCAATTCATTCTCAGTAGGTTTTGTATAAAAATAGCCTTTTTTCCAAGTAGTTCTTAATTTGCAAGTATCTGAAGAAATAGGTATTAGGAATTATATGCTTTTGTTTAATTGTATCAAAATCTAAAAGGCCATTGGCATCATATAGTTGTTGTATCTCTTTTAAACTTTGTGTATGCCACAATTTGAAACCATCATCTGAAAAAGATGGATAAAATCTACCATTAAAATATATAGGAGTTATGGGAGATGGATCACTTAGAGATTGTTTTTTTTCCAAAATTGTATCCCAAGTTTTGCAGGCTGTAGCAGTTGTTATGCAAACTGTATTTGTATTTGTACACTAAGGACCTGCATAAAGAATATATTGTAAGTGTTCATATGGTATTGAGATGGCTTCTATTTGACAGGCAGCTTGGACGTGTTCTTGATGGAATCATCCATATGCTACAGTATACAGCAGATAGTTTGGCTGCTTGATAATACCACTGAAAATTTGCAAGATAAAGTCCCCCATATTCTTAGACAAATATAATTTTTCCAGTTTTAGCCTTGGTTTCTTACCTTTCCATAAACATTTCTTTATAATTTTTCCGTTTAAAAAATTATTAACATGTATGGAAATGAAACAAAAAACAAAGAGCACCAGAAAACATGGTAGTGATTACTTAATTAAAGCCAACAAATTAAAAAACAATGTAGCACCCACCAAAATATAGAGGCACATATGGTGATTTAAATATTAAACCATTTTATTACAAAAAGCAGCATAAAACATCAAAATGTAGCTAAAGATATAAGGAGAAAAACACTAACGTTTCACAAGGTCAACACCCTGCTTCACAGAGTGAAATATTCATGCACAGATACCCCATATAAATACTAACATCAATTAATTTGTATAAAATGAGCACATATTAAGACAAATTAAAAATACATGGCATTAACATGATATGTAGTTAACCAGGACTCTCACTTTAGAATCCAATGAGGCATACTAATTACAGAAACCATTACATGGGTGTCATTTCATTCATTACCCAAGAAGTTAGTAACTGGTTGACAGATAAGGCAGTGAGCATTTCACATGCCTTAATATAACAATCTCCCAATATGCAAACACATATTTTTTTATTTATTTAGTTTTTGTTGACGGGCAAGTGCACTAGACAAATTCTGGCTATTTTCAGGCACAACCCAGGGGAGGCGGATACAGATGAATGCCAACTGACCTTGAACCAGATTAAGCTGTTGGTGGTATTTTTCATGAATGGAGGAAATTTGGCCATTGCACCAGGGGAAATTCCCCTGCTCAAGAAGTGCCATGGGATCTTTAACATCCACCTGAACTACTACCAGAACAGGCAGATGGGACCTCAGTTTAATGCCTCATCTGAAAGACGGCACCTCAGGAGTGCAACACCCCCTCATGCTACACTACAGTGTCAGTATTGAGGATTTTAACCCAAGTGCCTGGTGTAGGGATAGAACCCACAGCCTACTGATCTCCTGGCCTCAGAGGTGAGTGTGCTACCTGCTGAGCCACTGACACTGCTTAACACATATAACAAGAACTATCTAAAATTACTTCTTAGTACTATAAATTGTTAGCAATAAGATTTACAAGTAATTAGATCATGGCAGGAATGTCCTATTTGTTAATTGAGGTTTATCCCCTTGATGTTTATTCATACAATTAAATTACAATGGGGAAATTCTATGACAACTTTCTGATGTTAGCTTTTATGAAAAGCTTTCTGGCAATCATACATGCATCTTTAAACATGAAATAGATTCAGTTTTAAGTCATGGTTTTGTTCAGGGCTATATTACTGACAAAACATTTAGGGCACTCACAGTGGCACACCCTGTTATTCAGTAATATACATTTTGCCAAAGATACATAAAATAGGGATTTGCCACCAGGACGCCTGATTATTTTCAGGTAAAGGGTGGCCTCATGGAGCCCATTTCAATGTTAGTAGATGAATTTTTACAACCCTTAATACCTACAGTGAGAGCCTATACTAGAGACTCTATGAAAGTTGCGGCCTAGTAGAGATTTTAGAAGTAGAAAGGGGATGGTATTTCACAACCCTAGATATTGAATCCCTGTATACAGTAACACCCCATGAAGGTGGTCTTGAGGCTATGCAATACTTCTTAATTTTGAGGATAAAATTAGCCAAGTGAATATGTTCACACATTTTGGTTGAATTAGCCCATTTAGTACTAACAAAAAACATGTTTTACATCAGAATACCTATTACAGGCAAATCAGGGGTGCAGCCAAGGGTGCCACCATGGCTCTTAGTTATGCAGGACTTTATGTTGCATGGTGGTAAGTATTCTGTATAGCACAGACACAACTCCATTTTTTCATTATCTAGACATGTGAGGTGTTATATAGATAATGTGTTAGTTGTATGGAAAGGTATTGAAGAACAGTTTGGTAAATTTTGTTTCATGGCTAGAAAAGAACAAACAACTGTTTGAAATTTAAATACACTATCAGTACTGAACAAATTGTTTTTTGGAGATTTTTTGATCTATAAGTATGATAACAATGAAGTCTGTACTACATTGTATAGGAAGGAAACTGACAGAAATAGCCTTCTTCTTTACAATAGTTGTCACCCATCCCATATTATGCAGAACATCCCTAAGGATCAGCTGATTAGGACTAAACAAAGCTGTACTGAAAGCCACAAATGTTTTAAAAATAAGGGGAACAGGTAGGAAGATTTTTACAAAGGGGCTATAGTCATCAAACTATTGCTAAAGCAGTTCAAAGTGTTAATCAAATGGACCGCTTTGTTACCCTTATGCCTAATTTGAAAAATCAGGAAATTAATGTCTCATGCCCTTTTGTGACAACATTTTCTGTGAGATCTAGGGAAGTTAGGAACATCATAAAAAATAATTGGGAACTTTTAAAATTAGAATCAAAACTTAAAGATGCAGTTAAACCAGGTCCCAAAGTGGTGTTCAGAAAAGCCAAAACAATAAAAGATTTTGTGGTCCCAAGTATGCTGCAACCAATTATTAACCTGCAGAACACCTGGTTGCTCCCCCTCCCAAAGTAAGTTATAAATTTGGAAATTTTTCTTTTTGCAAATATGTTACACAATGTAAGAAGTTTATGAGCCCTGTAATGGGACAGGAAATTGAAATGAACAACTTTATAACTTGGAGTAGTATGGGACTTATTTATTTGTTGCAAAAGAATGTGAGATTAGATTGTCCCTCCCTATCAGGTTAATCATAAATATGTTGGGTCATCCTAGGCTGGCAGCTCAAACTAGCATACAAATCAGGATTAGGATAAACTCCAGTGTAGCCAAGCTTCGATAAGCAAAAATACTGCTTCATTTATTCTCTTATTCACATTTATAAAGGAGGGTGATGGTTTCGTGGCTCCCGCCACTTCTCGTGCCCATAACAGTGTTGTGTCTAGGTAAAAATAAATAAAAACAGATTCCATTCAATGTTTGTCCAAGCTGACTTAGTAACATCACATGCTTCGGTGCTTCGAGGAACACTATCAGACACTTTCCTGTGACCCCACCTTAGAAATACCGGAGGACATAAAGGAATTCCTGGAACTAGGAGTAAATCAAGGATGGTGTAGAACGGAAAAGCAAATATGATGATCAATGAAAGTCTAAATGTTACATTCTGCCAAAAGATTAATAAAAATTGAGAAACCACCGGGAGACTGATAGTTTCAGGGATAAATTCTATTTTAGAACCACTTTCCAAAATATGGATTTTCAATCCAACCAGAAGTTCAAAAATGCAGACATACATTAGGGCATGAACCACATACTAGAGATATTTACACATCTTAATCAAAGGGGTCTGAATTGTCAGGATGTCTGGCTAGTTTCACTGGACATTAAAGACTTGTACATTAGTATACACATCAGGAGGGAATATTTTCCTCAGGAAGGCTTTAAGACAAAGGGAGGACTGGTTTCCACCAGAGGAATTCCTGACAGGACTGGCAGACATAGTCCTGAGTAGGAACTGCTTCCAGTTTGAATAAAACTTTTATATGCAGATTAAAGGGATGTCTATGGGGAGCACAATGGCACCATCATACTTCTACCTATACATGGCAAATTTGAGTCCGCAACATGTTTTAGATGCAGAAAATAATCCCTTTTGGCAATATAAGGGAATGGAAATGCTTTTAGACTATATATTTGTCATCTGGGAAGGCAGTAAAGATGATTTAGAGAGGTTCACTAACTATTTAAACAGTTAGACTAGATTTAAATTCACTATGGAGACTAGCCAACAACAGATTTCGTTCTTAGACTTACTTATATATAAAGAGGAAGAAACAACTTGAGACTAAGTTACACAGGAAAGAGACAGACAGAAACACTAAACTTACTTCAATAGTTTCCATGCGTGGAGGGCTATATTCCTGCCAGACAAATCGTCATGGACAATATGAAACAGACTACTGGTCATGTGGACTAAATGATGCCGGACTAATTGCCCGATATTTTATGCAGTCTCTACCTATAAAGGTGAATTTAAACATGTAGAAAAATGGACAAATAGTCATCTCCCAACACTGACTGAAGCACCTTTTTCAACTGGGTTTCTGTCATCAGATGCAAGTCCCAAAGAAGGCAGGTGATTTTTTTTTTGGGAGGGGGGGCAGAAACTGGCAAATGAGGGCAGATTTTTTTCTAAATGTATACCTCTAAAACCATCCTTTACTTGCTTTATTCCTTCCCTCCTCCTCCTCCTCACACCCCGAGTCTGTTGTCTGGAGAAAGAGAGCATGGCAGAGGAAAATGACACTAGAATATAGATGGTGAGCAAGAGACAGACAGACCATGTCTCCACATTGCAGGAAAATACCTGGTCCCTAGATTACTCTTGAATTTTCGATCTCCGTCTCCCATCATTTCCATGTCTCTCTCTTGCTCTCTCTCACTCCTTCTAAGTGACAGTGTGTGATTTTCAGAGGTTTACCATTTTTTTCTATATCATGTCATCACGTAGATAATGTCTATACAGAACAAATGCGGACTGCTTCCAGTCTTGCCGAAGCAGACTAGAGTTCTTCTCTTTTACAGTTGAGGGGATACTAGTTTCCCCTCCCTAACCCTGGGTCTGTGGAAATAATTTAAAATTTTGAAAATATTTAGCATTCTGGCTATACTTAGACTGTGACTGAACTACAGTGGTGAGTCTGACTAATACCTATAATTTGTAAGGTTGAGATACTAACGTAAGAGTGTCAAGAGTGACACAGACAATTGTAAGTTCTGCAAAGAGGACAGCAATATAATTGTCATTGCGGGACAATTCAGAATATGTGTGCCAAATGTCACAACCGAAAAATATGGCAATGGCATGTCTTTTGACATAGAGACCGCTCCAATTTAACCAAGACCTATTTATACCATGGCATTCTGTACATATGCCATTTCCATGACCTTAGATTTAAGGGGGATTCCCAAGTCACAACTTATCAGTGCAAAAAGGATAGTAGTACCACAGAAGAATGTGAAAAAGAAGCAGGAACTATGACAAAAAGATTCATAAGTAGAGGTTATGATAGGAGACAGCTCCTAGAAACAGTACAGGAAGTCAGGAACATCCCAAGGGAAACATTATTAGAAAGTCACAAAAAGGACAACATTGAGAACAGAATTGTGTTCTCTACAGCATACAGTCACCTAAGCAGGGACTTCAAAGAAATAATAACAGGGAACTGGCATATTTTACAGACAAGTGCCCCTCAAAATCAAAGATTTTGAGAATATCCTGTAATAACATTCAAAAAGTACCTACCCTAAGGGACAAGTTAGTCCATGCAGTGCATGCCCCATGTGATCCCCCAAGCAAACAACTTTTATTGGGACCATTAAAGAATGGCAGTTATCCATGTGGCCACTGTTTCCAGTGTCACAATACCAGTAAGAAAACACTCTTCCAACATCCCTATACTGGGAAGAATTTTGAAATCAAACAACATATCACATGCAGATCAGACCATGTCATATATACACTTCAGTGTCCATGTGACAAACTATATGTGGGCAAAACAAACAGAGAACTCAGAAATCACATAAGCGAGCATAAGAGTGACATTAGGAATAAGGATGAAAACTCTTCAGTAGCCAGACACTATAATGCTGCAGGCCACACTTCATCTTCACTTCATTTTTGGGGCCTTGAAAGAGTTTATAAACCACAGAGCAACAACATAACTTGGAAAGATCTTGTATTGAGAAAAGAGGTGTACTGGATCTTTGTGACAGACAGCATGAAACCGCCAAGTGGGTCTAAATGAAACATGTGATTGGAACCTCTACTGGTAGAAATTCAGAAGGAATAAGTCATCATCCGGCTACAGATTGGACAGACATATACAATATCAAGAAGACAGCAACACCACTAAACTATGTTTGGACACTGGGAACATCACATTTCAAATGAAAATAAGGATGGGAATATTTTGGTTATCAAGCTCTTCCCATGTATTGTTTATTACAACAACTTGACAAGTCTAGCTGAATATTTTGAGGAAATATTCATGAAGAAATACAAAAAGAAATAATTCCCCACTTCTAGAAGTTTTAAAGTTATTAAAATATTGTTTCTTTGTATTTTGAGTGGCATTAGCGGTGGGTTGAACCACCTTCTGGTCCTGATCACAGAAACTGTGTAGTCCCACACCTACCAGTACTCCACTCCCAGATCCATGCAGGATTCTCTAAAATAACATCTAAAGAGAGACAGAGAGAAAGAAGGTTGAGACCTGGAGTGGTGGGCCTGTGATGTCATGAGTGACATCATAGCTCCCCCACCTACTGCAGTATATATAAATCAGGCTTGTTAGAGAACTCAGGTGCTCCTGGAACCATGAAGACACTGGGAACTCTGTTGTCCTGACATTCTGAGTGAGTAATTACTTATTTGAGATTTTGCAGTTCAGTAACTTTGATGAAATGCACTCTGTAAAGAAGTTTTGAGGAGTAAATGACTCAAACTTTTGTTTGGACAAAAGAGCTGTTTTGAGCTCAGTGAGAAAGAGAACAGTATGAGACAGAGAACCATGCCATTTTGACCTAGGAATAAGGTGAGCATCTGATTGAAAAGAAAGGTTAGAATATTAAGATTTTGTGAAGAAAATGAGGTGAAAGGAATGATGGGAAGCAGGGTTCTAAATAAAATATTGCCATTGTTGTGTCTTTGCAAGAAATAAGAGACAAACATTGTGTAAACAAGATGTGAATCTTTAATTTAAAGCACATAGGAGTAAGTACAGGGATGTTTTCGTTGTGACTTTAACTGGCTGTAAATAAATAATGGTAACTTTAAGGAACTATAAGGATATGTAGATAGCCTTCTAGTGGAACTGTGACAAAACTTGATAAAGACATAGTAGTAATCTAGTAAAACATTGTCCACAGCTGGTCGGGCACAAATTGAACTAATGAAAGTATATATTGGTGTCGAGCTTGTACATACCACAAATATTATTTTCTATTATTATTTTTCTATTTTTCTGATTGTGAAGACTATTTGAGTGGGTGTAGGGCACCAAAGCATTCGATATTACTAAGTCAGCTTGTACAAACATTGAATGAAATCTGTTTTTATTTGTTTTTACCTAAACACAACACTGTCATGGGCCTGAGAAAGTGTCGGGAGCCACAAAACCATTACCTTCTTTATAAGCGTGAATAAGAGAATAAATAAAACAGTAGTTTAAGTTATAGAAGCTTGGCTACAGTGGAATTCATCCTAATCCTGATTTTTATGCTAGTTGTTTATTTGTTATCTTGTAGCTGTGGACATTATTATGTGGGTTGAACTATTCACTAGTTTAAAACTAGAATAGGCGAGCATGTGAGAATAATTTTTCATCAAAATCATACCTATGCCATTGTTGAGCATATTTTAAATGACAAAAACTAAAATCATGATATAATGTTTACTGATATAAAAAAGGTTGCTCTAGGTCCAAGGGGAAGGGACCTTAAGAAAAAAATAGGGCAGCGTGGAAGTTTTTGGATTTACTATTTGAAAGCATGCAGTGATGAAAGATTAAATGAAAACACTGATCTCTTAGCTTTTCTGAGTAAATTGCAATATAGCAAAGATTTTTTCTTTTCTGCCTTCATTTTAAAATATGTGGATATGTCCATTTTCTGATTTGCCCTTTGCCTTGTTCTTTTGTGAATATTACTAAATAGTTAACTACTTTCAGAGGTTTGAAATAGGTAATTTAATTGTATGAATAAACATCAAGGGAATAAACCTTAGTTAACAAATAGGATGTGCCTGCCATGATCTAATTACTTGTAAATCTTATTGCTAGTAATTTTAGCACTAAGAAGTAATTTTAGATTGACCTTGTGAAACTTTGTGTTTTTTCTCCTTATACTTTTAGCTACATTTGGATATGTTATGCTGCTTTTGTAATAAAATAGTTTGATATTTAAATTACCATATGTGTGTCTTACATTTTGGTGGGTGCTATGTTGTTTTTTCATGGTTTAATACATATGGGAAGTGTTTGAAAGAGAAAAGGAATTTAGGCAAAGTGTTCATTTTAATAGCATTTACTCTACCTATATGTGTTAGTGGAGTGATTCCCATATATGAAGTTCATTTTGGTATATTTGAGCCATATTATTATTTAAAATTACACCCAGGTATTTTAATTTTGTTACTTTTTTAATATTGGGGTTATCTAATGGGTATGCCTCCTGTATGACAACACTACTACAGCGAAAGTGTCAATGCCAATAACATCAACATTTTTGCTGTAACAGTCTGCCCGAGACCCCAGCACTCTGACTCCTGGTCCTGCACCCCCTCCCCAATCCAAATTCGACTCACAGTTAGAATCCTAGAGACTGGGGAGTATGGAGGGTTTGGGAGCAAAGCCCCCAGATGAGAAAACAGCTGGGGTCTCCAGTCAGATTTATGTCAACTGCAAGTTGTGGTATACATAAATCTGTCACTGTGATGGCGGACGACAACTTAGTTGTCGAACTGGCATCATAGAGCCATCTAATGAGTTAAATGGATTAGTATGATTTTTGATTCTAATAATTCTGTTTTATCCCAGTTGATTTTGTAGCCTGAAATGCTACTAAATGTTATTAGAGTGGTACTAAGTTCTGCATAAATTTATTTAAATTATCTGTATATATTAGGCATCAGCAGTATAAAGGCTAATCTTATGTTCACGAGAACATAAGGACATACTCCTTCTTATCTTCTTCTGTCTTCCAATGTGCCAGTGACAGCCATGAATGTGAGCATGACATTGTGGATTTGAATAGTGACAATCATGAGACAATGAACAACATTAGTAGCTTTTGGATACTGAATGCCAGTGCTGCTCAGATATTTTGAAGTAAGACTCAGATTGGTTACCAGAGTACATGTAATCAGTGAAACATAGCTCAAACCCCATATATTGGACCATGATGTTGACCTAAATGGTTATAGGGCCTTCAGACAAGATAGATTAAAAAGGGGTAGGGTTATGAGTTATATATATATATATATATATATATATATAGTCAAAGTTTAATTCCTCACCCGCTTGACACCAGACCTTAGCAACTCGGAGTGAGGCCATATTTTAAAACTATTACTAGGTGGGACTAAGCCACCCTTATTGGGACTGTGTATAACCTTCCCAAGACTGCCACCGAATCCATAAAGTCCCTAATACATGTACTACCTACTCTCCCCCGGGGTGAGAAAGTCATCTTGGGGGACTTCAACATTCGTTGGGGCCCCCCATATCACTGATGACCTTAAGTCCTCTTTACTAGAGGCCAAACTCACCCACCTAATACAGGAACCAGTCAGACTAAATATGACATCTAGTCACCACACCACTCTGGAATGGGTCCTGGCCACTAACCCTGACAGATTCAAGCTGGCAGGCACCTTTGCAGATTCACTGAGTTCACCTCCATGTTCGGTATATGGAGAAATGACTTCACCACCACCCCTCCTAGAACCTTTTGGACAAGTGACTATGCTAAATTTGATCCATGCTCCTTTCTCAATTACCTGGTAGAGGTCAACTGGCAGCAAATCAAGTTTGCTCTTAACCTTGATATAGCCCTCGAATATTTCATTAACAACTTCCTGTCTGCTGCCAATAAACACACCTCGCTAAAACAGATTAGAGTTAAGGGACAAGATGGCAGGTGGCTTTCATGTGACCTGAGGAAATTCATGAGGGACAGAGACTGAGCTTGTGGTTCATTTAAATATTCTGAACTGGCCTCCGATTGGCAGAAATACAGAGAACTCAGAAACAAATGCAAACTAGAGTTAAAAAGAGCCAAAAAACAACATTTCAGAGATGTATAGAAAGAAAATCTATCTAACCCCAAAAAATTCTGGGCGCAAATTAATACTCTTATTAAGGGCTGCATCAAACAAGAAGGGTGTGATATTATAGCAAAAGGAGTCTGTCACAAAAACCCCATTGATGCCTCTAAGGCATTTAACAAAAAGCAAAACTCAGCACTCTGTGGTTGGCGTCGATGTAAGCACAAGTTTAATAACATTCAATTCAAAACGCCAAGCCTCACAAAAGTCAGGTAGCACAACTAGATAGTTCCCAACCGGTTTCGTGCACTCAGCACCTGATGACGTGCTGAGTGCACGAAACCGGTTGGATTTTCACTTCGTTACTCGAGCACCTGTGTACACGGAGGAGCTGTTTTTGCTGTATGTATCTCTAAGGCATTTAACATATTCTTCACTGAACTGGATAAGTTTAAGACCCACTACCATGGGCCAACTAAATACCCCCAAGATTCAAAAAAAGTTTACCCTGATACCCCGTAATTTCACCTCAAATCAACCTCCAGAACCGATGTCCTAAAATTACTAAAGGGGATCAAAACCCATGGTACAGCAGGGCATGACAGACTAGAACCCAAGCTATTAAATATTGCAGCCACAGTTATTGACATGCCTATCTCATGGTTGTTTAATTGTTCCCTCCTAGAAGGGAAAGTTCCCTCTCTTTGGAAAGTGGCCCTAGTCACACCTATCCACAATGGTGGCCCGAGAACTAGTAGAAAATTACCACCCAATTTCCCTCCTGTCTATACTAAGTAAAGTAATGGAGAGGATTGCTTATGACTATGTTGAGAGACACAACATATTTTACTTCCACTCAACATGGCTTCAGAAAAAATCATGGAACAAATACTGCCTCATTAAATCTCACTGTGGATATATTTTCTGCTCTTGATAAGGGAATGCTCACAGGCGCAGTCTTTATTGATCTCACCAAAGCATTCGACCTGGTAGATCATGAACTACTCCTTGCAAAACTAAAGCAGATCTGGCTTGATAGTCTGGTGGTGCAATGGTTCTCTCACTATCTCCAGGGAAGGTCCCAACTAGTTAGATGGAAGGCACCATATTGGATAAATGCCAGCCCAGGATGGTGTCCCCAGGGATCTGTACTTGGGCTCTGTTATTTTTCTTTATTAACAAACTACCTACTTCCTGTACTGACACTAAGGTCACCCTGTATGCAGATAATGTGTAGTGCTATACAGGTCCACAAATAGCCAGATGCCCTGAACAGATTGCTAGCTGGACACCTCCTGGAATTGGAGGGATGGCTGAATAACAATAAACTGGTCCTAAATAGCAAAAAAAACAAGGCAATGCAATTCAGAACAAAAAACCTTGGGCCTGATAGGGCTAATAAACTGGCTCTCCACTATCAACCAGGTCTAGGGTTCAGGTAGTTGAGTCCCTGATATACCTAGGACTTACCCTTGACCAAGATTGCACCTTCAAGACCCACATCGATCAGCTCACTAAGACTTTAAACCAGAAGACTGGTCTCCTGTATCACCTTAGTCCCTATCTTCCACAGTATTCCCAGGTCAAGGTTGACAAGGTACCCTCCTACCCACACTATTCTACGGTTCCCCTGTACTGCTCTCAGTTAAAAACACTGAGATGCAGAAGCTCAGAACCCTGTACCATAGAATCTGCAGGTTTGCTGCAGGGGCCCCACTGAGAGAACACCATTGTCAGGTCCTCCAAGCCCTATCCTGGCCCACCCTGGAAGGAAGATTGCAATATCCATCTCTTTCCCCAGCCTACAAATTCAGGCTGGCCAGTGCCCTCCCCCTAAGTCTGGCAGAGATGATGAGAACAAAAAAGAATAAAAGAACGTTAAGGTCCTCAAGTTGACAGCTCCTCACGTTACCCAGAGCTAAGTCCAGCCAAGGGTCCCGGGCTTTCTCAGCCATCATACCTCCTCTCTGAACTGTGCGCCCTACAAATCTCCAGGAGTGCAACTCACTGGGGGGATTTAAAAGGGGACTAAAGGTCCGCCTCCTGAAGCTAAACCAATGCATTGCCACCATTGATATCTCAACCTCGAACTTTTGATTCACAAAACTGTCAGTGAGTTGATGTATTCACAAATGTATTTAAGTGTATTAACAATTGCTAGAATATGTCATATGTTGTTAACTCTTCTCCCTTCAACGTCATGTGTAAAGTAATGTGTGTGCAACTCTGTAAATGTTATATTTTGAAATACATAATTAATCCTGGGTCGCCCTGAAAAGAGATCATTACTGGACCTGTGGGCCTACCAGTTACCAAAATTAAACAAATAAATAAATAAACAAACATACTGCAGTCTTTCCGACAAAGCCACTGTGTAGCAGTAATACTAATCCAATCTAGTTGTAGCAAGACAGGCAAGTCAATTTGGTCACCACCAGCCAAAGTGGATTTGTATTTTCATGGATACACTCCAGACTCTGTTGCTTCTGAAAGATGTTTCAGTTCAACTGCTCGTATTGCCTCATGACATTGTTCAAGGCATCCAGAGAAATTGAAATTCTTAGCCGTTCTCAAACTAAACTTACCATGTATTAGCTTTCACTATCCGTTTGATTGCTCACATGCCCAGAAAGTAACTTCTACTAGTATAATTTCCACTCCTACACCTCCTGGTGGCAAGCCTTCCTCTGGTACCACAGATTGACTCATCACTACCTACAACACAAGAAATACTCTGGCACACACCACCACTGCAAGTTCTCCTGAAGAGACTATGACTTTGACATTGTTATCAGCAACCAGCACATCATGATCATATGTGTCAATCACAGTCATCATCCGATAAGTAATACCCTACCATGAATGGGACTAAATGAGTGACCCTGCATGGCATAAAGGTCTCTTCATATTTTGCTACAACATTTTCTAGAAGTGGACAGCAGCTGTGTTCAATTAAAAAAAATATACTTTGCAATATGCAATACATTTGCAAAAATGAAATATAAAAATAAAAAAGTAAAAATGTAATTCTATCAATGGATGACAAAATATTGTTGAGGGTGATGTAATTTCTTGAATCCAATTTCTTGTCATATTTTTATGTTTTTTAATGGAGTTTTAATGCAGTTTATATTTGGGCACATTATTATATAATTTGAACATTTACAGAACAGGGAAATATAGTAACTGGCAATGAGGTATAGCAGAGACTATTGGGGGTATAAGCTTTGAGGTTAGAAACAAATAGTAGCTATTATTGTAGCTTTCACAGGGCTGTGGCAGTCTTAGTGGGTTGCATACTAATAACTCTGTCACTACATTACAAACATATCTAGCCAAAGCAGTGGCATGCTAACTGCTACAAGGACGCTTGAGTAATAAATACACATTGCTGACCTCAAGGTTTGTTGTCAAGCTCTGAGTGAATTCTAGTGTGCATTCAAGGCAAGCTGTCAGTGCCAGCAGTGGCGGCATTTGCTATACTCAGTTCAGGAAGGACAGGGTGGAGATGAAGGGAAGAGGGGTGGTGCTGTATGTAAGGGAGGGTATCAAAGCCATGGAAACTCAAGGAAACTGGTGGTAAGAGGGGGGTTGGAGGCACAATGGGTCACCCTAGAGATAGGGTCACCATTCATACAGGGGTGATCTACAGACCACAAATACAGGGGGAGGAACTGGATAAGGAACTGTTGGAAGTCATCAGCACAATGGCAGAAAAAGGGAAGGTGCTGCTGGGGGACGGACTTTAGTCTGCCAGATGTAGATTGAAGCCTCCCATTCTAGCCTCATCTAGTAGCAGTGCATCTAAGACTCCCTGCAGAGGGCATTTTTCAAGCAACAAATCAGGGATACCACATGTAATGCGGCAACATTGGACCAGGTATTCACAAACAGGGACAGTGTTACAGATGTCAAGGTCAGAGACCACCTTGGGACCAGTGACTACCGTACTGTGTGGTTCAACATAAGGAAAGCAGCAGAGGCAAACCACAAGGACAAGGCACCTGGACTTCAAGAGGGTAGATTTAAAAAAAGAGGGTGAATTCTCAGGGATGACCTAGTTGGGGGTGGTGGGGGGGCACATTGGGCCAAATTAAGAGATAGTAAAGTGAAGGCAACAAACCTCTGAGCAAAAGAAGTGGCAAAACAGGAGAAAAACAGACTGCTAGGGTTCTGAAAGGAAGTGGCTGCAAAGGTAAATGTTAAAAAGGTAGCATTCATGATGTACAAAGAGATGTAGAGAAAAGGATAGGAAGATATACCAGGAGAAGCAGAGAAAGCAGGGAGGGGTGCAAAGGTATAAAGTGAGAAATTATAGCCAAATGGAAACAAGAGGGAAAGACATTTTAGGTACATTAGTGAAATAAGAAAGACAAGGAGAGGGATTGTGAGGCAAAAAGGGAAGAGGGGACTGTGCAGAGGAGGATCAGGAAAAAGCAGATATCCTGGAAAGATACTTCTGTTGAATCTTCACAGTGGAAGGGGAGGGAGATGGACTACATAAAAGCAGCAGGAACACTGGGAAGAGGGAGGTAGACACAAGTAATTTCACAGAGGAGATACTTCTGAAGAGACTTATGAATCTGAAAGTGAACAAAGCTATGGGGCTGGATGGGGTGCACCCAATGGTATTGAGATAGCTCAGGTAGTTACTGGCTGCACATCTGATTGCCCTATTCAACAACTCACTGGACACAGGAGAGATTCCAGAGGGCTACAGGAGGACAGATGTAGTCCCACTTCAAAAGCAGTAGCAGGGAGGAGGTTAGCAACTATCAGACAGAAAGTCTGACATCAGTGGTGGAGAAGTTAAAAGAGACACTTTTAAAGGAAATATTATAGCATATCTTGAATCCAGTGGGTTAGAAGACAGGATGCAGCAGGGATTCACAAGGAAGGGGGTAATTTCAGACAAACCTGACACTGCAGAGTTCTTTAACTGGGTGACCAGAGAAACAGAGGAGAGTGGGGAGAAGAACATGGCCTACTTAGACTTCAGCATGGCCTTTACACTGCATCAGATAGAAGAGTCATAAGAAAATTAGGCACTCTGGGGTGGCTCCTAATGTGGTAAAATGGGTACAAAATTGTAATGGATAGGCAACAGAGGGTGATGTAAACAGAACTCACTTGGGGGAAGGAGAGTGACCAGCAGAGTACCTTAGGGCTCAGTACTGGGTCCAGACCTCTTTTAATCTCCTTATAAGTGACATTGCAGAACAGCTGGAAGGGATGGAATGCCTCTTTCCAGATGACATCAAAATCTGCAATAGGATGAACACCCCAGAGGTCATAGAGACAATGTGCAGAGACCTGAGAAAACTCTGTCGAGTGATCAAGGGTATGGCAGCAGGGTTTCAATGCAAGAAACTTGCAAAACCCCTGTATCTAGGGCACAGAAACCCAGAGACAGAGTATAATATGGGGAAGAGGTACTGACAGTCACCAAACAAGAAAGAGACCTGGGATTAATCATATCTGGTGACCTAAAGGTGGTGAGGCAATGTGACAAGGCTGTATGTAAGGCCAGTGGGATGTTGGGGTACATAGGAAGGGGTATACCCAGCAGATGGAGTGAGCTGGTGTTGACATTATATAGATCATTGGTGAGATCCCACCAGGTGTCCTGTGTCCAGTTCTAGAGATCATATCTCAAGAGGGACATAGACTAGGTTGAAGGTTGTCCAGAGGAGGGCAACTAAGATGTGCAGGAGCTGCATCAGACGCTCTATGAGGAGATACTAAGGGATCACAATATGTACACCCTGGAAAGAAGAGTGAGAGGGGACATGACAGAGACCCATAAATACTTCATGAGGTTGAACAAGGTACAGGAGGAGTATTTTCAGAGGAGAAGGTGCATGAGAACAGGAGGTCCTACAGTGAAGCCAGAATGGGGAAACTTTAGGAGGGATATGAAGAAGTACTGAGAGAAAGGCGTACACCTGTACCAGTCTTCCAGAGGTGGTTGTGGGAGTGAAAACAGTGATGATCTTCACATGCAAGGCGTGAGGCATAAGGGAATCTTAGTTGGGAAGCAGGGTGAGAGAGCTACCCAGAGATCAGTTAGGGTCTGCAGTGGAAGTATAGGCAGGAAAAATGTGCAGACTGGTGGGCCAAGTTTCCCTTACTTACCAACATATCCTATGTTTCTATATTTCCATTACCCCCTATTTTACTTATCCCCATGCTAATTACTTCATTGGGACTTGAAATGTTTCGGCTGAATTCTGGAAGCAGAACTGATCTCACAGGGCCCAATTTGATGCTGAACTTAATTTGTTAATGGCCCTATTCTCATCCTTATCTGCAACTGATGAATGAATTTCTAAATTAATTGCAGTGAAATAACCCAAGCAGGATTACAATATGCAGTGGAAAAGAATAAGTGAAGAAAGAAAAAAAAAATGGGAGAACTCTTTTGCCATGTACTGTAGATTAAGGTTGCCAGCAATTTCAGGCACTGTGCTAGAATGGCCATGCTAAGGTAGTGGTTGTGATGACAGCAAGGCCATTATAAACAACAGACAGTGGACCCAAAGGACTAGCAATACAGGAGAAAATGCTTATCATTTTTCTGGTCCCTTCCACCTTGCTTCTCAAACAGTGCCTTGACTTAAGTATCTAAATGCACTTGATGTCTTGCATATCTCAGGAATGAAAACAAACAAAAAAACAGCTGAAACAACTAAAATCTTTCAGCAACACATCCCCAAATGTCTGGAAGAACTTACCCTTAGATTTGAAAAATATCAACTTCCATGCTGTTTACAAGGTCAACTCAGAGAATATTTGCGATTCAACTTTGAATACATCTGTTTTATGACAATATTATTTTGGACTCTCTAGAATGTTATATGAAAATTTGATACTACGTTCTATTTTACTATTAGTTTTTTCTCAAAGTGTTATTGAAACTTTTATATTTTTACCTATCCATATGTCTCCCGTAAAAGGAATTTGTTTTTCCCATAAATTCTCACCAGTGAACAAGTAAATATAAATGTAACTAAATACTGTATAAGCCTTTTGAACCACATGTACTGTACATCCTGCAGTATCATAGGTATCATAGGTAATAGAGAGCTAGTAGACCATAGTCCATAATGCTCGCAAATCTAAATTGTATCCCATTATACAGTTTTGTTGCAAATAACTATCCAGATGGTTTTTAAATGTATCCATGTTTTCACATGTTACTACATCCAAAGGCAAGCCATTCCAAATTTTACATACTCTTATTGAGAACCAGCTACTTTTTTTAGTTTGACATTGTTCTATTTTCAATTGAAGTGGATGCTCCTGGTGGTGTAGACAATATCCCTCAATTCAAAACCCAATAACTCCATAAATGATCATCATTCACCATACAGAGTCCTAGTTTCTTCAATCTAGCATTATAATCCAAGTCTTTCACTTCATTAATCTTTCTAGTGGCTCTCTGTTGGATTTTTTCTGGTGTATTTATAGAACCTTTTTCCTTGGTGCCTAAATTGGGCACAGTACTCCAAATGTGCAGTAGTTGGATGAACCTTCTTTGGCCCCTACAGAGACTGTTGTGGCTGAGAAGTATGGAGGATCCTTGTCCTAGTTCAATAAACAATATTACAGGCAGGCCCCTAACTTTCATTTCCCATTCGGAAGTGTTCTAGGCTTGCTGCTGTGTCTTGGTTTCCAACATCTGTGGATATTGCACTTCTGCTGTGCCACTAGATGACCCTATGGGGGCTTGGTACTCTTAACACCACTTATTGTAATCCTTCTGTGAGTGCTGTAACTTACTGAAACTAATTTAGAAATCCACCCATCACTTGCAGTGAATTTCAGCTGTATATAAAGGATGCAGAGTTCAATTCATAGAAAAGACAGGAATTTGCTTGGAACAAGCACATCTGCACTGTGCATCTGAGCCCTGGAACTATGCAGGGATGGCTGTGATCAAAAGTCCCATCTCCCACCCACTGTTGGTGTGGAGACCCCCTCACAGGTGTTGTGGGCAGTGCTGTGGATATTGTTCCCAGGATTCCTGGACATCCACAGATGTGTGAGTTGACTCTGTTTTGGATCCTTAGCTCCGTGTAGTGCTGGGGTCCATGAGATATGGCAGCCTGTATCAGTTCTTTAAGAACTGTTATATCCCCTATGGGGGATGTCCATGTTGATCCTTGTGGCACCGGCTAGCATCTGTGACTCTCTAGTCACATAACAATGCCCCTGGGGCTGGGGTCTGGTGGAGTAAGGGCCATTTGGATCCCAGTTGCACAGAAACAGCTAAGCAGACAGGGGTGCCCAGGAACTACAGCACCCCCTAGGGTCACATAGTGGCCACCTTCTCAGCCATCCACATTTCCTACCCTAGCAGTGCTAAGGATTAGGTACCCCCAGCTCCTTGTCTGCAGCCTATCCAGTCCAATGTGGATATGTTTATGTGCTTGGAGATCAAACATGAAGTAAACATGCAGCCACAGCTGTGAATGCTGCAGGGTGCCATAAAGATGTGACAAAAAGTACAGCACCACAGATCCAGTTCCAAAAAGCATTTATTGGTGTTCAAACATAGTTAGGCAGCTCTGGTATATTATGCCTGACTGGTTTCACATAAAGTACGTCCTCAGGAAGATCATAGTATCACAGTATGATAGTCACATAAAGCACCATCTGGACTTTTGCCCATTTTGCTTGCTATTTTCCAAATTTTATACAATTTCTATAGTTCAATACTCATAGATTTTATTTTGACTGTAGTTGTCCAATCTACTTTTTAAAATGTCCAATGAAGGACTATTTACAACTTCTGGAAGTGAATTCCAATGGGGGACTATCCTCTGGCTAAACCAGTATTTCTGTTTTAGTAGTCTCCATCTTTGTTGGTCTAACTGCAAATTATGTGTTCTAGTGCTATACTTCTTTTGCTTTGTTTCCAACCCCAGATCTGTTCTAAGCTTGTGGTCCAGAAATGCCTTATACACTAAGATCATATCGCCTCGCCAACACCTATATGCAAGTGAATACAGATTAATTTCCCTCATCCTCTCCTCGTATGGTCTATATTCAAAACCTTTCACCAATCTGGTAACCCTTCTCTTCACCTTCCTCACTCTTTCAATTTCACCCCTCTTATACGGTGCCCAAACTTGAGAACAGTATTCAACTTGTATTCTCACCAATGACCCAAAGAGCAGCATCAGCACCTCCCTATCTCTACTCTCAATATTCCTGAGAATACAGTTTAACGTTTTATTTGCTTTTTTATTATCTGATCGCAATGTGCTCCAAAGGTAAGGTCATTTTTTATAATTACACCCAGATCTCTTTCTTCTATGGATGTTTTGAGTAGCTCCTTACTTATAATATATTCAAACTCTGGATTATTTCTTCCCACGTGAAGAACTACACATTTTCCCCATTTAGTTCGAGCTTATATTTTTCAGTCCATTGCTTGATGTGATTAAAAAAATGTTGCAACTTATTTTGATCTCTGCTGATTTTATGACAGTACCTACTAGACAGTCATCAGCGAATTTTATGACCTAAATATTTTCATTTTACACTGTAGGGTGGATATACAAGTTAAACAGACAGGGCCCCAGTCCAGATCCCTGTGGTACCCCACTTGACACTGACATCCAATCGGATAATACACCATTCATCGTGACCCTCTGCCTTCTATCCTCCACCCATGATCTTATCCAGCTGATAATATTATTTTGGATATTTTGTTCATAGAGTGACTCAATTAACTCGGGGTGTGGAAGCTTATCAAAAGCTTTTGAAAAATCGAGTTGTACCACATCCACCATGTTACCCTCATCCAAAGCCTTACTAACTTTTTCATAAAACTGGAGAACATTTATTTGGCAAGACCTTGTCTTAGTGAAACCATGCTGGTTGGGATCCAGTTTCTGTTTCTCAGATAGATTTATGAGAATATGGTCTTTAATTATTCCCTTCAATATTATTCCCAGGACCGAAGTCGGGCTCACTGGTCTATAATTTTCTGGGGAATCCTTCTGTCCTTTTTTGTATATAGGCACATCATGGGCCTCCCTAATCTCTCAAGGACGCATGTTTTGTGTGAAATCGGACTGGGATAATATGCCTGCGCTGCTGGCTATGTTTGCACACCGATAAATGCTTTGTTGGCACTGGATCAGTGGTGCTGTATTTGTTTTTTTGTTGTCACCTCTGGAGGTACCTGCACACAGAGGGGTGGAGCTGGATTTGCCTTCCTTACCCTAAAGGAGTGCATCCTCCATGTAGAGGGCACTCCACAGCTTTCTGCAGCCAACCGAGGATGAGGAGCAGCTGCATACCAACTGTGGATCAAGCCCTTAAAGTTGTGTGTAGCAGTAGTTCAATAATATAATAATAATAATAATAAATTTATTTGATTAAGCACCTTTCAAATATTTCAAGGCGCTTTACAGTCTTCATACATTTATCATAATCAAGGACAACAATAACAATACAACAGATAAATAAATAAAATGATTTAAAATACAACAGGCAAGGCTTGAATCCATAAAAATGATTTTAAGGCATTCTTAAACCCATCCACAGTTGTACTTTTCGGGCTGGTGGCAGACGGAGAATTCCAAAGGTGGGGAGCCACAAAGCCAACGCACAGGCTCAGAGGACTTCAAATTCACCCTTGGAATCTCCAGCAACCCCTCGTCAGCCGAGCAGAGCTGTCTCAGAGGGCGTAAGGCACAGAAGCTCTTTCAGGTAGTCGGGACCTAAGCCGTGTAGGGCTTTGTAGGTCAAAAGACCCACTTTAAAGGTGATTCACCACTGTATAGGCAGCCAGTGCAGAATGCACAGCACAGGGGTGATGTGAGATCTTCTAGACACCCCAGTCAACAAACGTGCTGCAGCATTCTGCACTAGCTGCAAGCGGCGGATTTCGACCCCAGCAAGCCCTAGGTACAGGGAGTTGCAATAATCAAGATGTGATGTCACAAAGGCATGGACCAAAAACAGCAAATCGCCAGGTGGAACCAGGTGCCTAATCCTGGAGATGTTTCTAAGATGGAAAAATGAAGTCTTGACTACTGCAGACACCTGATAACGGAGGGTCAAACCAGTGTCAAGCTCCACACCCAGGTTACGCACCCGTTCAGAGGTGGGGATCTGGTCTACCCCAAGAACTAATCCAGAGGGGGACCCTATCCCCTGACCCTCAGCCCTGAGACCAGGGTCCACCACCATAACCTCGGTCTTTCCTGGGTTCAACTTTAATCCACTGATATTCATACAGTCTCGGATATCAGCGAGGCAGTTATTCAGCACCGAGATAGCACTAACCTGGTCAGGTGCAAAAGACAGGTAGAGCTGGGTATCATCGGCATAACAATGAAACCTCAGCTTATACCGTCTTACAATGTCCCCGAGGGGTAGCATATATACTGCGAACAACATAGGAGAGAGCACCGAACCCTGAGGTACCCCACAAGAAAGAGAGACAGCCCGGATGAATGTAAACTGGAAACCACTCTCTGAGTTCTCCCCAGGAGGTAAGATGAAAACCATCTGAGGACAACACCTGAGAGCCCACAGATGGACCTCAGACGTTCGAGCAAAACCCCATGGTCCACAGTATCAAAAGCTGATGATAGATCAAGGAGAACCAAGATAGAACGGTGTCTCCGATCTCTACCATCAGGAGATCATTGAGCACCCGAACCAGAGCAGTCTCGGTGCTATGCCTCTTACGAAAACCCGACTGGAGAGGCTCGTATAAACTATGGATGGTCAAATGGTTGTCAAGTTGAGCCACCACAACCTTTTCAATAACCGTCCCCAAAAAAGGGAGGTTAGAGATTGGACGGTAGTTGGCGAAATCATTGGGTCTAAGGAAGCTTTCTTCAGGAGGGGAGTCACCACCCCTTCTTTCAGAGAGCTACGGAAAACTCCCATTTCCAAAGAACACCGAATTATCTGAACAAGGACTGGGCCAATAAATTCACTACATCCTAAAATCAAGGAAGTAGGGCCCGGATCCAAACTACAACAAGTTGGGCGCATCTCAGAGACAATCCTCATAGTCTCCACGAGGTCAGGAAGATCAAAGGAGCTCCAGGAAACTCCGGGCTCTGGGATAACACCCCGATCAACTGCAACAACCATAGAGTGAGGCTGGGGACACTGCCTCCGAATGCCTTCCACCCTATTCGCAAAGAATTGAGCGATCTCCTCACAGTCAACCTGCGTAAAAACTCGATGGAACTGCTGACAGGCTGGGTTGCACAGTCTGTCAACAGTTCTGAAGAGCTGAGCCGGTCGATTCTGAGCGACAGAGATTTCCCTGGACAGGAATTCTGCCTTCTTATGGGACATTTCAGTTTGATAGAGCTTGTAATGCTCTAGCAAAATAAGATGGTCGGCATCCAAGGCAGTCTTCCTCCAGCGACGCTCCAACCTATGCCCTAACCTCCGCAGCCCTCTCAATGCCCCATCATACCAAGGGGTGGCAGGACGGCGTGGAAGGGGGTGAACACAGAATGGAGCTATCTGGTCCAGGGCATCTGAGATGGTCCCATTATAGGCCACCACCAGCTGCTCAGGATCAGATCACAATTTGTCACACAACGAGAGGTCAATAACCACCAACAGGTCTTCAGGAATGACGTCCCGTAATGGACGGTATTTGACCATCTCCACAGGGGCCGACCTACCCAGGGGGGCCACAAAGTTGAATCCAACTGAGTAATGGTCAGACCAACCGACTGGTTCCACCACCAAGTCGGAAGCCTCGACCCCAGGGAAGACCAGATCAAGAGAGTGCCCTCCCTTGTGAGTAGCTGTGGAACAACCTGAGTGAAGCCAAGAGATGACATCACCTGGAGGAAATGTTGACCAAAAGGCGAAGATTCGTCGTTGACCCAGGCATTGAAATTGCCCAGCACCATCAATCTGGGGGATTCCAAGGCTACGTCGGTGGTGAAATCTGCCATTTCCTGCAGGAAAAGCTTCTCATCCCTGGGTGGACGGTAGATGAGAGCAATCCTGCACCCCACCCCAGCTACCACAATGCACTCAAACGATCTGGTCTCCTCAACTGAAACTTCAGTTAGACCCAACTCGGACTTGAAATAGACCGCTACCTCCCCCGCCCATGATCCAATCTCAGACGGTGTATAATCGAGAACCCGGTGGGAACAGCGGCCTCTAAAACTGGGGCTGCATTCTCATCCAACCAGATCTCAGTAATGCAAGCCAGATCTGCCCTCACAACAAAGTCCGCTATAAGAGCAGTCTTATTGCAGACAGATCTGGCATTGCACAACAGCGCCCGAGTTGGGCAAGGGTGACAAGCTGTCCTGACCACTTGCCCTCTAAAAGAAGAGGTGCCCTTGGGTATGGGAACTAGAATGGGATTACCACGCTCCAGAACCCATTTTGCCCCAGGGCGTCTTCGAGGCCTTACCACCCGAATGGGAGAGCAACGCTCACTCCATTGTCCACACCCTCCAACGCCCCCTCACCTCACTCTCCCCCTTCGCACAATCCCCAAAGCCCGACAACGGTGATAAACCTGAGGTGGCAAGGGGGGGAGAAAAAGAGGTGGAGGGTGCGGAGAGCGGAGGCCGAGTAGCGGACAACAAGTGGAACTGGCAGACACATCAAACTGCTATAAAATTAAAACCAGATAAAACAAATAAACTACAAATATAAAACACAACCACCCACCATAAAACTAAATAAACAATAATATAATAAAGCAATTAAACACTCAAAAAATTACTCTAAGTCCCACAGTCCTCTCACGACCACGAGAAAAAAGTAAAACAACTATAACAACTACAACAAAAATAAATGCCATAAATATATAAGGGAAAAATAAATAAACCACCACTGGAACTCTCTCACAGGACCGAAAGGTGGAGAATAAGTAAAATCAAACACTCTCACTGCTTGAAATTTTCCTGACAAAAGACAAAGTAACACAAATCTTAAAAATTAAATACAAAATAGTACAATAAATCAATTTAGTCCACGGGCACTTATCTTGTGGAATCTTCTTCCAACCACATTTTTGCACTTCTTCAAAAAGTCAAACAGTACTGGACCCATATCCTTAGAATGTTCCAACAGCCAGGATACCAAACAAAGTCCCCAATATAAGGAATTCCGGTGAAGGCAAAAGTCAAAAAGAAGAAGATGTATCAGCCACGTCATCAAATCAATTGACCCAGAGGCAATACCGGGCAATAGTGGTGACCCACCACTACGACTCCAGCCGGATCAGCCCTTCGACTGATTCCACTCAGAGTCTAGGGGAATGGGACAAAGGGTCAGCTCTCCAGCAGGCCCCAATCCCAACCCTCATGGAGCCATCAGCTAAATAACGCCACAATAAAGCCAAGGGGTCCAGGTAGGTAGACCAATACGCCCAATAAGCAAGGACACAAAATGGCTTCCTAGTAGAATATTTCCAAAACACACAGATTCCAGCAAAGAAAGACTTGCTTGAAGAACATCCACATCCATGGCTCCAATGGACTGCAGCAGGGTAGTCAATATGAGCATCGGCAAAAGCCGCTCAAATGCTAACCATATCGAGACTAAGCAAAAAAAAATAGTAACCACACACAGTTCCAATGACCAAAAAACAGCAGGCCAAGCAGAAAAGGGGGGACAACAACAGTGCCCCCGCACTGCTCCAGTTCAGTTGAACAATAGCAGTCCCCGATAATCTGCAGCTTCGCTCACTTCCAAGAATCAATCCATTCTGCTCATCGAATATTCCCAACCGCACTTCACAAAAGAGCTGTCAGTAATCAAAAAAGCTCTCAATACCTTCCATGGGTCAAACTCAACAAAATTCAAAGTTCAGAGGACGCCAGGTCTGAACCCAAAGACTTTCTGGATTCCCGAAGTGATAAAAATGTCCGTGCCGATGAAAACAAAACTGGCAAGTGAAACAAATATAAAATAGTCGCAAAGGCGATTGCAAAACAAAAAAAACAAAACAAGCAATCAAAAATAAACTAGAACAAATACACAAAACGAACTATAGCAGTAGCAGTCCGACGGCTAGCCCAGCATGGCCGCCATCTTAGCTTTGATAATAAGAAATAAACAATAGTATGAAAAATAGAATATGCATGAGTTAACACATCCATATTCATAAAATGGAGTTCTTTGGACAGACAAATCAAAGCATTATAAACTGCAACATGAAAGACAGAAATCCAAGGCCAAGAAAAATGGGAGTGTTACAGTTCTCTCTGTTCTATAAAGGGTTAGAAACTACAGATCATTACAGAAGCATTATTATGGATAGTGTACAGTACGAGGACGTAGATCTCATAATACAGAGACATGGAGGAGGCACAGTAAGGTAACATAATGTCTGGAGGAAGTGACCACTTGGTAATGACACCTTCGCCTTTTACTACATTACAAAAATTACTGGTATTGTATATCACTGTTTATAGTATTCACTTTTTGTACTGCTCTTATGTTGCACTCAGTTTTACCACAAATTGTACTTTTACTGTATTCATACCACTTACTTGGTCCTCCTGGTTCTTCTTGTTACATGCTGTTAAAAAGCCCATCTTTTTAAAGAAGTATTTTCTGATTAACTGCAGATTATTTTAGTTTTATTTATTTACTGTTATTCATTTATTATGGATTTTAAATTATTTGTTTGTTTGATAACCCTGCATATATTGTTTTGCATAAACCTGCCCTATCTTATACATCCGGTAAGACGCCCAGAGCCTCTGGGATTGATCTCCATAAAAATAAAGTTTTACTTACTTGCTTACATGCCTTTTGTACTTTCCTGAGTCATACCTTAAAATAGGCATTAAGCTGCCTAGTGTACTCTGCCCAGTATACAAAATCCAAATACTGTAAATAAATTCTTCTACAAGATATTAAAATAAAGTACACTGATAAATATAACCTTTGCCTGCAACTCTAAGACTTGATTAGGTGCTGAAGCCTGAAGTGGCTCACTGCCCTCCTCAGGCCATGGCTTTCTTCTGGCCGTCACCCCTAACTGGGCTTTCAGCCGCAACTCTAAGTCTTGATCAGGCATTGAAGCCTGAAGCAGCTCCCTGCCCTCCTCAGGCCATGGCTTTCTTCTGGCAGCCACCCCAGCTGAACCTTCAGCCGCAACTGTAAGGTAATCACCACTTTGCTTCTGCTGTACTAGCACTGGTCTGAACCCCGGTGCCCGGCATCTGACCTGATTGGCCAACCCTACAAGAACTCATTGGCTCACTTGCACCCCATATGCATTCTCGCACTTCTACCAAGGAGCTCATTATTCTCTTCCTCTTGTCCCTCTCCTATGTGACTTCTATCATTTTTGATATCCTTTATCTATCCCCCCCCCCATCTTCCTTACACTCCCATTCCCTTGCCACCTATGCTTAAACACCTACCCAACTCCACCTATTCACTACCAGCTTACCCAGGTCCCACTTTTCCTCTCATCCTATGCCCACTGCTATCCAACTCTGCAACTCAATCCTACCTATCTCATCCGATTCAACTGTATGCTGAAATTACTCCCTTGGTACAATTATTAACTGATTTTTATTATAATTGAACTTTCGATGTATATTTTGTTTCATTTAGCTGTGCATTGTATAATTCCTGTTGTTATATGAGTAAGTTGGATACAAATATTCAACTATTCTGATCTTGATTGTTTATGAATTTGTCAATGTGCACTTTGTTTCATCTATTCCATGTATTGTAAAATCTCTGTTGTCATATGAACATTCCTGTTGCGTCCCTCCAGGACCACCTTGTAAATGAGTCGCTCAATGGTGTATTCCCTGTTCAAATAAAAATTGAATTGAATTGCCAGTCCTTGTGATTGGCTGTGCCACGAACGTTCTGAATTCTCCCTCAGTGTGGGACCTCGCTGCTTTGCCAGCGACTTGGGTGCTGGTTTATTTAGGTGGCTTTCTGCTGCTTGAATTTTATAGAGTAAATCCTATGGCTTTAATTCTCTGGGTATATCTGTGTAAAAATGGAGTTTTATGAGGTAATCCTATGGCTTTAATTCTCTGGCTATAACTGTGTAAAAAATTAATTTTATATGGCTTTAACTCTCTGGGTGTAACTGTGTAAAAACTGACTTTCTGCTTTAGACAGCAACAAACATTGATTGCAGCATTTCTGGCAGTCCAAGCAAATGCATTTGTGTAATTTAGTCAGTTGTTTGTATTCTTACAGTTAATCCATATGTTATTCTGCCTTTTGCTAATCTTTTCCATAGCCTAAGTGTTAACCAGAGTTAGATTTTAAGGTCTGTTGCTATTTTGAGCCCAATTGCTGTCCAGTTTTTCTTTTCCTGGTCCTACTACTCGTTTCATCCCTGTCCCTCTTTACCTAAGCCCCCACCCCACCTGTTCAAGCTTTTCTCTTCTCTTGCTCCTGCTGCCATTTCATTACTGTCTCTCTCTTACCTTAGCCCCTCCTGCATCTCTGAGGCAAACCTTTTCACTAGTGTTTACAATTAGTATAGACCATTCCTCTTGCTTGTCTATTTACTGTTTCCTCCTTTCTGTTCCTCCAACCTCACCCTCTTCCTGGCCTGTTTCTTGTGGCCCTCCACCATTTTGTACCTCTTTTCACTCTCTCCATACCCGGTTGTGCTAAAGTCTCCACACCTTGTCTGCCCTCTACCCACCAAGTGTAACTTTTGTCGTCCTAACACCTTCTCTCCTCTGTTCTCTCTCTCTCTCTCTCTCTCTCTGTAGACTTGATCAGGTGCTGGAAGCCTGGTGACTCCCTGCCCTCCCTCAGGTTGTGGCTTTCTTCTTGCCTCTACCCCCAGCTGGACAACCCGGCCCACAGCTCTAAGGTAATCACTGGCAGCTTCTGCCCTACTAGCAGCAGCCTGAACCCGGTGCCTGGCATCTGCCCTGATTAGCCAGCTCTACTAGAACTCTGGAGTGCTATTGGCTCACTTGGTTTGTGGGTCCTTGTGACTGGCTGTGCCACGAACCTCTGAATTCTCCTGCAATGTGGGACCTCACTGCTCTGCTGGTGGCTTGTGTTCTGGTTTATTTAGGTGGCTTTCTGCTTGAATTTTTTCTCCACCCTCCAACCCCAACCCAGCCTCTATTAAATTGGGATAAATCCTTCCACCCTCTGCACTCTATCTCTCATTGGCTTTCATCTCCAGGCAGCTAACCAGTCCTTTGATTACCTCTTTAGCCAATCCCTCCCATTAACCCTGCTGAATCGTTCTCTTACTATCCTCCCATATAACTGTTATTACTACAATAAAATCTATACAAAATAATTCTTCTGCTGAACCAGATAACATACCCCTTAATTTTCTTAAAAGATTGACAACTGAACTGTCTGGAATTTTAACTAGGCTATTTCATACCTCTATTAGTGAAGGCATAGTTCCAAGGGACTGGAACTCTGCAACCGTGATCCCTATTCATAAAAAGGGAAACAAACAAAGTCCTGGTAATTATGGACCTATAATAAAAAGGGTCTAAGAAATGGAGCTTTCTGATTGGCTGCAAACATTCTAACAGCCTTATGTTAATCTTTTATTAACATACATGTAGAGCTTAGCCATATGCTGAACAAGGTTTAACACTGTTTAAAAACATTTTTTTATTATAATAGCAATAACGCACGCCTAGGGATTATGTTAATGGTCAGTTAATCACCCTCTAGGGGTATGTGGCACTCGGCTACACCTCGTGCCACAGTGCACCCCTATAAGGTGATTAACAGACCATTAACATAACCCTTGGTCATGCCTTATTGCTTAATCAGTCTCACCTCCTGTGTTGGAAAATTAATGGAAAGCTTATTGCTACAAAAAATCAAGTCTCATCTTTTGGATACTGACAACACCGATATAGCCCAATATGGTTTTACACATGGCAGATCTTGCCAGAATAATTTAATAAACTTTTTTGAGCCTGTCAGTTATGCTCTAGACAATGGCCTACCCGTGGATGTGATCTATCTTGAGTATGAAAAGGCCTTTGACACTGTGTCACATGCGATATTGTTACAACAATTTAGACGGATCAACTTGGACCCATATATCATCAAATGTGTTGATTAATGGCTGAAAGACAGGAATCAGCATGTGATAATAAAGGGTTCTTTCTCAGAGTTTACAGAGGTCACATGTGGAGTGCCTCAAGGAACGGTTCTGGGGCCTGTGTTGTCTAATATTATGATAGCAACCATGCAAACTTCCAACAGGGTCTGGATAAATAAATATGCAGATGATAGTAAGATTGGCTGTATTACTAATGATCTACAATCAAGAAAGGAACTGCCAAATAATCTATTTCACCTAGCTTTATGGACTAACCAGCACAAAATGACATTTAATATCAGTAAATGTAAGGGGTATACACTTTGGTACTAATAATAAACTTACTCATTATACTTTAAATAATACTTTGCTCCAAATTGTGGAAACAGAATTTGATTTGGGTATTACTATTACAAATTATATGAAATTTAATATTCATAAATAAAACAATTAAAATGTGTGCAGAATTACAGCTTGTATCTATAAATGTATTAAAAGTCATAAGCTGAAGTAATTGCATCTTTATATACCAGCCTGGTAAGATCACAGATTGACTATTGTTCCATCTTTTATGCCCAACATCTGTAGGTACTAAAACTGCAATGGAACAAGTGCAAGAAGAATGACAAAAATATTCATAATTTGCACAACCATACATATGAGGAAAGACTTATGTCTCTGGGACTATATTCTCCTGAGTATAGGGCCTTGAGGGACGACTTTGCTGAATTTACAAGGCTTCTAAGGACCCTGCTTTACTTGAACCTTTATGTTTGCAATATACAAATAATGGCAAGAACACTAGATCACATAACCTAAAACTGTTAACCAACATTAATCATACAATTAAAGAAATAACTTCCATAACAGATAATTCCTCGAATTTGGAATACTTTGCCTGTAGCTATCATTACCAGTTTAGACATAGACAGTTTAAGTGTAACTTGGACCAATACATGGGAAATTTCAAGTCCTGCCGTTGGGTTAATGGCAGGCAGTTCATTAATGGGTCTCACCCTTGAACTCATATAATCCTATGAACCTATGAACTCTCAACCGCTCCACTCCTAATATCTCATACCTCTGTTGCTACCAGCTCCCTTCTCTCAGCCCAAGATTCATTCACCTTTTGCTAAGTTTTCTGTATATTGAGTTCTCTACCTCCCTCCTCCCTCACCTAAGGTGACTGTAGGGGTTGCTCTGATTCAGGTGACCATGGATTACTGCTTAACCTTCTACCAAGTTCAGTAGCCCTTTTGTTCAGTTCCACTGCCAACTAACATGATGCTTCTAATAAGAACAGTTAGCTTTCTGGCTTTACGCCCGATACTTTCTCATCCTTTAACAATGAATACTGAGATGACTATACATAATCTCACAACCATAAAAATGATAATACTATACTGCATAACCAACATGGCCCCAAATCAGCCTTCACTCTGGTGCAAGAAACCTTCTGCAATATTCCACTGCACCCCTTTTTCACAATAAAGGGCATCACGTGTATCCTCCCCCACCACTCACTTAATTGATAATTACCAATACTACAGTTAAGCTTTGCAAATCCAAAAAAACTTAAAAGGTTGCAGATATTAGTGAACCTAAAGTGGCAGGCTATATGAATGGCTTGGCTACTCTTGCTTTTCTTTGGGACTATCCACCCCAACCCTAGCCCCATAACTTGCTCTACAGCTCTATCCAGAAACCATAGCTGCCTCACTCTAAACTTCATTAATATTTGCAGCCTCCTGGCAAAACTTGACTTCTTACAAGTCTGGATTACCCAACACCTGCCTGATATTCTATCAGTTGTTGAAACCTGGCTGAATCCGAGGTTTGTGGACAAGGTAATTCAACTACCAGGCTGCACATCATTCAGACTTAATAGGGTTGGCAAGCATGGGGGTGGCTGTGTTCTCTACTTAAAAGAACACCTCCAAGGTCAAATGTTACCCCCATTGCTAGCTGCTGTAACATCCAACTCCAAGTGATAAAAGTTCTACTAGGTACTAATGGTAAAGCATTAGCCATGGTATTAGTATATATCCCCCCAAGGACCAAACGAGCAGCTTTACAATTATCCACAACTTCCTGTCTGACCATCGTCAGAATGTGGAACTAGACATAATGGGTGACTTTAACATCAACTGGTCATCCCCAGAAGCAGGTCCATTTAAAGTTACTCTATCCACTCTCAACATGGCTCAATTAGTAAACTCTCCACTGGATAAATTCCGCACAGGACGTGTTTACTAAATGACTGGGTCATCAATAACTGGACAGAGAGAATAACTAGAACAATAGTCCTCCTGGATTCCTTAGTGACCATTCACCTATCCTCTGCAGCTGGTCAAATAAGTCCCCAAGGTTTCAATAAAACTGTCACCAACAGACTGTTGAAGAAGGAGAAACTAGGAGTCCTTTAAAACACCTAAGACTCCAAGACTGGAGCTTCATAGACACAGCAGAAGATGTTGATTCTGCACTTGAAGGATTCATGCACAAATTTAATAAGTCCTGCTATATATTTGCCCCTTCACTAAACATAAGATCCGGACTCCAATAACTCTTGGATCTCTCCCCAGCTCTTAAAATTGATGAAACACAGAGACAAACTGTAAGTAAAGCAAAAAGTAGGCTCACCTGCTGATCTGTAGAAATATAAAGCAGCCAGGAACAGCTGCAAGTGGGCAATTCAGAAGGCCAAAAGCCAACATTTTAGAACTGAGTTGACAAGTCCTGGGAAAACTGCCATAGGTTCTGGAATAATGTTAAAATGCTGTCAGGGTAAGCCAAATAAGACCCCACCTCCATATTAAATGTTGAAGGTACTCAACCAAGGATCCTGATATTATCGCAATACATCTAATAAGGCATTCACTGACCTCAGCGGTGTCCTGCCTCCTGATTTCCTACAACCCTCGAATGATGGCAATCTTACATGTGTCCCACCCTTGCTCTCAACCCCCCTTCTACTTAAAGTTATCACCCCAGCCAAGGCCAAAAGTACCTTTCTAAAGTGCTTAGCAAGTCCAGAGCCAGCAGTAATACACTTGATCTCAAGCTTGATGAGCTCACCCTTGATATTATTCTCATTCCCCTTATCAAAATGATAAATGTATAGTATCCTTTACCTCGGGTAAATTTCCTCGACTGGAAATCCACGGTGGTTACACCTATCTACAAACATGGTGCTAGAACCATCCTTTCAAATCATAGGACAATAGCAATACTTCCCCCTCTCTCTAAAGTGCTTGAATGCATAGTTTCTGATCAATTAACAGACCACCTAGACAAATACCAAGTGCAGTATCAACAGCAACATGACTTCCAGAAGCAGCATAGTGCCACTACCTCACTAGTTGAATTTACTGGATACATTCACAATGCATTAGACCAAGGGATCTTGGTGGGGGCAACTTATAAAAACCTCATCAAGGCCTTCAACACCATTAACCATGAACTGCTTCTGAGCCAATTATCCCTTATGGGCCTCTCTGCTGAGTCAGTTGCATGGTTCAGGAGCTACCTCTCAGGGGGAAAGCAAAAAGTAAAAATCCAAAATGTCCTCTCTGAAAGCCGGCCTGTTACAACAGGGGTGCCCCAAGGTTCTATTCTTGGTCCCTTAATCTTTAGTTTGTTCCTTAACCACCTCCCACTGACTGTACAAGACAATGTATTATTGTACAAAGATGACACAGTGCTTTATTCAAGCCACTCTGACCCTACTGAGCTAGAAAGTAAAATTCAGTCTAATTTCTCCACAGCAGAACAATGGTTCCTTAAATCCAAATTACTATTAAATTACAAAAAGACAAAAACCATGGTATTTGCTTCTGCTCATAACAGACATGATGTCCTTGGACTAGTGGAGCCTGGCTCTCTAAATCTACCCCAGACTCATTCATCTCCATTCCTGAATACTCCCTCTTCAGACAGGGTTGGAAGGTGGGGTAGTGGTTGCACAGTATTCTTGCACGACACCTTACTTGACATCATTGGACTAGTGGAGACCTCGCTGTCCAAATCCACCCCAGACTCTTTCATCTTCATCCCTGGATACTCCCTCTTCAGAGAAGACAGGATTGGAAGGTGAGGTGGTGGCTGCACAGTATTCTTGGTCAACATCTTACTTGGCCAGCCCATTACCCCACCAAAACTAGACCACAGGGCCCAAGCTATGTCCATAAAACACCCCGGACACCTCGAGGGCACCCTTATCATTACAGCAGCCTACATCTCCCCATGGAAACAATACTCTGCACTCTTCTCCCTCATGGAATACTTCACCAGCCTCCCCACAAGTTTGAGCACATCCTAATGGGTGACCTCAACATAAACTGGCTCGCCAGCTCTGCTGCCTCAGCCAAGAATACTCTTGCAGCTCTGGACCTCTCCCAAGTGATAATGCAGCCCACTAGGTGCAACCCCTCTACTGGCATGCACACCCTACTGGACATCGTCTTGTCCAACCTACCCCACAGAATCATGGACATCCAGATCTTACCTAACACCCTCAGCGACCACTCCCCAGTGATCTTCACATGGTCCAGTAGACTACCCAAGCCCACACCTAAAGTCAGTCAGACGACAACTCCACCCAGGTAATGTCACCAAGTTCAAACAGCATCTTGCCCAGTGGGACTGGTCCCCAATATACTTTGCCCCCAGCATTGATGCTGCTCTTGACTACTTCACCAGCTCATTCAACCAGGCCTGTGACATCTTTGTCCCACTCAGAAGGACCCACACTAAAAACACAATGCCCCCTGGATTACCCCATCCCTCCTCTCTCTACTAAATAAAAAAGACAATCTCTGGCACAAAGCCAGTGACTCCAACTGACTAGCTGACATACAGGCGTACTGAGCTGAATGAAATAAGTGCACCTGGGCCATTCAAAAGGCAAAAGCTGAATTCTACAGATCTACTCTGTCTCTAACCACCTCCTGGCGGTCATCCCATAGGTTTTGGGATAACATCAAGCTTCTAAATGGCAAATCCCAGGCTTCCCCTCTCAGCTTGCCCTCAATGACACCATCATCACCAACCCGAAGTGTATAGCAGACAGTCTCAACACAGCCTTCACTGACCTAAGCTTGGTGCTCCCCAACAACCTTTTTGACTCTATAACAAGCTCCCAACCACCCACTGTGTCCCAACCCACTTTCTACCTATGAACAATAACTCCTCGGGAAGCCAAGCCATACCTAACCAAAGCCCTCAATGGGTCAGCCCCTAAATGACCCCATGGACTAAGACTACTCCGACTGGCCTTGAATGTGCTGGCTCCACCCCTAACTGGCTTGATCAACCAATCCCTTTGTCTTGGACAGTTCACAAGTGGCTGGAAGACTTCAGTAATAACTCCCATTCACAAAGGTGGGGACAACCTATCTCCAGGAACTACTGACCAAACTTTACCCCCAAAGCCCTGGAAAAGGTAGTGGTGGACCAATTCGCCACCTACATTGTAACCCTGCAAGGAGCAGCACAGTTTCCACCCAGGCCATAATACCACCTTGGCACTCCTAAAGTTTTCTAATGTCCTCCATGGCACGCTCGACAAAGGCAAGCTAGCTGGAGCCGTGTTTATAGACCTATCCAAGGCCTTCAATACAGTCAGTCACCCCCTCCTCTTTGACTTCCTCCAGCAACTAGGTTTCTCACAGGGCCCCTAAGCTTGGTTCTACAAACTACCTATCCTCTAGAACACAATGCATCAAGATCAATACGACACTCTCCAGTACCCACCCCATTCGATCATGGTCCCACAGGTCCATCCTGGGTCCGTACTTTTCAGTTTATTCATCAATGCACTATCAAACTCATGTGAAGACAAGGTCCTACTCTATGCAGAGATTATGCCGTACTCTGTGCAACCCACACAAACCCCATCAGTCTGCAGACCTCCCATCAGCACTCTTTTAGCCTGACCGAGCACTAGTTCATGGACCATAGATTTATTTTGAACCTGAGGAAAAACCAAGGCCATGATGTTTGCCCATCACCAACATAAACTAAGAAACTCCCCACTGTGGCTCCTCTCCAGCTCCCTCCAACCCATTGAGCATGTCACCTCCTATACATACTTAGGCATACCTTTTGACCCAGCCCTCACTCCCCACACTTACAATGATGCTCTCACATCTGCGGCTGATATACGCGTTGGCCTCCTCTACCATGACAGAGACTGCCTACCCCCCCGAAGATCTCCATCTAGCCATCACTTCATCAGTACTATTGCTAATCGATTACAGCCTAATGATCTACGTGGCTGCGGATGCCACCACTCTCAACAAAATTAAAGTGTCCATCAACAAGGCATGCAGGTTCCTGTCCGGTGCAGACTGGCTAACCCACTCCTGAACCCTCTACTACCTCACTCAAATACTCAGCTTTGAGGAAAGGCTACTATACCAGTCCTGACTTATGGCCCAGAAGACCCTCCCTGGACTAACGGCACTGGGAATTTCATCTTCCCTCCACCTTTTGACCTCCACCGTCTCCACCTGCAGAACCGATAAGCCGTCCCTAGCACTCCCACAGGTAAGAACCTCCTTAACACAAAGGTCTTCTCATAGGACCCCATCCTGGTTCAGCTCCCTCCTGCAAGTGTCAGCAGCCTCCCTAAATTGGTGCACTCAAATTGCCCTCAGGAACCATACTCACAACCTGCACCTGTCATTGCCCACAGCAGTGAACTGCCAGCCACTGGGCCACCACGGACCAAGAATGGTATCTAGTACCAAAATTGCAACTTAGACAAAGTCATTCCTAGACTGCCTGAATTTTTCTTGCATAGCAATGTTTCTCTCCACTCCAACATGAAAATTCCTAGGAAACCACTGTACTGGCTACTCCAAAGGCTTAGCTAAATCATTATATAGACCACTGCTTTCTCTCACTGCCTCTTGTATTTTTTCCCTATCTCACATTACAGTTCCCATGTATAAAATGCTGTAACTTATGAACTGTATGTAGCAACAGAGTGAATGTATGTATGTATGTCATGTTTTTTACCCTGCTGTATCTAAATGTGTGTATTTATGACATGGAGCCTTTGGAAATGAGTCTCTGACTCAAAGGGTTGTAATTCCAATCTCTAACAAATAAATAAATAAATAAAGACATAAGTCCTTCCAACTACAAATACACAACAATCTTAATTCCCCCCTTGAAATGGTACAAAACTTCAAATATCTTGGAGTAACATTAGACAGCACACTGTCGTATACTCAACATATTGATCTGGTAGGCAGGACAGCAAACGCTAAACTGGACCTGTTCTACAGAAATAAAAATTGCCTAACCAATGAAGAGCTAAAATTTGTGGCTACAAGCTCTGTGCTGTCAAACATTGATTACAGCCTAGTGGTATATGGAGCCTGCAACTCCCACGTCCCTCAAACGGATCAAGACGACTCTTAACAAGGCCTGTCGGCTTGTACTGGGCGCTAACTGGCTGACCTACTCATATAAATCGTATGCACAGTCAGGTTGGCTTAACTTGAAAAGTAGAATACAATATCAAATCTGCCTTCTGGCCAAGAAATCCACCCTTGGGCTTTCTCCCCTGGGAGTTCAGAACCTACTAAGCCTACCTAACTCCACCAGAAGTACTAGGGGCATGAATAACCAGTCACTAAAGGTCACTTTCCGCCAAACCTCACAAGGCCAGCGGCCTTTTGAATACCATGCACCTCTCTGGCTAAACTTTCTCTGTGAAGATGTACAGAAGGAAAACAAGCCTGGACCATTTAAAACTAAACTTTATGTGCTACTTGCATCTACCAGTGGCTGTGACTGCTGGACCTAATATCTTACATTACCTCCTTATCTAGTTTATCAAGCTTCACAATTCACTTAATTATAGCTACTTCCGGTCTCATAGCATAGAAACATAGACTTTGACAGCAGCTAAGGACTGCTTGGCCCACCTAGTCTGCCCATTTCCCTACCTATTGGATAAGCTGCAGATCCTAGTTAACCAACAGCTTACATCTTCCTACCCCCACCAGAATTGCCTTATGTCTCTCCCATGCTTTCTTGAACTCCCCCAGTTTTTGACCCCACAACCACCTCAGGAAGGCCATTCCATGCGTCCACCACCCTCTCTGTGAAAAAATATTTTCTCACATTTCCCCTGAGCCGTCCCCCCTCTATCTTCAGATTGTGTCCCCTTGTTCTTGGACATCTCTTTTTCTGAAAAATGCTGCCCTCTGGACTTTGTTGATTCCCTTGAGGTACCTGAAAGTTTCCATCACGTCTCCCCTCTCACTTCTTTCCTCAAGGGTATACATATTAAGCTCTTTTAGTCTCTCTTTGTATGGCTTCTGTTGCAGACACTGCACCATTTTAGTTCCCCTCCTCTGGACAGCCTCCATCCTGTCTATGTCCTTGTAGAGATGGGGTCTCCAGAACCACACACAGTACTCCGGATGGGGTCTCACCAACTGTCTGTACAGAGGGATAACAACTTCCTGTTTTCTACTGGTGATACCTCTCCCTATATATCCCCATATCCCCCCAGCTATCCTTATGCCTTCTCACAATGCATGCTTACCTTTAGGTCATCTGATATGACTACCCCCAAGTCCCTTTCCATTTTTGTTGTTGTTAATAACCCCCCCCCCACATTGTGTACTCATCCCTTGGTTTTTGTTTCCCAGATGCATTACTTTGCATTTCTTTGCACTGAATCTAAACTGTCATACTTTTGACCATTCATCCAACCTTGCCAAGTTCCTTCTCATTCTTTCCACCCCCCCTTGTGTACTAACCCTGTTGTAGATCTTTGTGTCATCTGTAAGGCATTCTTTTCCTTCCAGTCCCTCTGCAATGTCATTTATAAAGACATTAAAAGGACCGACCCAGTACTGAACCCTGTGGTACCCCACTAGTAACCCCTTTATTTGGAGTGGACTCCATTTAATATTAACCTCTGTGTCTTGTTGTTCAACCAATTTACCCAGGATACCACCCTGGGACCCACTCCCAGGCTGGCTAGTTTGTTTATTAATCTTTTGTGGGACTGTGTCAAACGTCTTGCTAAAGTCTAGCTAGGCCATGTCCACAGCCTCCCTGGTCTACTACTTTGGTCTCCCAGTCAAATAAATCTATTTGATTCAGCTGACATGACCTTCCTGCTGTGAATCTATGCTGCCTTGGGTCCTATGACAGGTTCACCTCTAGGTGTTCAACAATTCTTTCTTTTGAAGTGATTCCATAATTTTCCCTACCACTGAGGTCAAGCTAACAGGTCTGTAGTTTCTGCATCTGTCTTGCTACCACTTTTGTGAAGGGGAATCACATCTGCCCTCCTCCAGTCCTTAGATATCACACCATCCTCCCATTATTTGTTAAAAAGGGTAGTCAGTGGTGTCACTAGTTCTCCCCTTAGTATTTTTAGAATTCTGGGGTGAATCCCGTCAGGCCCCATTGCTTTGTCCACCTTCAGTTTTAGTTCTTTCAGAACCTTTTCTTCTGTGAATGGACTGGTGTCAATCCCCCTATCCAGAGTGCTTCTATTGATTGGATAAGGTACCTCCCCCTCCTCTTCTTTTGTGAATACTGAGCAGAAGTATTCATTCAGTATCCCTGCTTTTTCACTGTCCCTCTCTGCCCACCCACCCTCCCATTTATTAAGCCTCACTATCCCTCCCTTGGTCTTTCTTCGCTCCCTAATGTACCTAGAAAAGGTTTAATTCCCCTTCTTAAATGAGTAGGCGATCTTTTCCAAAGTTCTCTGCAGTGTTGGGTAAGTTACTTTTTCTATTACTTTCTTTTACTTTTGGAAACTTGTCTCAGAAAGCTCTGTGCAGTCACTAGCAAGGAAGGAGAAGTACAAGAATAAGTAATACACCTTGCAGTTATAATTACTTATGTCTTTTTATACAAAAGAAATACGTAACTGTAACTGATTACATTTATTTGAAAGTAACTAGTAACTAACCTATTACTTTTAAATATTGTAATCTGTTACAGTTATTTGTTATTTTTGTATTGTTTTTGTATAAAAAAAAATAAGTAACTATAATTGTAAGGTGCATTACTTTCTAGTACTTTCCATCCTTGCTAGTAATTTCAGAGCTCCTGAACACGCCACAAACGTAATAGAAAAGTAATAGAAAAGTAACTTACCCAACATTGGTTCTCTGTCCTGTTCTTTCTGTGTTCCTTATACTTCCTGAATGCTATCTTTTTCTCCTAACCTTCTCCCCACCTCTTTTGAGAACCATAGAGGTTTTTTCTTTCATTTTGATTTATTTGCTTCACACTAAGGTTTGTTGCCTCTGTGATGGCAGTTTTAATGTTTCCCCATTGTTCCTCCACTCCTCCTTCTTGCCTGTTTGCTAGTGTTTTTCTGAGGCACTCTCCCATTTTGACAAAGTCAGCCCTCCTAAAGTCCAGTACCCTCACTTTTGTATGGCTTGACACTGCAGCTGTGTTTATCGTGAACCACACTGTTTGGTGGTCACTTGTTCCCAGATGGCTACCCACTTCTAGATCTGAGATCCTCTCTCCGTCCCTTTTGAAAGTACCAGGTCTAAGACTTCTCCCTCCTGAGTGGGTTCCAACACTAACTGTCTGAGGCATGCCCCCTGTAGGGCATCGAGAATGACCCTGCTCTTGGATGTGGCTGTAGCAAACGTGCCCAGTTAACATGTGGCATATTCAGGTCCCCCATTAACAATATCTCCTCTTTTTATGTCATCCTATGGATGCCTTCTATCCTTTCCTTGTCCATTTCCTCCCCTTGAGATGGGGGTCTGTATACAACCCCTGTGTGGATTGTGGTGCCATTTCTGCTCTCCAGGGTGACCCACAGTGCCTCCTCTCCTACCTGTTTACCCTTTAGTCCCATTGCTTTGATCCCTTCCCTTATGTAGAGAGCTACTCCTCCACCTCTTCTACCCTCCCTGTCCCTCCTGTAGATTGTGTACCCTGGTATGTTGACATCCCAGTCATGGTTCTGTGTGGACCATATTTCTGTGACTGCCACAATATCCAGGCATCCCTCTTCAATCAATGCCACCAGTTCAGGGAGCTTGTTAGCTAGACTACGGGCATTGGTACTCATTACCCTCCATTTTTTGATGGCCTTACCCCTTTTTGCACCATGTCTGCCCTTACTGCCTTTGCCTTTTTCTCCATTTACTCCTGCCTCTCTCTCTATCGACTTCTCTGTCTTGGTGTTTACCTCACTAACTACCCTTGATTTTTGTGGGGGCTAGGATTTCCTGCTCCTTTTAGTGCCCCCCTGGCTAGTTTAAATGCTTGCCAATGAATCATTTCAACCTATCACCTAGGATCCTGGTTCCCTCCTGAACCGATGCAGACCATCTTGCCAGGATAGGCCTCCATCCCTCCAAGTGGACTCCCAGTCCTCAATGAAGACAAAACCCTGAGCTCTGCACCAGTTTTTCAACCACTGATTGAATCCTATGGTGTGGAGCACCTAGCCTCACCTATGCCATAGTAAGACAGCACCTCCAAGAAGATTACCATGCATGCTACTTGTCTAAGACCCCTCCCCAACTCTTCCCTTATCCATTAGTTTCCTAGGTCCCCTCTATCCCCCCTCTCCTATCATTCTATACCAAACACTACTCTAGTTTCCCCAGGCCTCCCCTTGAATCACTAGTGCAACTTCCCCCACTTCTCTCCCACTACAGTAGCTGTTCTTCCTTTCCCCCTCATGCCCCCCTTCTACTCCCCAATTAACCCCATCCCTCTGGCTTCCATGGCCACTCTTTTATCCTGCCTACCCCATCCTTACCTTTATCTTATACCACCCCTTTACTAACAGTGCAAACTTTAGCTATATCCATGCCACCTACTACTTCTCTTTTACTCTTGTCTCCCCCTGCTTCTCCTCATATACTCTCTGCAGGATGTAGCCATCCACCTAATCATCTCATCCTCCTGCCTTTCTATGCACTTACTCCTAGTATTAAGTCGGAACTGATGCCTTATCCACATTGCTCTTAGACAAAAGAACTGTTGTGAAAAAAAGTCTGGCTATGTTCTCCTCATCTTTACTTGCATTACTGTAACAATTGTATGTGCCTGCTGCTTATTTTGTCTTATGTACCTCTCACAAATGATTGTATCTGTTTTACTGTGTATTCTTGCTCCTGACGTGGAATCTCTATAAACGAGCCTCTGGCTCAAAGGCATTTGAATAACTAAATAAATAAACTGTATGTTGAGTAAGTTTAGTCTCAGTCCATAAGCCATGTCCTTCCCACCTACCCTGTGGACAACATCCAAAGCACCCTAAAACTCACAAAATTACTCTGATTTCCCATCTTTAAGACTCTTCTGAGTCACTCCCTCAAGGATACTTGCTCCTGCTTCTCATAATCTGCCCCTCTCCACTATTATCCTGCAGTCACATCCGACTATGGCTTCAAAGTCATAATGGCAAGCACATGCTACACAACTCTATACGGGTTCAACCCTCACCCCCATTCCCCTCTTTTCCCTCTCCCCTCTACCCATCCGCCCCTCAGGTCTCCCTGAGCCCTCTTCCCTACCCATCTGTAGAGTAGCACTGCTCTGAAATGAACTGTAAGCCAGTTTCTGTTCAGCCTTTTTAACATTTAGCACCTATCTAACTGACTGGCTAGTCGCATGTGTTCGATACTGTGTACTGCCCTTAATCGTTGTTACCTGCATCCTTTAAACTTATGTTAAATTACCCATACTCCGTATATTGTGCATTTTGTGTGTGCTATATTAGAGTGTATGCTGTGAGAACCTCCATATATATCTTGTTTATATATTCTCAGTGTTTATTATGTATGTATATATTGTGTATATTTTCTTATGCATTTTGTGTACATCTTTTGTAATCGTGGGTGACTCCTCCTTCTTTGTATTCTGATGTTAAACTTGCTGTATAACCCTCCTGTTATGTAAACTACCTACATTGTTATTATTGAATATGTGTATTTTGTCAAGGTCCACCTTGTAAATGAGTTCTCCTCAATGGTGTTTTCACCTGGTAAAATAAAGATTGATTTGATTGATTGATAGACTGGTAGATTGCATTAAAGGGTTTGGAGCAGACTCCTCCTGCTGTTAAATGTTGTCCTTCAGGAGCCTGACCACACTATTAATTTGTGTTGTTATTTCAGGTCCACAGTTTTCTTATGAATAAGGCCTTATTACACAATTGGTTTTTAAGAGATTAGATCCTGATTGATGAGATGCCATCTTTCCCTAAGGGTAAATCTCATAGGTAAAGTAACAACAGATGACATATCTTACACAAATCAATACACTGTCTTCACATGTTAAACTTCTTTTTCGCCTGCCATCTTGCCAATTAAACACACCATCAAAACTGTCTCTAAGGCACCTGCTGCTATACAATACAATACATATTAAACTGTTCTACCAATGAGTTACTTTAGCATTTCAGACTGGGTTGCATACATGTTGCTGGATTCAGTTCAAAGCCATACACAAACTGGTTTCTAAGAGTTACAGCTCAGTTTTGCATTGCATTATGAATGGGTTTCCAATGCATTTCAGTTGAGCTGCAAAATATTTTATAAGCGTTGCTCTTGAGCTGGTTAAGTGTTGAAAAACAATGCAATGTGAGCTGCCAATGCATTGCCAGCTGTAAAAACAAAAAAAACAATGCTAAACCAGCTCATTGAAGGGACAGTTTAATGCAACTTGTACTGTACACTAACAAGCAACTGCAAGCTCTATGCATACAATGCTATTTATTTATTTTATTTTGTTTGAAAATTGGTAACAGGGAGAAGCACACTGAGCCAACGCTCATTTCCATGTGCAACTGGGGAGAGGGAGCAGAAATACAACAGTAAAAGCATATGCAGTATCAATGATTAGTACAACGAAAAGTACAGACAGATTACAATTAATTAAATTACAAATGCACATAAAAAGAAACAAAGTTAAATAAAGTTACAATGCACAGCTTTGATGCAAAATAAAGAACCAAAAGAAGGATGAATAAATGGCAATGTAGATGTAGAAAAGGAAGGAGCCAGATACACGCTGTATCACAGGAGAAGGCCCAACAACAGGGATGATGGGGGCTCCAACAAGGAGGAATCAAAGAGGGGAATAATAGGAGCATGTGGGGTGGGAAGGATTTTTAGCAGGAGCCTAAAGTACAGTAGTTGTGGATGGGGAGAGATGGAGAGAGGAGGGAGGAGGTTCCAAAGGAAAGAAGGTGACTGGAGAAGGCTGACTGCTCAGCAGAGGAGTGAGGGTTGGGAAGGGAGAAGGTGTGAGAATCCCTGGAGAAGAGGGAATATGAGGCAGAGGAATTGAAGAAAGGAGTAAGAACAGATGAAAGGGAGCTATCATTTTAGTATCATTTAATACTGTTGTCTTTTATTCTTCAACTCACAACTGCTCTGTTTTCATTTCCCTACTGTACTGGTGATCTCCTTGCAGCACCACTCCAGTTCCCTCCTAACGACAGTAGCTTTTAACTACTCTCCTTTTTTGCAGCACCTCTTCCTGAATAAAATGGCCACACTCACTCATTGCTACCCTGGTACAATCAGTCACCTTCTCTGCTGTGCAGCAGCATTGTCTCTCTCAATTTGTTTATCTCACTGACACCTTCTCTCCCTCTCTCACTGTACTCTCCAGTTGTGACTCTCAATGTCTTTCCCTTACTCTCTGCTAGTATCTGTGCAGATACTATGTCTCTCATGATCTCTTTCCTAGCACTGACAACTGCAAACTGGCACAATAAGACAAACTGAACTGCAGAATGGAACGGGTGTGTCTGGAACTAAAACCCTGGGGTGGGGGATGGACCAGTAGGAGGGGTTTTTAAGATAAGGAGCATGGATATTTCAATAACAATGTTTAAATACTTCAAAGCTATCAATGTAACACATTTTTTAACATATTCTTTATTGCTTTGAAAGGGGCATTAGGTAAATTTGCATTACAACACTCCAAGGCATGAGCTATTGAAGAATTTGTGATGAAGTTAGTCTAATGACACACCACATGAGACATGTGAGTAAACCCCGAAATAACCCACATCATGTCATGCCTTATTGCTTAAATAAACATTTGCATTCAAAATTATTTCCAAGTAATACAGTTATAACACATTTGATATAAAAAGGAGTACATTTAAGTATTCTTGATTGGTATATCAGGAATGTCTGAGAACATAACAGTCATTTATTGATTACAGTGCAATTATCATGCTCTTTTTCTCACTTCTCCCTGCTGCACTGGTGATCTTCATGCAGCAACACTCCCACTCTGTCCAGTGACAGTAGATTTCAGTTACGCTCCCTTTTTGTAGGACCTTTTCCTGTTTAACCCAGGACTTAGGGATTCCAACTCGGGGAGCAGATGACAGGGAGAGCACAGCCAAACTCAGAGCTGATGACTCAGCTATTGCACAATGGCAACCCAGTCGACACTCATGGTGTCAACAGGTTGTGTCTCTGTGACAGCGCACTGTGAAAGCTTCACTGTTACAATTGTATACCTCTAGATGGCCACCTCTGTCATTGCTGCCTGGTACAATCTCCATTCACCTTCTCTGCTGTGCAGCAGAACTGTCACTCTTTATCTCACTGACTCCATCTCTCCCTCTCTGACTGCACTTTCCAGTTGCGGCTCTTGATGTCTTTCCTTTTACTCTACTGCTGTCAGTGCTGACACTGTCCCACATGATCTATTTCCTGCATTGACAACAACAAACTGGCACAAAAAATAAAAACAATTGAACAGCAGGACAGAATGGTGGACATGGAAATAAATTGTGCAGAAGTGGGTTGTGGACAGGTAGGATGGACTATTTAACAGACAGAGCATGAATATTTCAGTAACTGCTTAAAAAAATTGAAACTATCAAAATAACACAGTTTTCTATCCAAAATTATTCATTGTCTTGAAAGGGTTATTGGGTAAATTTGCAATAAGGCACTCATGGCATGGGCAATTGGAAGAATTCACTAGGCAGTTAGTCTAATGACACACTCTATAAGGTGTGTGGGTACCCCCACATAACCCACATCATGTCAAGCCTTACATCTGCATTCAAAATTAATTCAAAGCAACACAATAATAGTAACACATTTGATACAATAAGTATTCCTGATTGGTATGTCAGAAATGCATGACAACATAACAAATATCAAATTGCCAAGCTGGATGAAAAGAGAGGTTGTGAAGAGGCTGAGGGAAAAGAGGGCTGCCTTTAGGAACAATAAAAGATCCAATCGGAAGAGGACAGGGAGGAATGCGTGAAGAAATCCAGAGAGTTGAAGAATAGTATGGGCAGCTAACAGCATTGTGACAACTGAGGCTAGCACAGGGATCAGAGAAGGAGAAAAGAATTTCTTCAGTTATATAAGGGAGAAGAGAAAGAGTAAGGATACGATTGTTAGTATCAAGAATGGTGGAAAAGGAGGCAGTGCAGCCAGAAGTACTCAATGAGTACTTCTGTTCATTGTTCACCAGGGAGAGAGATAGGCCCATGCCTAAGGGGAAGGGTGAGATGGGTGTAGGAGGAGAGGAGGTTATGGATGGAGAGATCCCAGTAGGCGGGCTGATGGAGTGTCTTAAGTCCCTGAGGGTGGATAAGGCACTAGGGCTGAATGGAGTCCATCCAAGAGTCCTGAAAGAGTTGGCAGAAGTCCTGGTGGGTGTGCTGGCAGACCTATTCAGCTCATCCCTGGGTACTGGGTGCAAGCCCAGGGACTGGAGGATGGCACATGTGGTGCCCCTCCCTAAGAGTGAGCCCAGGGACAAACCAGGGAATTACAGACTGGTGAGCTTTACCACCATTGATGGAAAGCTAATGTAGAGGCTGGTGAAATTTCTGGAGGAGAATGGTCTCCAGGATGGCAGGCAGCATGGGTTTGTCTGAGGCAGATCCTGTCAGACAAACCTGGTGGGTGATGCAGGCACTGGATAAAGGCCATGCGGTGGGTGTCCTTTACCTGGACATCAGCAATGCCTTTGACTCAGTGCCTCATGGAAGGCTGCCCAGCAAGTTGTGTAACCTGGGGGTAGGGAGGAAACTGGTTAGATGGGTTAAGAGTTGGTTGCAGGATAGGCATCTGAGGGTAGTCATGGGAGGTGAGCTATTGGAGCCAAGACCTGTAACAAGTGGGGTCCTACAGGGCTTGGTGCTATGGCCGGTACTGTTTAACATTTTCATTGCCAACATATTGGACAGGATAAAAAGTAAACTCAACCTCTTTTGCAGACCACACAAACATCAGTGTGGAAGTGGATGGGGGGGGTGGTAAGGTACTCCAAGAGGATTTAGCATGACTTGAGAGGCTGGTCAAACACATGACAACTAGGGTTCAATGCCAAGAAGTGTAAAGTCATGCACTTGGGGGCCAGAAATCCTGGGAATAGTTACTGGTTGGGGGGAGTTCAGTTATCCACTTCAATAGATGAGAAGGATCTGGGAGTACTACTAACAAGGGAAATGAACCACTCAATGCAGTGCAGGAGGGCAGTGGCAAAGGCAAATAGAATGCTGGGGTGCATCACAAGGGGGAATCATCTCTAGGAGAGGGGAAGTCATTCTGCCCCTATACAGGTCCCTGGTGAGGATGCATTTGGAGTACTGCATGCACTAATAACACCCCTGCTTGAAAAAGGATATCAAGCTACTGGAGAGGGTACAGCATATGGCAATGAAAATTATCCTCAGGTTGGGGGATAAATCATATGAGGAGAGATTGAGGGAGCTCAATATGTATTCCCTAGAGGACAGAAGGGAGAGAGGGGATATGATTCAGACTTCAGGTACCTAAAGGGCATGAACAGAGTTAACATTGAGGGTATGTATAGATTAAAAGGTGGGAGGGAGACCAGGGGACGCAGTCTGAAACTGGAAGGAGGAAGATTCAGGAGGGAAATGAGGAGGCACTATTTCACAGAAAGGGTGGTTACAGGGTGGAATGTGCTGAGGGGTGGGACAGGATCAAATGGAGGGTCCAATCTGAGGGTGGATGGGGGGGTGAGCAGGAAGTAGAATGAAATACAGCGGAAGGGGTAGCTGGGAGGGGCAGCTGCAGTTTAAATGTCTGAAGTGCTGCACACTCAAGCAGACTAGATATACTGTATGGCCTGTATCTGCTGCCAATTTCATATGTTTGTATGTTCATTTAAGCACTTTGTATTAGTTCACAAAGAAGTAATTAACTGATACAGTGTAATATCATGGAAATAACACCCCTTATGGTAAAGTGTTACCCACAGCAGTATTGTGCCAACAACATATCAGCTTAAGAAAGATATAAGCTATATCGTATAGTCCTCAAATTGTATTTATTACTATTTAATAAATCTGAAATACCATTTCAGTTTACTTAAAGGTCAGTAAAGAGGGAGCAACAAAAGAATGTGAAATAATTTTGTAAAGACAGCTTCTACACAACAAGACAAAGACTTGCAGATTAAACACAGTTCTCCTTTAAAAAGGCTATTTAATTTCAGATTGGAATATAGGTTCTAAGAGATGGAAAAGGACCAAACAGTCTATTTATTCTGCCTTCTTTCCATCTCAGCAGATGCACCCACCATGTGATATGAAGCTGTAATGTGTCTGTGTTCTTTTAACTTACGGTTTGCCAGAAATAACAAATCATCAAGTCAAGCCTCATTTACAGCTGTGTCTTGCACAGTAATGTGCTCTTTTCTTACCAATCAACTGAGAAGAGGAAAATTATAATGGCAGGAATCTCTGATCACTCTGTTGATGTAAAACTCACATCTTAGTTTGCTCAGTTCTCATAACCTGTAATGTTATCATTGAGAAAAAGAACATATTTCTTGACATTTACTTGTATTCCTTTGCATTTATTTATTTATTTAAAATGTTTTACTAGGAAAGACCTACTGAGCTTGTAGCAGCTTGTTTCTGTCAAAGGCCAGGTGGCAGCATCAATGGGAGCACATGGAAGGGTAGGAGGAGTTTTGGACTTCTGCAGCATAACGCACACCACAGCAAACAGATGCACTTGTGTCATTGCACACAGCACTCCTTAGGGAGACAACAGAAAAGGCCAGGGCTGCTACATGCCAAAATGGCTAGCCACCCACCACATTATGATCCTGTGTAAATGGTGGATAACTGATAAGCTGTATAGAGACAAAATGTACACTATATCAATCTATATAGGTTACAATATTCACATAAAACCATATAGGTTACATTTTCAAGAGTAAACAAATATACAATAAGGTGCAGAGTAATTAAAATACATTTTTATCTGTGCTGCCACAATAGACAGGCAGGTAGAGTAGAACAGAACAACAAAAATAAAAGGTGCAAGTACCATACAATAAGGTGCAAGTACCATACAATAAGGTGCAAGTACAATATATTACCAGATGCAAAACAATATTAGGAGAAGACTGAATGCCATATGATCGAGGCACCTAAGGTGGACAAAAATTGCTCTGAAGTGGGGGGTACCAGTCTAAGGTCAGGGGTCAGGTGCAGTTGCATGAGGGGGTAGAAGAGTCCCAAAGAAGAAATCTGGGGGAGAAGGAGGAAGAGACTGAGTGGATAGTCAAGGGAAGACAGGACCAGAAATTGGGGAAAAGGTATGAGAATGCAACTTGTCCCACAGAAGATTTTCTCAGGGTGGATGGAAAGGGAATGGAAAACAATGTTCTGAAGATGATAGGAGGATGAAGAGGGCAACAGAGAAAGGAGGAATGGTAAAGAGGGAGCCAAGCCATAATTTGGATATGAAGGAGGCACAGTGGATGAGGCAGCTGACATCAAGGCAGGGAGGGAAAGGAAGGAGTACAGAGAGCAGTGGAAGGTATTAGGATAGCTGTCCAAAGCAAAGCAGCAGAATGGGGTTTCAGTGTGGCAAGGGTAGACTTTTGAAGCTGCTCTATAGACAATGTCAGCATAGTCAAACATAAAGAGGATCATCTTCAAAACTAGTTCTTGGAGGGCATGAAGTAGAATATGTGCTTTGTTCCTGAACAGCACACTAAGTGTGGTGTGGAGCTTGTAGTGGATGGCATGCGTGCGCATTGAGAAAACAAGGTGGCATTCCGTTCAGAACCCAAGGTACTCGAAGGAGGAGATATCTTCAACTGCAGTGTCATTGAGAGTATGGAATGAGGGGAGAGGGGAGAGCATGATGAGCCTCTGCCGGGTGCCAGTGTCCATGGTGACAATTTTCTTGGCATTTAGGGACAGTTGGTTGAATCAGCGGTGGATGTTTTTGAAGTCCAGCTGGATGCATGCAGAGAGGTCAGGGGTAAGAGGCAAAAAGCACAGTGTCATCTGTGCGCATGTGAATGGATGCAGAGGAACAGGCAGTGGGGAAGCATTTAAGGAAGATAGAAAAGAGTATGGGACCCAGGACAGATCTTTGGGGGACACCTAAGTAGATGAGGAGTGATGGGATAAGATGTATCTCTTAAAGCTATGACCTCTTTTTCTGTTATTCTGTCCTAACTGACACAGTTTACTTCCATCTACCAATCACATCCTATTAAAAGTTTTGGCATTTTTATCATACCCCTTTTGTTGCTTCTCTAGTTTAATTATCCCCAAGTCCTCCAAGTTATGATCTCAGATCCTCTAATCATTTTTGTGGCTTGCTACTGCAGCTAGATTTTATAATAATTGGAAAGCTCTCTGTTTTTATAATGGTGAGGCGCGTTATTGCTTTATTATAACCCTGCCACCATAATCTCTCAACACTTTAGTAAACTGCATTGGTTTAGGTTCTGTTTCTTCTTTTATGTACTTTAGAAGTGTTGTTGGGGGTTCTTGAGCAGTTAGGGAAAATATTACTTTACATTATGATATCATTTCTTTGCAAGCCTGCAAGGTGTTAATATTACCTACAGAAATTGTCAAGATATGCAAACAATTGCCAATTCATATACTAGCATCAAAGCCATGTTATCATTAGAAGTTTAGTTAATCTGATACTGAGAGGTTTGGGGAAATTCCAAGTCAAAGACAAAATGTTAGCAAATATCAACTTCAGTAAGAGGAAATCACAGCACCTCCTCCCTTGTGGTTTTCAACATTTTACAGAACTGGGCCATCCCATAGATACATAGATACATAGACAGTGTCGGCAGATAAGGGCCTATGGCCCACCCAGTCTGTCCTTTGAGCTTGTAAGTTCAGTTTATGTTTTCCTAGGTCTGTTGCCCTTATGCGTGACCTCCAGAATTCCTTTATGTCTATCCCATGCATTCTTAAACCTGTGATTGTTTCAGCCCCACCACTTCCTCTGGCAGTGTGTTCCACTTGTCCACCACCCGTTCTGTGAAGAAATTCTTTCTCACGCTTCCTCTGAATCGTCCCTCCTCCAACTTCATCCCATGTCTTCTAGTCCTGGAACATCTTTTTCACTTAAAAATAGAGTATTCCTGCACCCTGTTCCTCCCTGTAAGATACTTGTATGTCTCTATCATATCCCCTCTCTCCCTCCTCTCCTCCAGGGAGTACATATTCAGTACCTTCAACCTGTCCTCATAGGACTTGTGATGCAATCCATGTACCATCTTTGTTGCCCTCCTCTGAACCTTCTCTACCCTGTCTATGTCCTTATGTAGGTAAGGTCTCCAGAACTGTACACTGTACTCCAGGTGGGGCCTCACTAGTGTCTTTTATAGTGGAATTATGACCTCCCTTTTCCTGCTGGTGATGCCCCTGCCTATGCATCCCAGCATCCTATTTGCTTTACCTGCTGCCTTGTCACACTGTTTCCTACCTTGAGGTCATCAGAGATGATAACCCCAAGATCCATTTCATGCTTGGTGCATGCTATATCCTCACCCTCAACTGATATATTGTGCCTGGGTTTTTGTGCCCCATATGCATTATCTTGCACTTTTTATTGAATTTCAACTGCCAAACCCCTGACCATTCTTCAAGTTTCTACAGGTCCCTTCTCATTCTGTCTACACCCTCTTGTGTGTCTACTCTGTTACAGAGCTTTGTGTCATCAGCGAACAGTGAAATTCTGCCTTCTAGGTCCTGTGCAATCTCACTGATGAAGATGTTGAATAGGACCGGTCCCAGCACTGATCCCTGTGGTACCCCACTGGTCACTTTTCCCTCTGTGAGAGTGACAGCCATTTACCACCACCCTCTGTGTCCTGCCGCCCAGCCAGTTACCTACCCACACACTACTGTCCTGCCCACACCCATATTCCCCAGTTTATGTAATAGTCTTCTATGTGGCACAGTGTCAAAGGCCTTGCTGAAGTCCAGACAGGCCATGTCCACTGCCCTCCCTGATCCACCTCCCTAGTCACCCAGTCAAAAATTCACCCAGGTTGGTCTGACATGACCTCCCCTATGAAACCATGCTGCCTTGGGTCCTGTAGTCCATTGACAACCAGATGTTCCACCAATCTCTCCTTCAGTAGTGCTTCCATGATCTTCCCCACTACCGAGGTGAGGCTGACTGGTCTGTAGTTCCCTGCTTCCTCTTGTTCCCACTTTTGTATAAGGGGACTACATCTGCTGTCCTCCTATCTTTGGGTACCTCCTGTTTCCAGTGATCAGCTAAACAGGATAGCCAGAGGTTCAGCCCCACCTCTCTTAGTTCTTTATAGACCCTGGGTGCACCCATCTGGCCCCATTGCTTTATCAACTCTTATTGCTTCCAGTTCCTTCAGGACCCTTTCTTGTGTAAAGGGACTTATGTCCATTTCTGCACCATTTTCACCCTTGTACTCCATTCAGACCCATTACCCTCCTCTTCCTCAGTAAAGACTGAGCAGAAATACCTGTTCAGTATGTCAACTTTACTGTTGTCATCCTCCACTGTCCCCTATCCTCCCCCTTCAGTCTCACTATCCCTCCCTTGCCTTTCTTTTTCACTTATGTACCTGTAAAGGTTTTGTCCCTCTACCCATTGATTTTGCAATGTGTTCTTCTGTCTGAGCTTTGGCTTCCCTTACTGACCTCCCTGCCTCCCTTGCTTCTCCTGGTACGCTCTCTTTCCTTCTGCCTGTGTCTTTTGTATTGCCTGAATGCAATCTTTTGGCTTTCACTCTTTTGCTACCTCTTCGAAACCATAATGGTCTCCTCTTCCTTTTCCTCTTGCTAACCTGCTTAATGCATAATTCTGTTGCTCTTGTAATCCCCATTTTAAATACTGCCCACAGTTCCTCAAACCCTGATTCCTGCTCCATTCCCCTTAATGCCTCTTTCAAGAATCTCCCCATTTTCCCAAAGTCTACTCCCCTAAAATCCAGGATACGTGTTTTTGCGTGGTTTGGTTCTGCTCTTTCTGTGATTTCAAACCACAGTGACTGGTGGTCACTGTTCCCCAGGTGCTTCCCCACTGTTACCCCCATCACACTGTCCCTGTTTGTGAGCACAAGGTCCAGTATTGCCTTCTGCCGAGTTGGTTCCATGACCAGTTGCTTGAGGAAGGCACCCTGAAGGGAATCCAGGATAAATCTGCTCCTAGTTGATTCTGCTACTGGGATGCTCCAGTCCACATCTGGAATATTGAAGTCTCCAACCAGTACTACCTCACTTTGTCTGCCATCCTCTGGATGGCTAGCAACAGCTCCTCATCTGTTTCTTCCCTCCTGGCTGGTAGTCTATAGACCACACCATGCGGATAGCTGGCCCTGTTCCTTTCCAGTTTAACCCACAGTATCTCTCCCCATTTTGTTCCTCCTGGATCTCTGTGGTCCTATGTCATTTTTCACATACAGTGCCAATCCTCCTCCCTTCCTACCTGCCCTGTCTCTTCTGAATATGTTGTAGCCAGGTATGGCCATCTCCCAGTCATGGTTATCATTACACCAGGTTTCAGTGATGGCTACAATGTCCAGGTCTGACTGCACCATGACAGCCTCCAGATCTTCCATCTTGTTGCTAGTGCATTGGCACACATGGCTTTCCATGATTTGATCTCCCTAGACTGTTTCGCTGTTCTACTACAGCCTCTTCCTTGGTTGTCCTTTATCCCTGGTTCTCCTTGCTGTCTGCCCTTCTGCTGAATTTTGCCCCTTCTGCCTATCCTCCTCTTGGGCGCTAATCTCCATCTTTGCACACTGCTTTGTAGAGATAGCCACTCCTCCAGTTCACTGTTTCCACTGCTAGCTGTGGGGTGCAGTAGGTACCCTCCTTGCTGGCCTGCAACCCCTTTGCTAGTTTAAATGCTTGTCAATGTAGCATTTAAACTTATCATTGAGTGCTTGATTCCTCCCAGGATGGATGCAGGCCGTCAGGCTTGAACAAACCTCCATCCCTCCAGGTGGGTCCCCAGTCACCAATGAATCCAAATCCTTCCTCACAGCACCAGTTCTTCAAGCATGAGTTAAAGTTCCTGATGCATGCACCCCATGCTCTCCCTTGCCTCTCACTGGTAGTACTTCTGAAAAAGTGACAGAAGTAGCTACTTGCTTGAGACCCCTCCCCAATTTCCTGAACTCTTCCTGAACTTCCTCTGGCTCCCCATTTGCCAGGTCATTAGTACCTAGGTGGATGATGACATCCAGCTCACCCTCCCGTCTTGCCTTCCCAGTGATCCCCAGGATCTTCCTTCCATCCCTCCATGCCATGGCACCTGGTAGGCACCTCACCTCCCTGTCCCCCCCTCCTGTGTTCCTAGTTGGATCCCTCTGATGATGGAGTCCCCTACCAGGATTCGCTTCCTCCTCCTCTGGGGTCCACTGCTCTCCCCGCTGAGGTCATCTCCTTGGCTAACCTCCACATCCTTTCCTTCCACTTCTCTAGGTACCTCTATTTGGTTGTCCCCATTTGCCAGTGTGGCATATGAGTTCTTAAGTGGAATAGGATCTGGGATGTGCCTCTGCCTGACCACCCTAACCCTTCCCGAGCCCACTGTCACCCAAGTGCGCCTCATTCTCGGCATCCTTTGAGGCAGTTGCATTGGACTGGGTGGTCTCTGGATAGGGGTGATGGTACTCCTGACCCAGTTTACTTCCTTTCTGAGTCTGGCTACCTCATCCCACAGTCCAGAGAGATGCATGCAGATAGGGCAGCACCTCAGTGTCCAGAAGGTCTGCCTGAATATCGCTGCCCCACAGCCACTGCATTGCACCACTCCTCACATTACACTGCGATTATACTGCTATTCCACTACTTATCTGTTACTGAAGCTCTCCTAGTTCCCTTTTTATTAATTTACTGTCATAAAAATCCTGCCACTGATCCTCAGATACTTTTCTTTAAAAAAAAAGAAAATAAACCAATAAATAAATGAGTCATGCGGAAACATAGAAACTTACTGCAGAAACACAGAAGAGTGACAGAAAAATGCCTGAATAATGCATTCAGTCTGACCCAAGATTCTCTATTTGGAGGCAGTCTAGTCTCCATCTTCCTTCCCAGTAACACCTTCCCCTCACTCTGCTTTGTGACCGATAATGCCTTGATATGTGTCCCACTGCTTTGTGAATGCCATTATTTTTGTTACCTACACAAGCTTTTCAGGAAGTTTGCTTCACATCCACTACCCTTTCCATGAAGTAAAACTGTCTAATGTCCTTTATTAACCCCTCCCCAGTTTGAGTACATGCACTGTTTCTTAGTGTGAACAGGCTCGCTGTGTGCACCTGTGAAACCCTTCATAAACTTGAAAGTCTCTTATGACTGCTCACTGCCTGTCCCTCCAGTGAATACATGTTGAAACTTTTCAGTCTCTCACCGTATGCCATGGCATTTAAGCAATGAAACAAGGTTTTTAAGTGTGTGCCCTTTCGATTGTTTTTTTCTCATCATATGTAATGGATCATTTCTATAGCTCTTCATTGCACTCTCCATGATCTATCCTTGTCCTTCCATAGGTGTGATCGCTAGCACTGGATATAGTACTCAAGAACTGTCACCAGTGAGCTTTATAGAAGCAATGTCATCTCAAAACTTCTTAGTAATCTCTCCCTATGCACCCAAGCATTATGTTAATATTCCTGTGCACCCTACCTTATCCTCTCTCTCTGTGGGATAGAGGAAAATGAAAGGATAGGGTAAGAAGGGTGGAGAGTGAGGAATTTAATGTGTTATTGAAGGGATAGAATCAGGAGAAGGTGTACCATTTTATTTGAGATGGAGAGGCATCTGGGATAAGAGACTTTTTAAGGGTGCTGACCTTCAGATAACAATCAGAACTATTTGATAAATGCTTGATGTCCATGCAGTTTGACATTAAAACTGAAATGGGGAGACTGAGGCTGGGGGAACCACAGCAAATGGAAAGCAAAATGGAAACCTAGCTAGGACAACCACAGAAATGGGGCTTGGAGCAGTGAAATGAAAGTAGCATAGCATGTATCCATAATAATTTAAGTTGAGGTGTCAGAGGAGGTGACCTCTCAAAGCCAGAAGGGGCTCACAAAACCAGAAAGTTAAGGAGAAAGAGGGAGGACAAAGACAGGACCTGACAAGAGGGGGAAAGGTTTAAGCAGAAGCTGAAAGACAGGCTACTTAAATGCCAGGAGCCTAGGAAACACAATTAGTTAGTTCCAGGCATTGGTGGTAGATGGGGATTAGACAATGTAGCCATTACAGAAACATGGACCATTGGAAAATAACGGTGGGGACCTGGAATTACTGGGGTATACAATGAATAGGAGCAGTAGGGATAAGTGAAAAGGTAATGGGGTAGCCTTTTATGTAAAGAAAGGCATAGAAGTGGTAGAAGATGAGTCCATCAGGGGGAGAAAATGGGGAGACAGAATTGCTGTGGGTACAGTTCACAATAGCATCAGGAAAGAAACTGAGCATGGGAATGGTCTATAGATTGCCAGGACAGTGAGACACGGCAGGTAGTGAACGTGGGACAGAAACTGAGAAGGGGGGTTTCAAGGGGGTGGTAGTGGTTGTGGTGGATCTCAATCTGCCAAGTATAGATTGTGACATTGGTTCTAAGCTTGAAAGTGCGCACTAGGAATGTGTTGCTCCAAAACAAAATAGACATAGTCAAGCACTGGTTTCACACACACACAACCCCAACAGATGGATGCCAAAGACTTAAATCAAATAAAAAATCATTTATTGAAGAAGTAAGGCACATGTCCTGCCTGATGCATTTTGGACCCCTTATGGTCCTTTATCAAAGGCTAAGAACTCTAAAAATACACAACATTTAAATACCATTTCCAAAGACATGTGACTAAGTGATATCTATTCATGCATTGGTTATAAAGTTGTTCATTTAATTAAATCATGTGTAAACTGTGATTCACACTCTTACTGCATAATGAACCCACTACTCATAAAATTCAATAGCAAAAATGGCTAAAAAGTATGAAAATAGGGAATATACAGAAAATACCGAAGGGGGGATTGAGAAAGATGAGGGGAAATGGAACAGAGATTGGGGGCAGGGGAAATAAAATTAGATGCTAAGCATCAATATATTCAGTTAAGTTTAATTGCACATTGCATAAAGAAGAATTCATAATACCATGTAAAATTAATTTGTAAAAAAACAATACCAGACAGCCTGTATAATTAGTGTAGAATACAAAAAGGACTACATAGTTTCTAATGTTTTTTGAGGTATGATGAGAGTACATATAGGTATGTATTTAGAGCTGGTTTCTTATTAGCTTTTAGTTTCAGAATCCAAAAATTTTCTCTTAGTAACATCAAATTGTCCAAATCCCCTCCCTTGAGATTATGACTCACTCTGTCGATTGTCATGAACTTGAACTTGTGCTACATTATCTATGGCTTCCATGACAAGTGTGGCTGTTGCATAGGAGCCATGTTTTTTTTGTCAGTTGCTCTTAAGTGTTCCCCCATGTGGGTTTTAAAACACCTGGTAGTCTTGCCTATGTAAAAAGCTTTACAAGTGCAAGTAGTAAGGTAAATCACCCCTTCAGTGCTGCAAGTTATGCACTGTCATATGTAAAACGTCTTTTCATTATTACAGCTGCTAAACTCCTTTTCTTGTGTTACACTGTCACAAAAAAATATGTATGTTCTTATGCTAATCCACACTGTACGATCATCACTGGTCCTTAGATGGCCTCCCACCAAGATGTCTGCAGCACTGTCCCTGTTAGTAAACACCAGGTCCAGTATTAAATTATCTTCAGTGGATTCACTGACTAGATACCTGAGGGACACCCACTGCAGGGAATCCATGATGTCCCTGCTTCTAACTGAAGCTGCAACAGGAGGCACCAGTCTACAGCTGGCAGATTGAAGTCCTCACCAGCAGCACCTCCCTGCTTTCAGCCATTTTTCCAGTAGCTTCTAACATTTCCTTATCTAAGTCCTCCCATTGTGAAGGAGACCTGTAGATCACTCCATGTCCGATTAGTGGCTCTGTTTTCTGTCTCAAGGGTAACCTCTGCCCTCCTGAATTTTTTGTATTTCTGTTGCTTTTATGCTTTCCATCTCATAAAGCATTACTCCCCTTCCTTCCTTCCTACCCTGTCCCTTCTGAACATTGTGTAGCCTGGTATGACCATGCCCCAGTCATGGTTGTCAGTGCACCATGACTTGGTAATGGCCTCAATATCCAAGTTGGCCTCCGCCATGATGGCCTCCAGGTCTGGGATCTTATTTCCCAGATGTCTAACATTAGCACACATGAACCTTCAGATTTTCTTTGCAATTAATCTTTTTATTACATTTGTTTACAATACACCAAAACAGGCAGTACAATTGTGCAGTGAAGAGTGTAAGGCAATAAAGGTAAAACACATCAACCTGCATATTGAGTCCGGAAAGCCATGAATGTAGTAACCAGCAAGAATACTATAACTAAGTTGTGACTGAGGTATACACAGAACAAATGCACCCATATATTGGACTCTGAACAAATAAAATGTAACAAAACACAAACTTAATTGCATATGAAAAACTAGATATAGGAAAGAAACAAGTAACAGTAGAAAACACTTAAAGAGGTGTCAGTGCCAGAAAACATCAACAAATACCCAGTGTAGGTCAGCCTTGGGGGAACAGTCCCAGTCTAGGGTGGCAGAGAACCTAGGGGGCTCTGCATACCAGTTATCCTATGCCTGTTCTAGGTGTTAGATACTGTTGGAATGGTTTCCTACAACTAGCAAACCTAGCAAGTGCATGCTAAGCTAAGTGAGACAGGAGGGTAGTTATGGTGTGACCATTTACATAGTTGCAGCATCTTTGCTTGCATGTTGACTAATGCCAACCAACGATGACCAGAGTGGTCAGTGTGCAGTGTGGTAAAGGTGAGGCCCAGCAAGTAGAGCAGGGTGAATAGCGGGATGGGGCAGCCCAGAACCATAGGGGATAATTGACACACTTCTTCCCAGAATTGCTGCATCTTGGGGCAGAACTATAGATTGTGAAGAAGGTTACATCTCCAGCAGGATTCATCTGGCAGAAGCTTCAGGACATGTAGCACTACTGGTGGTCCTGTACCAGGAATTAAGTATTTTATTTTGAGTAAGACTACTGTGTGGCTCTGTAAAGGTCTTGTGGCAAAAAGACCAGCATCTATTCCATTCCTCCTCCTTCTATATGGCCATGGAGAGCATACATTCTCACTTAGCTTTTGCATCAGGGGACTGGTTAGGAATTTGGTCTCAAATTGTTTGATAAATACATCTTCAGAAACCTTTTTATGAGTAAGCCATTTCTATTTGGTAAGAGACAACCATGTGGTTACATGGGATTTTAATAAGTGCTATATCAAGCTGTGAATCTTCAGAAAATGCCAAAATCAGATCTGAGGATACCACATGTGTTTTGCACATCCTGAAAGGTGGCAACTATATGTCTGTTAGTATCCAATATATCATGGATGTGCCAGATGCATTTCTTTTGCTATGAGGCCCAGGAAGGAGGTGGAGTTGACTATACAGATTGCAGGATTATCAAAAGCTGGGCATAACCCAAGGATTTGGGATCAATGTCCAGCTATTTATTCAGTTTAAACCAGCATGAGATAGAGGTTTCAATTACTGGATAGGATTGTAAGTGTTTAGGAAGAGGAAGTATATCAGAGAGGTGAGTGTTTTCTGCCAATGAAGTGGTAGTCAATGTGGACCCACTGGGTAAAATGCACTGATGGGGTGTAGAACGACTGCAATGTTTGTACCACCTGAAAGGCCCATGAGTAACTCAGTGATTCAGGGAGGCCCAACCCCTTGACCACTGCTGCATAACCTAGCTCGACTATAATGTGGTTGAGCGCCTTCCCACAAAAAGTGACCCAGGTATTTAAATAGAGGGACAACCATTTCAGAAGTATGTCAAAATGAAGATGTAATAACACATACAATATTTTGGGAGTGGAGATCATTTTAACAGCTGCAATCTTGCCTGGAAATGAAAGATGCAAGGCCTTCCATTGGTCCCAGTATGTTCTGAGTTCTGCCAGGAGGGGACGCGATTGGCATTACACATCCTGGTGAGATTTGAGGTGACTTGTATGCCCACATATGAAATGGATTGAGGGGACCTGCAGAGACCAAGAATTTTGAAGGTGGCCAACTGGCATTTAGGATTTAAGGGAAGGATTTCCAATTTCAACTGACTTACCTGATGACCAGAAAGGGAGGTAAAATGGGAGATGAGGGTCAGCTGCATTGTACTGAGTTGGGCGCATCTCCCAGAAGAACTAGCAGGTCATCTGCATATAACATGGTAGTGTATTCATCTTGGCCAAGAGATTTCCTTCTGATTTGTGTGTGTTGGCAAATTGTGGCAGCCAGCAGCTCTACCACCAGGATGAAAAGCAGAGGAGACAATGGGTAGCCCTGCCTAGTGACTTTCATCCGGGGAAAGGGGGGAGAGGGTAAAGAGTTGGTGAGGACCCAGGCTGATGGATGAAGTATAGAATTTGAATCCAGGACTTGAAATGGGGGCAGGCCTTCCAGATTTTGTAAGCTCTTTGTTTGTTGCACAAGAAACATTATGCAGTAGCTTAGGAGAAAAGCAGGTTGTGGAGGTGTGGTACTGTGGCAGCCAATGGAGACACTGCATTTGGGGGCTTGGCACTGGTGGACCAATGGAGGCACAGTGTGCCGATGACACTGGTCTCCAAAACTGCCACCAAGTTGAAACATTTTCACCACTGCAATGAGGGTCCACCTCGTCATTGCAGCGTCAGCCATTCCGCTGCAATGAGGGAGCGACCCGTCAATGCAGGGCAGTACATTCCCAAGTGTAACAATCAAATTTAACATGGCGGCAGCTTGCCGCCACCTTTTGGCCCCATGAAGCTGATTGGGGTGGCCAATCTCCCTATTGGCAGCCCCTGACCCAGTTAATTTGCTGACGGCGAACCCACTCCCTGTGGGCATGATGTAACCCCCTTCCCGATTTGTTGTGTGCTGAGGGGAGTGCCAAGTCCCCCTCGGCATCTTGGCTCCCCCAAACAGTCATTCTTTGCCAATGGGGCCCAATCCTCATTGGCTTCTAGTAACCTCACCCCCAAAAAGGCAGGTGACACACTGGGAACCCAAACTTCTCTCGACGCTTGTTTTTTTTATCTCCTGAAACAAAGGAAATGGTCCCACACCAGTTGCCGTAATCTCCACCCAACCCGCACCCACCCACTGCACACCTGACCTCCCCACACCCCCTTCACCCCATACTTACCTCTGGGGCCTGGCACGATGTTCTTTGGTGGACTGGGAACACGTCTGCACTCTTCAAAGCTGACTGCGAACTAAAGAAATGCCGGTAAGCTGTATAATATCATAAATAGGGTTTTCTCAACTTTGGTGCATATCTCATTCATTTTTAGGAATTTTGGCACCACATTTTCAACATGTGATTATTGGGACCCCTCCTCATGAATTCAGGCACTTTCATGGCTTTTTTCAGTCCCGAAAGATGATTTCACAGTCACTGCAGGGAATCACCTTCCAGGACTGAGTAACAAAATGACAGTGCCAGGGTTCATGAGGTGGGTTCTCAAAAAGCCTATGTTGCAGATTCGGTGAAAAAAATCCAAAAAATGACTATTTTATGAGCGTGCATTGTGCAGTTTCCACGCATGCTCATAACTTCACGAATTTGTAATATTTTCACTCCAGATTTCCAACATTGCCATTTTTTCACACCTCCTTATGAACAGTTCAGCTGTAATTTTTCACATCCTGACTGAAATGTGGTTTCGCACTACCGGCGCAGAATAGTGCGGTCACTGTGGGAAATCAGTGTTCGGGACACATTAAGAAAATCACAGTGACACTGTTCATGAGCAGAGGTGCTAAAATGCCTGTGTTGAAAATTTAGTGACAAAAGTCCATGAAATGACTGTGTTACAAGTATACGTTGCGCAGTTTCCACCCACCCTCATAATTATGCGCATTTGTAATATTTTCACTCCAGATTTTCAACACTGGCATTTTTCACACCTCCTTATGAACAGTACAGCTGTCATTTTCACATCCTGGCCAAAATGTGTTTTTTTTGCGCCTGGTGCAGAATAGCGTGGTCGCTGTGGGAAGTCAGTGTTCGGGACAGATTAAAAACAAATCACAGTGACACTGTTCATGAGCAGAGGTGCTAAAATGCCTGTGTTGAAAATTTAGTGACAAAAGTCCATGAAATGACTGTGTTACAAGTATACGTTACGCAGTTTCCACCCACCCTCATAATTATGCGCATTTGTAATATTTTCACTCCAGATTTTCAACACTGGCATTTTTTCACACCTCCTTATGAACAGTACAGCTGTCATTTTTCACATCCTGGCCAAAATGTGTTTTTGCGCTTCCGGTGCAGAATAGCGTGGTCGCTGTGAGAAGTCAGTGTTCGGGACAGATTAAAAACAAATCACAGTGACACTGTTCATGAGCAGAGGTGCTAAAATGCCTGTGTTGAAAATTTAGTGACAAAAGTCCATGAAATGACTGTGTTACAAGTATACGTTGCGCAGTTTCCACCCACCCTCATAATTATGCGCATTTGTAATATTTTCACTCCAGATTTTCAACATTGCCATTTTTTGCACCCCTCCTTATGAACAGTACAGCTATTATTTTTCATATCCTGCACGAAATATGCATTTACACATCTGGTGCAGAATAACGCTGTATATATGGGAAATCAATGTTCGGGACAGATTAGTAAAAACATAGTGACACTGTTCATGAGCAGAGGTCACAAAATGCCTATGTTGAAAATTTGATGAAAAAAATCCACTAAATGACTATGTTACGCACATTCGTTGCACAGTTTCCCCATGAGCCTGGAAGTTAGAGTATTTTTAATATTTTCACTACAGATTATCAACATTGCCATCTCTTCACAGCTCCCTATGAATGGTACAGCTGTAGAAACATAGAAACATAGAAGTTGATGGCAGATAAGGACCGAAAGGCCCATTCAATCTGCCCATTTCTTTTTCTACCTTATAAATGTGCCATCGGCCTTTGCTCTGTCAATGGTCTATCTAGTCATACTCATCTGTATTGCTCTCTTATGCCTATCACATGCTTGTCTGAAGCCCTGCACTGTATTCATAGCCACCTCTTCCTGAGGTAGGCCGTTCCATGCATCCACCACCCTTTCTGTGAAAAAGAGCTTCCTCACATTACCCCTTAATCGGCCTCCCTCTAATCTCATTCTGTGTCCTCTTGTCCTGCTATTTTTCTTATATTGAAACATGTTAGACTCTTTCACCTTATTAATGCCCTTAAGGTGTTTGAATGTTTCGATCATATCACCTCTCTCCTTCCTTTGCTCTTGGGTATACATACTGAGCTCTGTTAATTTGTTCCTGCACCATTTTGGTTGCCCTTCTCTGGACTGCCTCAATTTGGTTAATATCCTTGTGAAGGTGTGGCCTCCAGTACTACACATGGTGCTCCAGATGGGGCCTAACCAGTGTCTTGTAAAAAGGGATTATTACCTCCCTTTTCTGACTTGTGATACCCCTACTAATACACCCCAACATCCCGCTAGTCTTACCTACTGCTTTAGTGGTCTGCTTGGATGATTTCAGGTCATCAGTGATGATGATGCCCAAGTCAGCAGCTGTCATTCTTCACATCCTGCCTGATCTGTGTTTTAGTTCATCTGGGGCAGAATGGCACGGTCACTGTGGGAACTCACAGTTTGGGACACATTAACAAAATCACAGTGCCACTGTTCATGAGAAGAGGTCCCAAATGCTTTCATGAGATGGGGGTCACAAAAAAGCCATGTTGAAAATTTGTAGTGTAAATACCAACAAACGCCCTGGGCGTTAGGGTGTCTAACCATAATGTCCTACCCTGTGCAGACTGACAAGCATCCAGGGTCAAGCATCAGATGCACTATAGGACAGGTGACACACACTTCTGGACTGGATCCTTACTAATCACCCTGAATGAATCTCAAAAGTCTCAGTGCTCCTGATGGATCAGTGACCACTCACTGGTCACATGTACCTGGACAAACAAATTCATTAAGCCCCCTGCTAAAATAATCCACACCAGAGTGTTAAAGCAGGGGTACCTTGAGCTACTAAAGATACACCTAAGCCACCTGGACTGGACACCAATCGACTCTGCCATTGATGTAAACCAGGCCTTAGACCTTTTCATCAGCCACTTCACTGCAGCCTGCAACATCTTTGCACCTCTCAAAAAGCTGAAGGTCAGGGGCAGAGCTAACCCTTGGATAACGCCCGATCTAATCATTTTACTCAAACATAGGGATCATCTCTGGCACTGTGCCCATGCAACATCCAAACCTGGGGATATTCATAAATATAAAGCTGCCAGAAATGAGTGCACACAGGCAGTTAGGAGTGCCAAATGCAAATACTTCAAGGAATTTCTCTCCAACTCCTTGGGTGATGGAAAGAATTTTTGGAGTAACTTGAAAGACCTTACAGGCAAGGACCCTAAGTCACCACCCACCATGCTCAACATAAATGGAACACCAACATCTGACCTGTAATAATCACCAACACATTTAACAATGTGTTCTCCAACTTGATAGTGCCCTCCTTCTAATTTCTTTGATGCCCCTCTGGTAGTAACCCTCCTACAACTACTCCTCTCCACACACCCTGCCCCACACTTCTACTTCAAGGAGATCCCAGTGCATGAAGCCAGAACCTATATTCGGAAGGCCTTCACAATGCAGGCTACAGCGGTGACTCCCTTGACCTGAAGTTGTTAGCACTTGTCCTTGAAGAAGTCCTTGAACCCCTGACAAAGGTCCTCAACCCATCACTAGGACGCCCCAGTTCCCATCTCACTGGAAACAGGTGACCATCACACGGTACACAAAGTGGAGACAAATCACTGCACTCCAACTACAGACCTATCTCCATCCTCCCTCCATTGTCTAAGGCCCTGGAGCGCATCGCCTCAGACCAACTAGTCAAGTACCTGGAAAAATACAACATTCAGTGTCCTGAGCAGCATGGTTTCCGAAAAGGGCACAGTACCAACACTGCACTATTAGAATTCACTGGCTTCATCCATACCATGCTCAATCAAGGAAACTGTGTAGGGGCAGTATTCATCGACCTTACAAAAGCCTTTGATACTGTGAACCACCCACTCCTACTCAAGCAATTATCAAACATAGGACTCTCCAATGAAGCGCTGCTCTGGTTTTCAAGCTACCTTGGGGAGAGGGTCCAGCGGGTTAGGATTGCCGGTGTCATCTCAGAAGAAAAGTCAGTCTTTTCAGGGGTCCCACAGGGGTCCATCCTGGGGCCACTACTCTTCAGCCTCTTCCTCAACAACCTTCCCAGTGTCTGCCACCAGAAATTGCTGCTCTACGCCGATGACGCAGTCATGTTCACCAACCACCAAAACACAGAGCTCCTCGAGAAACAATTACAGCTTGAATTACGCAAGATTGAAGAATGGTTCAAGTCACACAAACTGGTCATGAACTACAGCAAAACAAAGGTTATGACCTTCTACAATGGCAGGAGCAAGTACAAATCCCATGACCTCACCATCCTAAACCAAACAGGGACCTTACTTGAACACGCTCCTGATTTTAAATACCTAGGTGTCACATTGGACAGCTCACTCTCCTACCATCGGCACATAGATTCTGCCAAAGCCACCAACATCTGTATAGGCCTGCTGTACAGGCACAAACACTGCATGACTCCTGATACTCTCCGGTTGGCTATCAACAGCTCTGTCACCTCCATCATCGATTATGGGCTAGCAATTTATGGCTCTGCCTCCGCCTCTGCCCTCCGCAGAATTACAGTTGCACTCAACAAAGCATGTAGGCTGCTAACTGGGGCTGACCAACTTACACACACTTGTGACCTGTACACTCAGGCAGAATGGCTTCCTCTCATCAGCTGGATACAATATCAAACCTGCCTCTTAGCCAAAAAAGTCCTCCTCGGGGTCATGCCCCCAGGCATTGAAAAGCTCCTCATTGACCACCACAGCACCCAGCAAACTAGAAGTTCACAACAATTAACCTTCCTTGTCCCCAGATGCCGGACTACCATGGGCCAGAGGGCCTTTGCCACAGAGCACCACAGTGGTACAATACTCTCAACAAAGAAACTCTTACTGCTGCTGCTCTTGACCCTTTTAAGAGACAACTCCAACTTCATCTCATTTCAACTAGTCGTTGTGACTGCCTAGCCTAATCAGGAGCCCACTGCTCACTGCCCTCCACTTCAGTCTTGACAGCTACCTCTCCCCACCTTGCCCCTTCTTCCTGCCTACCCCTTGCCCCTCTCCCTTTCCTCCCCCAGGCATTTTCTGACTTTTATCTCTCCTCTCCCTCCCTCCCTTTTAGAGCTCTTACCCTCACCCTCTACCCTCCGACAATGGCCTTCCTGCCTGCATAACCCCTTCCCTCTCACTTGCAGTGCTTATTTCTAAGATTGCCCTTGGCTGGTATGTCATGCTACCTAACATTTGGCACATTTTGAATTACTGGAATTTCCTAAGCCTCAGTCTCTTACTTCTTTTATTGTGTAACTATGTATTATTATGTTGACCTTTGTATGTATGTATACCCTCCATTCCTTCGACGTGGAACCTTTGTAAATGAGCAGTTCCTGCTCAAAGGTATTTGTAATCCTAGATTTCAATAAAATAAAAATAAAATAAAAAATAAGGGAGTGCCTTTGGATTGCCAACTGTAATGCTCATGCCATTGCACACCCACCCCATCACCCTGCAGCCAGTGACAGGCATCGAGGTGTGTCTTGAACTCTTCGCCCCAAGTTCACCCCTGCTCTCCTATACTGCACCCATTTCAGCATATGTCCTTATGGAATGGGGTGACTGTACAGCCGAACTCCCAAGGCACACCTCAACACTTGTCGGTGTCTGCAGGATAGGTGAAGTGAAATGGCATGAACGTTATGGCGATGACCCAAATGCATACCCCAATGCCTGTCCATCTCTGCAGGGTGGAGGTGAGTTTGGCGTGAAGTTCAATACTTCACTGCCATTCTTATTCTTCATCTTCTGACTCCTGTATTTCCAATGCTAATACCACAGCAAATATTCGGCATTGACAAATGCTTTTCCTTTTGTTGCCCCTTCCCCCTCTTCTTGTCTGACTGCCTCTTTCCCACCTTCCACGTTTGTTATCTCCCTATTTCCTAGTTTAACTGGATTCTCACTCCTTAGGATCTCCCTATCTCAGCCAGTGGGGGGGGGGTTCCTTTTTCTTCCACTGCCCCCCCCTTGGCTATTTTAAATGCTCATCAAAGTAATGTTTAAACCATCTGAACTGTGATTTCCTTGCTGGCTAGATGCAGGCCATTTCCTCTGTATAGCATCTTATTCTCCCAGGTGGACCCCAATCTCCAATGTTGCTGTGCCCCTCCTGTCCACCATTCCTTCAATCATGAGATGACAGGAAGCTCTTCTGCAGACAGGAAGCATCTCTTCCAAAGCTACAGAGCTTGCTACCTGCCTAAGACTTTTCCCAGTTCCCTAAACCCCCTACACTATTCCTGTCCCTCTCTCAGCCAGGTCATTTGCTCCAAAGTGGACAATGACATCCAGCTTCCCCTCCCTTCCTACTGCCCTAGCAATCTGTAGGATATACTTTTCATCCCTCCATGCCATGGCACCAGGTAGGCACAAAACCTCCCTCTCCTCCCCTTTCCTATTCCCAACGATATCCCTCTGACAATTGAGTCCCCCACCAGAAGTTGCTTCCTCCTTTTCTGGGGTCCTTTTCCACCCTTCTTGGGGCCTCCACTTGAAAAGGCCCTGCATCCTCCCTGGCCACTGCCACTGGTTCCTCCTCTTGGCAGTTCTGCTCCACCAGAGTGGCATAGGAATTTTGTAGTCATACCATTTGTAGTTAAGGAATGTGCTTGCAACCTCCCTAACCTTCCAGATTCCACCACCCCCTCCCTTTTTGAGCCCACCATAGTCCAGCTACCAGTAATTGTCCTATCTAGCAATGTTTCAGATAACAGTGTCAGACTTGGTGGCTCCTGGGTGAGAAAAATAGTCACCTGACTGCTAGTCAATGTAGCCATGAGCCTAGTGACCTCCACCTGGCTTGTAGCCAATTCAGCCTTGAGTCTAGAGACCTTCTCCACCAACCCAGAGAGGTGCATGCAGATGGTGCTGCATTGTAGTCTCCAGAAGATCTCCCCAAAGACTGCTGCCCCACAGACACTGCACTGCACCACTTCCCACATTTCCTATTCCTGCTCCCCCTGAGTTTTCTGCCCTCTTTTCAGTTAGGCTAAGCTGTACACACTGAAATTTACTAAGGTACAATAAACACCCTTGTAATTACATTAACCTAGGGATAGCTCAGATTACTACAACTACAATTACTACACATTCAGGAATGCTGTAATATAAGTTAAATCAAGGGAGAAAAGTAAAAGTAGGGTACCATGGGGTTCATTCCTGGGTCCAGTCCTTTTAATATGTTCATCAGCAACCTAGAAGACAAGATTCAGGCCAAGATGTGTCTCATTGCAGATAACACTAAGCCCTGTGGTAGGTAGATAGCAAAGAGGAGTAAGGAGTTGTAGAGGGACCTGCAAAGGTTTTGGAGAGTTTGTTCATGGTTTGGCAGTTGATGTTCAATGTTCAAAAGTGCAATGTGATTCACATTGGGAACAGGAATCCCAGGACAGAATACAGGATAGGAAGGGTTAAGTTGATACTACTATTAAGAAAAGGACCATGTAGACACCACAAATGACTCCATTAAACAGTCCAACCAATGTAACAAGTCTACAGCAAGGCAACGAGGATGTTGGGGTGCATTTGGAGTGGGTTTGAAAGCAATAAGAGGGAGGTACAGTATTACTGCCTTTCTATATATCACTGCTAAGGCCACATTTGGAGTACTGTACCCAGTTCTGGAGCCCTCACATGAGAAAAGGCAGGAACAAGATCAAGACAGTGCAGCATAGAGTAACAAAAATGATTCAAGGCCAGCAAGACAGATCCAATGAAGACTGACTTAGGGCACTGAACATGTACTCACCGGCCGCCAGAAGGGAGAGGGGTGTTATGATAGAGACATTCATGTTCCTGAAAGGAAATCATGTTAAACTCTGAGGAATTATTTCCCAGAAACAGTGAATCTAGTACACAGGGACATGAGTGGAAGCTGGTTTGAGGGAAATTCTGGAGGGACATAAGGAAGTTTTTTGTTTTGGTGTTTTGATTCTGAGAGAGAGGTTGAGCCATGGAATAAACTGCCAGTTGAGGTGGTGGGTGCCAAGACCATTAACAGCATCAAACATGAATGGGACAGACTTAAGGACAGGAGTAGCAGCAAGGCAAGGAACATGGGGTAGGTAGCATTGGCATTAACCCTGTATAGACACTATGTCTCGCTTATAGGATAGGGTATGACAGGCAGACTAGATGGGCCTTTAATATTTTTCTGCTGTCAACTTCTATATTTGTATGTAAATGGGGGAAAGGAGGTCATGAGTGGGGTACTGCAGGTGTCAGTCCTGGGACCAGTCCTTTTCAATATGTTAATCATAGACATAGGAGAAGGAATACAGGGAAAGACGTGTCCCTTCCCAGATGACAAAAAGCTCTGTGGTGGGGCAAAAAGTGAATGTGGCTAAGGAAGTTGCAAAGAGACCTTAAAAGTTTAGAGTTGTGGGCCAAAGACTGACAGTTGAAATTCAATGCAAAAAAGTTCAAGGTGATGCATGTATGGAAGAAAAACCCAAGAACAGAATTCTGGATGGGAGGGGTTAAGCTTGCTCACTGTTTGAAAGGAAAGGGACCTGGAGGATGGTTATCATAAGCAACTCCCTAAAAGAAACTAGCCAATGTAACAGGGCCTACAGCAAGGCAACCAGAATGCTATGGTGTATTGGAAGGGGGTTAAATATTAGAAGGAAATAGGTAATACTACCTCTGTATAGATCATTGTTGTGAGCCCATCTGGAATGCTGTGCCCAGTCCTGGAGCCCTCACCTAAGGAAAGACTGAGACATGCTTTAGACAGTGAATCATAGAGTAACCAAAGTGATTCAGGGCCAACGGAGCAGATCCTATGAGTATTAGCTCAGGGCACTGAACATGTACTTGCTGGAGGCCTGATGAGAGATGAATGACATTATAGAGGCCTTCAAGTTCCTAAATGAAATAAACAAGGTCAACTGCAAGGAACCATTTAGTGGGTATAGTGCATCAAAAGCAGGGGGACATAAACTGAAGCTGGTGGGAGTGGGGGGAGATTCAGGAGGGATGTGAGAACATTTTTCTTTATGGAGAGAGTGGTTGAGCTGTTGAACAGTTTACCAGCAGACGTAATGGGCATGAACAGCATTAATTGGTTTAAGCACAGCTGGGATAGAGAAAAGGCATAATAGTACTCAAGGAGGTAGCAGTGAGGCAGGTAGTGAGGGAGAGGCAAGTGTGAAAATCCTAGCTAGACAATATTTCACAGGGTAGGTAGGATAAAACTGGGCAGATTGGATGGACCAATGATTTTTCCTGACATTATCTACATTTCTATTGTACTAAGCTGCCCACTTTAGTCTATTTCTTGTCCTTACAACAGCTCTCTCATTTCATCTGTGCTCTCTCTACCAGCGCCCCATCAGTATACAGTAGAACACTTTGTCAGGGGTTTATCCTCCTATGTCCATCACTTTGCAGTTCTGGCATTGAATTTCAGCCAAATACTGGACCACTTGTCAAGTTGTTTCACATCCTGCTTCATAATATTAGTCTTTTCTTCAATGTTGACCCTCCCGCAAAGGTTGGTATCATCTATGAACAGGCTTACTTTGCCCTGGATACCCTCTTCTATGTGAAAGTTATAAATAGTGATCCTTGGACCAACCCCTCAGTTGTCCAACTAGTCACTGCCCTGTCCTCAGAGAATTTACCAGTTAGATCCACTCTCTGGGTTTTAGCCATCAGCCACTTTTGATCCATTTAATTATTTCTTCCCCTATTTCCAGATAAACCAGCTTCTTAATCCGTGTCCTATATGGCACCAATTCAAAGGTTTTAAAGGGAAACACTGGAAAAGGCACAGCTTTACCCAGGTGCCACAAAAACACCCGATTAGTGCTTCCAGACATTAACATTATTTTTTAATTATATATAATTGCTTTTTTAGTGATTTAAACAGTGGCCTTCAACTTTCACTTCTATTGCTGGCAGCCACCATCTCATGAGCAGCAGAGAGCTTCCTGAGCTCACTTTATGCCAATATGTCCTGTCAACCAACAGCAGAGGTCAACAGACATATTAGCATACAGTGAGCTCAGGAACTCACTGCTGCTCATGAGATGGTGGCTGCCAGCAACAGAAAGTGGAAGTTGTGGGTAGCTGCTTTAAATAATTAAAAAAGTTGTTACCGTCTGAAAGAACTAATTGAGAGTGTATGTAGTGTTTGAGGAAAGCTGTGTCTTTTCCAGTGTTTTCCTTTAATAAAATCCAGGTCTAGTATATCCACTGCTTGGCTCCTAAAAAATGTATTATGTTTCCTAAGAGACTTTAGTTGGAATATGTCCTATCCGTATCACTATTTTACATTTCTAAGGAAGGATAGAAAATAGCAAATGTCCACATAATTTCTGAGTGTTACAGTCACACTCAAAAACAAAAACTGACAATTATTTATTTATTTAAAATTGGTGACCGGAAAGGCACGTTGAGCTGAGGCTCGTTTCCAGGTGTGACTTGGACAATGATTGATTGATGCAAATCTGCTTTATGAATGGCACATATGTGTGAAGGGACAGGTTACATAAAAGAGGAGAGAGGTTGCTCTTTATGTGAGAGAAAACAAAATCTACAGAAATATGGGAGGAGCAGGGAAGAACAGAGGTACTGTGGGTCACCCTGGAGACACAGAAAGGGGGCACTATTCACACAGGAGTGATCTGCAGACCTCTAGCACACGGGTCTGCCATGGGTGCAATTGCGAAGTGTTCTTTTTTCACAAAGCCACATTAAAACTATGTTAATCTTGTCACTGATGAAATAATGAAATGCTCCCTGTACCTCTGACTACTAATTGAGAACTGCAAAGAGTACAAGTTACATTTTAAAATCGGTGCCGATATTCAAACATGCTCACCAATAAACACACTCTTGCGCATGTGTGGGATCATTGTTCTTGGAACATGAACAAAGATCCTACACAGGTGCAACAGCATGGTCATTGATGAGCATGTGTGGGATATCGATGCTGATTTTAAAATATAACTTGTACTTTGCAGTGCTCAGTTAGTAGTCAGAGATACTGGAGCATTTCATTATACCATCAAGGACAGGATTAACATAGTTTTAATGTGGCTTTGTGAAAAAGAACACTTCAGGAATGTGCCCTTATAAAACCTACATCCCCTACCTAGATGTACCTCCGGATGTGTATCTATTTAGTCGTCGGACCGAGTAAACAGTATTACTACAAAAATTACAAAAACAGGTAAAAGGCTTCTATTTCTTACATACAGGGCATCCAGCTGTAAATGTGTGATAGGTATGTGTCAAAATTCACAGTTGTTACACTTGGCCAAAAATGAAAGGGCAAAGCTGACTGTGTCCCTTTAAGGTGCAAACACAAAAGTAGCAATAACTTGGCACCCCCAACACCCACATGGCCATTCTCCCCCACCTCCATGCACACACACTGTAGTGGGTAAGCCCACACTGCTACAGACAACCCAGCAAGTATAGATATAAGAAAAGTATCTTAATTGAGTACTAAGGAGCCAGAGGCAGGAGTCTTTAAGAGATGATGTCCATGGGTCAGAGTGTCTTGAGTACTTCATTGAAATGAATGGTATTGTTTGCTATTTTATACATTATGATGGTGAGTTGGAGAATAATGAAGGCCACTGTTCTATTAAAAGGCCCTTGTTAGTCGAAGGTGGCCTTCATTAATCTCCAAATCTCCATCAATAATGTATAAAATAGTAATAAAAAAATACCATCATTCATTTCAATGGTGCACACCCCTGCAATCTCCTTTGCCTTTTTTCATAATGGGCTTGAGCGTGGGGATGTGGTGGTCAGCTTCATTGTGGGGGCATAAGCCTGACTATGTGGGGCTCCAATAGTCTGTGCATATTTTACTGCTATATTGTCTGTGAAACCAAGGGACAGCTCTAGAATGTCTTTAATAGCTATAAAAGATACAACTTATTTGTTTTGGCTGAAAAGTGATATGTAAATTAAGAAACATTTAAATGTGTAAGACTCCATCTGTATATACCCTGGAGCAGTGCATCAGATTTGGGCTTAAAGCCACCGAGTTACTAACCAATTTTTTCCTGGCTGAAGTTTTGCCTCCCCAAAAGAACTTTGTCCCAGTTTTTATCTGACTCCATTCCATTCAGTACCCATAACCTATGGATCATGAAGCCACCCAAAGGTGAAGAAATGTGAAAAACACATCAATATTTCATCCCTTCCTCCTTCCCCAATCCTGCTGTAAAAAAATTTATTTACTTTTACTTACCCAGCCATATGGCCAGAACCTTCAGCCTGGCATAATGTGCCACCAGCCCAGTTTTCATTCAGCTCTCTCTGTCTTTCCCCCAGAAGCTGGATGCTAGAGCAGGCCATCACAGGTCCCCAGTGTGGTCTGTGACCAAGTCACCTCAACAACCGAACCCACTCAACCTGGGTTGCTTGCTTCTTGCTTGGTTGCTGCAGTGGCTGCTGCCGCACTGCACTGATCAAGGCTTATGAAGGCCACCCACACCGCTGTCACCACTGCTGCTAAGCCTAGCTTGCTGCCATGTGGGTCTGTGCCATTTTTTATTTTTGAAGGGGGAGCCTAGTAAGTAAGTTGGTAGCCTAGTCTTGTGAGTTAGCCTCTAGCTCACCCTCTGACCCTTCAGCCACGGGAAATGGAGACTCATTAAGAGTAGACCAACAAATATATACTGCCACAACACTGTTATCGAGAGTTCAGTGCTCACTGACTCCTCCAAGCTGTAGTGTGCAGTCTGTCTACTCTGTGGCAGGAAAGACAGTGTCACACGTGCAAGACTCATGCATTCTTTCGGCTGGAACTCATCCACATCACATGTGATTGTTCTGCCCCAATAGGTGGAGACAGTGGACAACACAATGCAGACACATTTGAGACTGGAGAGCACCTGCAGCGTGAGCACACACAAGTCAGGTGTTCACTTATTGTGCAAAGATTAAATCCAAATTCAAAGCCATTATTGCCATACCATAAGAACAACCTAGGCACAGATATGGAGGAGGGGGCAACTGCCTCCCCTCTGCCCTACCTAAATGGCACCCCTTCTTAATGGTAGAAATCCATTCTCAGGTGCTAAAGCAATAGTTTCCAATGTATTCTGATGTACTGTGTCTCCATGTTTCATGATGTGTCCCAATCAGCATTTGGGTTAGTGTCCCTCATTGTCCCTCATTTTGAGTGTCCATGTCTCTCATTTCAGTGACAAAATGTAGGTATGGTAATGCTTCCAAGACCCTACTGAGCACAAAGAGTGCTGAGTATGGCCATAGTGTATATACTCAATACAGAATGACAAAGGGAACGTAAGTGAGGTGAAACAGTCATGGAGAAACATTTGTAGCACAAAATATGCATAAGGATTTGCATGGTCCAAAACAAAAGGGATAGGCTTCACAACACAGAGGCCCTTCTTCATACATCTGGAATGGGGGAATTTGACTGGCCATACCCTAGACATTCAATGCAGTAAGCAAACAATACTTTACAAATTAATGGCGATTTAGTGACAGAAATCAAAAGCCATTAAACAACTTGCTAAAGGATCAGAATTAATGAGTTTACCTAATTTTTATGGGAATTCAAATACAAATTTATTTTAATGACTCTTATTGCTGGCTGTAGTATAAGAAACAGAAACTGATCTATTTTTTTTTGATGAAATTTTCACCAGCTTACCTGACGCACTCATGACAAGCATGCAGCACCTGAACCTGATGTGATGTTTAAATGATGTTTACACCAGCTTAACTGCTGCACTCATGTTGAGTGTGCAATACATGAACCTGATGTAATTTTTAGAAGATGTTCACATCAGCTTACCTGCTGTGCAAGCTTGCAGCATATGAATCTGATTTGCTTTTAGACCTGGTTTTCTTAGGATCGCTTTGTGTATGCAAACTGCATGCAAACATTGTACAATTAATGTGGCATGCATTCTGCATGTACACAGGACACCTATATTTCTGTAATAGACAGGGACAAAAATAAAGGAGGGCATTGAGAAAGCAACAAACCTCTTTGTCAGGCAGGTTAACAAGGGCAAGAGAAAAAGGACCACTATGGTTCTCTAAAGAAGTAGCAGAGAAAGTAAGGGCAAAATAGCTAGCAATTAGAAGGTACAATATCACACAAAAGGAGGAGGATATGGGAGATAATCAAGAGACACAAAGGGAGGCAGGAAAGCAGTTTGGAGCACAAATGCAAAATGGAGGAGAATATTGCCAAGTCAGCAAAAAAGGTGAGAAAACATTCTTTAGGTATAAAAGTGAAAAGAAGAAGACCAAAGTAGGGATTGTAAGGCTAAAAGGAGAAGGAAGGGTTCATGTGGAAGACGACCCTGAAATAGCAGACATACTGAACAAATACTTCTGTTCAGTATTTACAGAGGAAGGGGTAGGTGATGGGCCACAAATAAGGGACAAGGGCATTAAAGGAAAGAAGGTGGACACTAGTCTTTTACAGAGGAAATAGTACTCAAGGAACTAGCACAACTAAAAGTGGACAAGACAATGTGTCCTGACAAGGTACACTCTAGGATACTGAGAGAGCTCAAGGAGGTGCTGGCTGCACCTCTGACAGCCATCTTTAACCTATCACTAGATATAGGGGAAGTTCTGGGGGACTACTGGAGGGTAGATGTAGTACCGCTTCACAAAGGTGGTAATGAGGAGGCAGGAAACTACAGACCTGTCAGCCTAACTTCTGTGATGGGTAAAGTAATGGAATCATTACAGAAGGAAAGGATTGGGGAATACCTTGTGACCAGTGGATTACAGGATCTGAGGCAGCATCATTTCACTGGGGGGAGTTCTTACCAGACAAATCTAATCAAGTTCTTTGACTGGGTGACCAGAGAAGTGAATCAGGGTGGAGCGGAGGATGTGGACTACCTGGATTTTAGTAAGGTCTTCGACTCTGTTCCACACAGAAGACTGGTGAGCAAGCTGGGCAGCCTAGTAGTATATCCAAAAGTAGTAAATTGGGTAAGAAGTTGGCTAAGCAACAGGAGTCAGAGGGTGGTGGTAAATGGTGTTCACTCTGAGGAAAGCAAGGTGACCAGCGACATGCTGCAGGGATCATTACTAGACCCTGTCCTCTTCAGTGTCATTATTACTGACATTGCAGGAGGGCTAGAAGGGAAAGTATGGCTGCTCATGGATGACACAAAAATGTACAACAGAGTGGACTCACCAAGTGTGTGTAGAAAAAATTAAGGATGACCTGAAAAAGCTGGAAGACTGATCAAGGGTTTGGTAACTGGGTATCAATGCAAAAAAAATTGCAATATCATGCACTTGGGACACAGAAACCTGGGGTGCAATGTACAAATTGTGTGGAGAGGTATTGGCAACCACAAAGCAGGAAAGAGACCTGGGGTAATCATTTCTTATAACCTGAAGGTAGCAAAGCAGTCTAATAAGGCAGTGGGGAAAGCTAAGCTATCAGGATGCTTGGGTGCATAGGGAGGTGTATCACCAGCAGAAAGAGGGAGGTGGTGTTACCCCATATAGATCAATGGTGAGGCCTCACCTTGAGTATTGTATCCAGTTCTGGAGGTCACATCTCTGGAATGTCATAGATAGGGTGGAGGCAGTACAGAAGAGGGCAACCAAAATGGTGCAAGGCCTGCATCAAATGCCTTATAAAGAAATACTCAAGGGTTTCGATTTTACAAGGTGAACGCAGTGCTTGCATCAAACCCTGTATCCACTGCAAAGTTCAATGCAGCTGTGCCAAAGCCTCTTGGATGCAGGTCTGTCTGATTTTAGAAGGGCTGGTGAAGTTGTGACACTTTCCCCAGTTTACAGCACCTTGCACCAAAGATCTGGTGCAAGTGCCCCAATCCCAGATGCAAAGTTAGACCAGGAAGTACCTGGTCTAACTCCCTATATCCCACCTTCTGGACCTGCAGTGGGTGTTTGAGGCAACATTCTTCTAAATTGCACTTTGCCACAATGTTTTTTCTGAAAATTGCAACTTGTGCCAATTGCCCGTTGCAAGTCCACTATGCCACCACACAGCCTTCTAAAATTGATCCCAAGGAATTAAATATGTGCTCTCTAGTTGAAAGGAGGGAATAAGGGGACTTGATAGAAATATTCAAATATGTCACAGGTATTAAAAAGGTACACGAAGGTATCATTTTACATAGAAAAAGACACTTGAGGACAAGGAGTCAAGCTATGAAGCTGGTGGAGGTGGAAGACTCAGAGGAGATGTGAGGAAATATTTCTTCATGGAATGTGGTAGGCACAGGGAACAGATTCCCAGTGGAGTTGGTGGGTGCTAAAACAGTAACAGATTCTAGTATGCATGGGATAGAATCAAGGGACCATAAAAATAAGGTAAGGTGGCAAGACCTGAGATCTAGGTGAATCTGTGGTGGCACAGTACAGTACATAGGAAAATAAAGCAGACTAGGTGGGCCAAGAGGTCCTTCTCTGCTGACAACTTCAATGTTTCTATGTTATGTTTCTATGTAAACTCCATATATAAATGAAGCAAAATGTACAAGCACTGAGTTCCCATATCTTCTATGCAGCAAATGTTATTGTACTTCATCTGCCTCAAATTGGAAGTAATGACCTTAAACTATAAAATAGTGTTGCTCAGAGTATATCAGATGGAACCAGATCCTTCAGATACCACTATTTTTTTTTGTGTATGCCATCAGCATGGTGACAGCTTTATAACGAGGTAATGTTATCACCGCAAAAAGGAGGAGAGTGACAGGGAGAAGCTTGATTTTAGATCAGTCTGCACTCATGTCATGTAGGGCACCAACACAATTTCTGTGCCCTACATGGCATGCCTGCTCTGGAGGATATTATATTTATTTGTTGGTGGTGCAGGAGGGGAAGGCCCCCTGCAAAAGCCAACTGTTTCCTGGGAAGGTGCTTTGGTGGTGTAATTCCCTGGAAGTGTAATGTCTGGTGGCATGATGCCTGTGCCATAATTGGTGTCAGCAACATGACTGTTGCATGGGCATGGGTGAACCTTTTCTTGGCTACTAGATGGCACCGGATAATACTGGTAACTGATAACTGGATCCTCCTACCTACAATTCAAGAGAATATCAACTATCTGATATGACTATAAATTTGAGGGCTCTCAGGCACACATCCAACCTCAGATCTCATTATCTGACCTTGGATCCCACATCTGATCTTGGATCCAGAATCCAAATGGGTCACATATCAGGCCCAGTTTTTGAATGGCATCAGATCAATGCAAGGGACTTGTATCAGGGAGTTGCCACAAGTGGCGACTTGTGTCAATGCTGCAATTGCTATTTTGTCATGTAGCCAGCTGCAAATCTCTGATGCAAGTCCTGTACACTGAACACAGGGAAGTTAGACCAGCTCCCCTGGTCTAAGTATGCACCATTGGGGGAGCCATTTACAGGATTTCTGTACCACAGCTTTAGAGCAAGCAGCCATAAGTTGTGAAAAATGTCACAAATGCCCCAAACCTGAGGAGATTTTCGCAGCTACAGCTAAGACTGCAGTTGATGCAGGGCTTGATGCAAGCCTTGCATCTAGCTTCTAGAATTGGGCCCATGATTTCTGATCTAGAATCAGATAGAGGGATTATCCATCATATCCAATTAGAATAGTCAAAAGCACTATCTAAACATCCCATTCACTACATAACAATTTTTTGTGGCTGTCAGTGAATCATTTCCACTGCAAATCTTCATTCCTGCACATCAATTCAATTCCATTCTTTCAGCTGTAGTTCACATCTGAGTCAGTGGTTATTATATATGCAGATGGACTGTGTTTTTGTATTAAAAGAGTTCAGTAATGACAGACTTGCTGTATCTTTTCCTTATTTTCAATTAACTGAGTTCCAGTACTAATATGGTACCACTTATAACATGTATGTCTGTCTAGCTGCAGTGAATGTACAGTTTAAAGCATTTGTTCTTTATTAGACAGCAGACTTCTGCCTGAAACCCACACTCCGTACTTTATTTAACATAAACCTTAAGGACCTTTTCCAGCCATCTGCCTTTCTACAATGCCCATAAATCTTTGCCATAATGGACTACATGAACTTTTTCTGACTGTGATCAAGTCAGTCTGACCACAGACATTTGAGCTGCAGTTCAGTATATAAAATGCAGCAGTGGTTACAAATGACATTTCATAGGAGCCCTCACTGACATATAATTTAATTGTGGTGGCCAAAAATAAGTGGCCTGCAGATCTGAAGGGTTGCTCTGGCAGATCCTTAGTACAGTGGCTTCAGGCTGTGACATTGAAGACCTGCCATTGCCATTTGCAGTGCTAGGATGAGAAATAGGACTAGAGCAAGGGGCCTTGATCATTATAACATTTATTTGACACTTGTCTTCTTAGTTGCACTCATCAGACTTCATTCTTAGAAATTGGGGGCATCTCTCACTTGCCTAACAATTCCAGAGCCATCTTTCTCCATGGTTTGTTTACCCAGGCTAACAGCATGACTAAGATGCAACATCTCATTTAGAATAGTGATCCTAGTTCTACCTGCATTTACTGCTTTGAGGGACTTTAGTACATGCAGTGAGTTGTTTAAGGTGAAACAGTGTATAAGATTGCTCTGTGGGATTTAGACCTGGTTCCTAGCTTGTGCTACAACAAGATCACTCTGTCTTGAAATTATAACTTAGTTGACTTGTTGTAATGGTAGCTCTTCCTACCTATTCTTTCATAAAAAAAAACAGCAAATATTTGTCTGGCAAGTTATCACCTTTGGTGCTTAATGATGATCTCATATTATCAGGATTTTCAGTATTGCCCATGGTAAAGATTACTGCAATAAATTAACAAAAATTCATTTATCTTTTTTCTATACATTTGGAATTTGTTTTGCCTTCAATTTAAAAAATCTTTATGGAATAATCAGTTATGATACACCTTTTATAAAAAAACACAGTTTTTAGTTATGCTTACTCTGACACCCTCACTTCTTACTAGTGTTATAAAGGCTCAGATTGGTTTATATACTGCAGCTCCATTCAGTGGTTCCTTTTATGGCAGGTGAGTTCCTACAATTATCTGGTTTGTGTTCAAAACCTTTCCTAACAGTCTGCAAACAAATACTGTCAAAACAAAATTATATATATATATATATAAAATAAATAAAACACTCTGAGATGTGCGATCGCACCCTGTTATACAAATGCCTTGGTGTACATCAACCACCCAAGGCATGCGTATATCACAGCGTGACCAGACACCTCAGAGTGGTTTACCTATCTTATAAAATGGCAAATTGTTCTGGAGGGGGTAAAAGTGGAGGTGTGCGGTTGCGCTCTGATATAAGCATGCCGTGTGATGTGTTTTATGCAAATACTGGAATCAAAGATGCCCTATTTAAATTAATAGAAGAGGTCTCTGAAATTAAGCCTGCTCTAACTCAGTTAGCGCGCAGAGTCATGGATACAGAGGCGAGAATTTCATCTATTGAGAGGGCCATGGATAAATCGGGGCCTGCTGTGATTGAATGTAAAAGGAGCATCAGTAAACTGGAAGACCATCTCGATGATCTAGAAGGTTGTAATAGACATAATAATCTGGTGCTATTGGGTCTCCCAGAAGGAGAAGAGGGACCAAACACCATCCTGTTCCTGCAAAGGCTACTTAAAAAATCAGCAGGGCCCTCACCTAATGGTCCTGACTATATTATAGAGAGAGCCCATAGAGCCCCTCCTGCCAGACCCCCCCTCATCGGAACCACTGAGGCCAATTATTTTTAAGCTTCTTAACTATCTTGATCGCGAGCACATCTTAAGGGAGGTTAAGAAACTGGCGGCCTTTCAATGGGAGGGCAAGAAACTTCGATTAGTACCGGACTTGACATGGAAGATGAGGCAGACCCGGCAAGCTACAAGCCTATCACGCCTAAGCTGTGGGCTGCGGGATCTGCATCGCCTACTATATCCCGCGGTTAGAAGTCACAGTTAAAGATGGCCCTAAGAGGTTCAACTCGGCCGAGGAGGCATTGGCATCCATGAAATCTTTACTACCGGACCTGTTTGCCAAGGGATGAAAGTTCGGAACCAGTTACCTATTTCTCCTTTATTTGGTGTTAATATTTTTAGTTTATTTTCTGCACTGATATTTAATTATTGGCAGCTATTTAGTTTTTTATTATCTAGCTCATCACATGATGGAAATGATACACTATGATATTAATGCGACGTTATATATGACCCCTAGGCAGGTTGAAAAGAGGGTGTGATGACAGTTAAGTATGGTTACATGTTACTTGCATTCTCAGATTGGCAACTCAGGATCTATTTACTTGTAGAGCAAAGAATTAACCTTTTCTCGGTTAAAGATTTATAATAGTTAATTTAGAGAAGTTACTTGGTTTAGCCTGCTCCTGCCTGAATTAATAAAGGGTTTTGGTCCTTTTATATTAAATTTAACGGGTAGGGGGTAATAAGGGATATAAGGGCTCGTAGTTGTGAGAACCATACGGATAGGAGCCTTTATATGGCTCAAGTATTACATTATTAAATGGTAGCCAGGGATCATACTATCGGACAAAAGTCCGTGACAAGATTGGAGGGCCTACTTTGGACCACGATTGTTTTTTTTTTCCTGTCCCTATCGGTAATAGGCCCGCCAGTCTGAATTTGTTTTTTTTCCTTTACCTGTACCCTGCGCCTGGGCCAGACGATAAGGCAAGTAGGAAATATATTTCTTCTTTTTGTTCAGTTTTTTTTCTCTATGCCCAAGGCTCGATGGTTTCTGCAGGAAGGCTAGCAGCCTATTTCTATTTTGGCCAGTTTTATGCTCCTGGCTCCCACTATAATGGGTTTCTTTTTTCTTTATTCACTGGAAGTTCAAGTATTTGATGTTAATGCTCTTTGTTGTTCTAGGTTCAAAATTGGATATTGCAGATTCGAGTTTCAAATGGTTAAGACTACCTCTTAAATAGGGGGGGGAAGGTACCCATCTCTATGCGGCACTACGTTCCAGAGAAGGAGAAGTTGGCTTCGGGCCAGTAGGGATGGTTTTAAGTTTATTGTTGTGGTATTAACATGTTGGGGGAGGGGGGTATTAACAGGGGAGGCTTCTTTTTGACTGGGAGATTAGTTAAGGGAGGGCGGCAATCCCAATACTTCCTTAATTTTAAGGCAGCAAATGGCTAAGTTTAAACTTTGTTTCATGGAATATTAAGGGAGGAAAGGACAATTGTAAAAAATTTGTTATTTTAAATCACTTGGCCCATTTGAAGCCAGCGATAGTGTTTCTACAAGAAACACACGTCCTTTCTGATCGTCTCGCTCATTTTAAGAAAAAATGGGTGAGCCAAGTTTTTGGTGCAGGTTTTTCATCAAATAGTCGAGGGGTGGCTATTTTAATTGCCCGTGGGATTCCTTTCACCCATTCAGAAATAATTTCTGATCCACAGGGCTGATACATATTTGTATTAGGCAGTTTAGGTGGTTTCAATTTAGTGTTAGGATCAGTATATGGACCTAACTTGGATTCACCGGCCTTTTTTGTCCAATTGGGCCTGGCTCTGGCGTCCTTTAAAAATGTGCCAGTAATTTTGGGTGGTGACTGGAACCTAGTTCAGATCACGCGGTTGGACCGATCAAATTATAAAGGGCTAACTCCCTCCCGGCCCAGAACGCCCTAAGAGAGTTTACATCGTCATTAGGTTGGTGGATCCTGGCGATGCTATGAACCTAATGCCCAAGAATACACCTTTTCCCTCGTGTGCACAAGTCGACTCGAGGATTGACTATTTTTGTCAGCCAATTTAGTTTATCCTGGGTAGTGGAGGCCTCAACCCTGCCCTGTGTAATTTCTGATCACTCCCCGGTAAAAATGGTGTGTTGGTTGCCCTCGCAACCTCCCAGGTCATATTCTTGGTCCCTGAATAATAATACTTTGAAGGATCCCAAAGCTCTAGAGAGATTTAGATCCTTTTTGTAAAACTCAATTAATAGCAATTGGGGTACAATCACAGCTGTAGATCAAACTTGGGCAGCTCTTAAAGCCATGTGGCGAGGGGAGCTAATACGTATGGCTACAGTGCGCAAAGTCAAGACAAGGCAGCTTTTGGATAAATGTTTAAAGGAGATTAGAGATTTAGAAATTATAGGTGATGGACGTAGAACTGAGGAACAGGAGCGAAAATTAATAACCTTGAGAACATGGTATGCAGATAAGCAAGGGAGAAAGTTATTAGTTCAGCATCTAGAGTTAAAGCTCTATACCTAGGACAGGGTAGTAAGTCTGGGAAATTGTTGGCCTGGCAATTGAGGCAAAAGTCGTTGGATAGGTGGGTGACTGCCCTGAAGCATCCAGACTCGGACAACTGGTTACGGATCCAGGAGGATACTAGAAATTTTTGTAGATTTCTATCAGAATTTCTACTCAAGCCAACAATCTTCCTCCAACACTATTGACAAGATTTACCAATACCTGGATAGTATCCTCTACCTCGATTATCAGAGGATGTTGGCTCATATTTAGTAGCCCCAATTTGAGGTGGAAATAGGAAAGCTATTGATTCTTCCACCTAGACAAAGCGCCAGGCCGGATGGATTCACAGCTTTCTTTTTCCAACTGTTTAAGAATAACCTTGTGCCTTTATTGCACAAACTTTTCTCCTTTTGTGTGATCACGGAATTAAAGACAAAACGTTGTTTCAGGCCAAAATTATTTTACTGCGAGTTCGATAAGCCCTCGTACTTAGTGGGTAATTTCAGGCCAATTTCTTTGTTAAATTTAGATGTTAAAATCTTCGCGAAAATTCTGGCTAATAGGTTAAAATATATTTGGCATGACCTTTTGAGTCCAGAACAGGCTGGCTTCGTGGAAGGCCATTCATCAGCCGATCACTTTCGGAAGCTGTTTTATTTAATTTCTGTGTCAACGGATCCTAACACAGGGGCATCTCTAGTGTCGTTGGATGCAGAAAAAGCTTTCGACCGGGTGGAGTGGACTTTTATGTTTACCACCTTGGCAGCTGGGCTTTCCTGCTAGATTTATTCATATGATCCGAGTTTTATATTCATGTCCCTCAGCAATGATTCAATGTAACAACCTAATTTCAGTAGCTTTCCCTATCAGAGGCACCCGTCAAGGCTGTCCACTATCGCCCTATTTGTTTAATTTATATATTGAACCCTTAATTAGATCTCTAAAGGTAAACAAGGACGTTCAAGGGATTAAATTGGGTGATTCTGAATTTAAAGTGTCAGCATTCGCTGATCTACCTGTTATTGCATATTTCCAACTCTACTTCTTCCCTTCCTATAGTACTCAAACTAATTACCAGTTTTAGTGTACTTTTGGATATAGCCTAAAAAACCAAAACATCAGTATACCCTCTTTCTCCACTTCTTCAGAAGGACTGGTGCCTCTCTTTGGGACTCCAGTGGCAGGCCCAATCCTAAACTATTTGGGTATCCAAATTATTAAGAATTTGGAAGCCCTGGCACCTTAAACCTCAGGCTGCTAATTAAATCAATAAAAGAAGACCTGGATAGATGGTCAAAACTTCCGCTGTCCTTTTCAGGTAGGGCCAATACGATCAAAATGGTGGTTATGCCAAGAATTTTTTATCCACTGGTGAATTTAAATGTCTACCTCCCTAAATCCTTTTTTAAGCCGCTCTACAAATGTTGTTCTGAGTTTTTGTGGAATGGCAAGCCTTCTAGAAGGTCTTACTATAAACTTATTCGGCATCGTAAATTAGGAGGCCTCCAACTACCGGACTTTTACATGTACTATTTAGCGATTCACATGACGAGATTAGCCGTATGGACCTGTGAAGAAGCAACTTCTCTTCCTGGGCTCCATTTGGATCAGTTATTTATTAAAAGCTTAAAGTTGGATCTAGAGTCGATGTTATATGTCCCATGGGCTAAGGTCCCGAAACAAGCCAGGGGCACTCCACTAGGATGGGATATAAAAGCGCTGCATCAATACTATGCAAGGTTTAAAATTTCTCAAGTACGTGACCTATCCCAACCGCTATTAAGAAATCCGAACCTCGTAATTGGTAACCAACCGATATCTAGCTTTGTAACAGCAACAGCTGCCAAATTACGGGTTAGAGATTTTTATTCAAATGGGTCGTTACTTCCATTCCAGGCCTTGGTGGAAAAGTTTGCTGTGAAAGCTCAATCCTCTTTGAAACTAACCCAAATAATGAGTAGTCTTAATTCTTATTTCCATAACAATTGTGGGATGGATAATTTGAGGTCCATGTTCAAGAGACTTAAAGAACTTATATTGCCAGGCAGAGCAATTTCTAAGATATACAAGGATATTTCTGTTAGAAGAGATTCTAATGTGTCCCCAACTCCGACTTATTGGGATCTAAACTTATCTTTAGGCTGGACACCAGAAATGTGGCAGAAAATTTGGACCGACACCTATAAATATATTAAACAGGATAGGCTGAGAGACATCCAATTTAAATTACTACATAATTTATATTTTTCCCCAGCCAAACTCTCTAGGTTAAACTGTCATCTTTCCCCAAAATGTTTGGACTGCAATGACCCCTTTGCATCAACTTATCATAAGTTTTGGACTTGCCCCAAAATCTCGGGATTATGGCAATTGGTGAAGTTAAAGATTAGCCAATTTTACGACTTGGCCGGCTTTTTCAATCCAGAGGTCTGTATATTTGGGATGTATGATAAACTACCCAGCAAGATAGCTAAATATCGTATGGCTATGGTAGCGGCTGTTACCAAGCTGATAATCCTTCGCCATTGGAGAGACGAATGGACTCCTTCGTTTGGGGAATGGTGGGATGAATTTTTGAATGCATTGAATGCAGAAAGGTCGGTCCTGTCATTTTTTAATACTTCAATGATTTTCCATCAATGCTGGGGTGGTCTGTATCAAAGTCTCAAAGACAAGTACAGTTACTAGGTTAGGGAATTTCTTTATATTTATTGTGATGGTGTCTGCCTTATTTTCCTTTTCCTTTGGCTCTGGTATTGTCCTTTCCTCCTCTATGCAATATTTGCTGGCCTTGTGCCTTCTGTTTTACATATAGGTTTTTCGGTGACGTCCTACAGTTCAAGATGATTCGGGATAGCCGGGATGGAGGGGTGTGGGGATCTGAGTTTTTTCTTCTTCTTTCTTTTTTGTTTTCTCTGTATTATTAATTATGACTGGGAACTGTATTTTCTCATATGTTACTAATTACTTTATGTGTAATTTGTGTTGGAAATTGTTTAATAAAGCATAATTATTTGCAAAAAAAAACTTTACAGTTGGGAAAAGCATGTATATGTAGAAACAATAGATTTACTTGTGTGCTTTTATGATAAAATAGTCCTTCAGCCCACTACAAATGATGTCATTGATGATGTCATTGTATTGTTGCCTACTTTCTTCTTCCTGTTTTTTTTTCTCTGTTTTTCCCCACATTCAAGATATGGAATGTTTGTCATGGAATGTTTACTATGGAATACATGGATTCAAAATTCTGCTCAGTTACACTGGCAGAATGTTTCTCTCCTAACACACTGTACACACAGGCAACAAAGTCCTTTGTTACAGCCAAAGACTTAATTATCTCACTGTCAGGGCAAGAAGAAGAGAGTTCCCTGATCAGCAGGTAAAGATAGAAACAGGATTTTTCACTGTCAGCAAAGAAACAGTTGTAGTGAAAACTATAAACATTACTTATTGTTTCTAATGTGTTTATGTATGTAAGGAGAGTGTGATAATGAAGGAAACAACATTTAATAGTTTTTTTTAATTTTTATTTAACATAGTTTTATTTTTAGGGCCCAGCCGAAGTTTTTTTTACAGTATAAAGGTAGCAGCCGTGTTTGTGGTGGAAGATCAGTTCTGGCTATAGGGGCTAAATGAAATGCCTATGTTCCAAATGTCCATTGATATGTGTTCCAGACTCTTCACTAGTGAGCAGTCCTTTTTTTTAACCATGTTTAAACCATATTTTATACATAAATAAGAGCCAATCATATTACATGATTTTACCTTGCCATTTATAAATCCATGTACACAGTAGCTCAAATACCAGGATTTATGTAATGGATATTTTGTCCACACCAATTACCTAAATATGGAAGATTAGCAAGATTTATTTTAGATGCCAATCAGTTTACTCATAAATGTTTTTTATTTAACCATGTACAATGGATGAGACCATCAGAATATAGACAGGAATATTTATTAGCCTTTATGTATAAACGATGAACTGGAACTTTGTCTCCTTATATTAAAGTAAGATTACCTTTAGAGATAGATTAGGTTAATTAAGAACAACCCATGCCCCGGAGTTTGTTGTCCCCAAATGTAATCTAGTGATAGGTCAACAGTCTGTCTTATGTAAGGGAACCCTTGAATGGAATAAGATTCCAACTGAAGTAAAGTTCTTTAAGGGAAGACCATCTTTGGCTGGGGATTAAATCATGGTTCCAGCAGCAAGCCCTAGTCCTTAGGTATTGTTCAAAATGATAATAATGATAATAATAATAACATTTATTTATATGGCGCCTTATCTGTAGCCAAGGCACCTCACATTTTAAAACAGCAATAACAATATCAAATATGACAGACATCAATAAAATTAACATCAAAAAATCAATACACTAAAACAGAAGGCTCAATTGCTAAATGATTGATATCATAAATACATTTTTAAGGATTGCTTACATCCCTCCACAGTTGTGCACTCTGTAGCTGACGGGTAGAGAATTCAAAGGGTAGGGCTGCATACACAAAAGCTCTTGCCCCAGAAGATTTTAAACATACCCTTGGAATCTCTAGCAACCATTCATTGGCCGAGCGAAGTGACCATCCAGGGCAGTAGGTGACAATAGTTTTGAGGTGTTATCAGACCAAAATGTTAGTCAGGAAGAGAAAGCAATGAATGGGCAAATTATAGTATTAAACAGTAGGACAAGAGAAGGAAATCAATATAAGGGTGACCTAAATATAGAGCAAAATGAAACTAATGGAGAGTCTGTAATTAGAGAAAGCAATAATGCTGAGACTGAAGAGGGAGAACACTGTATTGGAGATACTACTCAGAGAAATCAGGTTTTTAATATGGATGTAGATACAAACAAGAAAGGGGAGAGGATACATATTGTAGGAGATTCAATAATAAGATACACGGATGCCTATACAACCAAAGGATTAAAGGACAGCATAACCAGCTCATATCTACCAGGCACAACCCTAGCGGATATAAACAATATCATCCCTAAAATGGTGAAAAAAGGGACTGACACCCCTTTAATCATAGTACATGGGGGAACAAACGACCTGTATCTGAATAGAGAGGATGAACTTTTCCTACAGCTAATGAACACAGAAAAAACAGTGCAAAATTAAATGCAACTATTATTTTTTCTGAAATTTTACCAATACCAAAAGCAGGACATGGAATCAACCAGAAAATAAAAAGAATAAATAATTGGATGAGGAGGTGGTGTACTATGAATAATATACCTTGTATAAATACTTGGGAGGAGTTTGAACAAAATATACACTTTTTTGCAAAAGATGGTAGACACTTAAGTAGAAGTGGATCTAGGGTCCTGGGAACATATTTCAGGAAACATATTGAACATCAGTTAAACTGATTAAAGGGGTGGCAAACGAGGGGATTAATAAGAAAGTATATAATAAGATGGAAGGTGCAAAGGTATAAGCATGTTATTAATAAATGCTAGGAGTGTGAAGCAAAAGATGGATGAATTGAGGTATGTTCTCAAAAGGGATGGTATAGCTATTTGCGATATTACGGCGACTTGGCTGACTGAAGATGATTGGTTAGATATGGTAGAAGGTTATGATTATTTTAATAAACCTAGATTAGGAAGAAAAGGGGGGTAGGAATATATGTATCCTCAAACCTGAAAGCTACAATCCTGGATATAAAAACCTGGCATGGAGTGAAGAAGACAATTATGGTTATCCTTTTGGACAGGCAAGAAAAATGTTAGAATAGGGATGTTTATAGATCACCGAATTTGTCAGAAAATGAAAATGAAGCATTTCTTGATTTACTTGATAGTGGCGTAATAATAAGTAATACGATTGTTATGGGTGACTTCAATTTCCCCAAAATACCTTGGGAATTGATGGAGACTATGGGGATATTTGAAGGAAAATTTGCAGGAATATGTCACTTAAATTGTCTTAAACAATTGGTGAATGAAAATTCTAGAGGAAAGAGTCTTCTGGATCTTATTCTGACTAATATGGAAGAAGAAATAAAAAATGTTAAAGTAATAGAATCTTTATGCAGTAGTGACCATAATATGGTCAGGGCAGAAATAAAAGAAACTGCTCAAAGTATTCTGGGGCAAACAGTCATAAATAATTATAATAAAGCTGATTACAAGAAGATAAAGCGAATGTCAGGAACAATTGATTGGAAAGTGTTGAAAGGTAAATCAATGGAACAAACATAGCAAATCATAGATGAGGCTTTTCAGGATTGTATACAATTGTGTGTACCTGAAATAAAAATATATAATATAAAGGGTAGAATACTTAAATGGATGACACACAATATACAAAAACAAATAAAAAAGAAAAATAAGGCATATAAAATGTACAGATTGGCACCATCACCTAGTAGACTAGATAAATATAGGGCTCTCGTGAAAAGATGCAAGAACAGTATTAGAAAGGGAAAAAACAAGCGAGTTGAATCTGGCACTGAAGAAGGATAATGGAAAAAGAATTCTATAATTACGTAGGGAGTTTACTAAAGATTAACAATAGTCAAATAACAGGTATAAAAATCAAGACATGATAAATGATGAGCAGGGGATGGCTATTTTCAAATTATTTACATCAAAGATAATGAAGTGGGTATAGGGGAAGTAAACAAAATAAATGAGAAAGGAGATAATCAACTCACAGTCATCACACAAGAACAGGTTAAAGAGAGGTGAATGAAGTTAAATAAATTTAAATCCCCAGGCCCTGATGGATATCATCCAGCATTTCTGAAGGAACTTGCCGAGGAATTATCATGTCCCCTGACAATATTGTTCAATAAGTCTTAACAAGAGGGATTTATTTTAAAGGAATGGAGGACAGCAAATGTCACCCCAATTCACAAGGCGGGAGATAGGACTAGGCCGGAGAATTACAGACCAATAAGTATTACATCAGTCATTGGTAAGATAATGGAGGGCATTATAGAGGAATTGTTGGAAGACAATCTTAAAGCTGTGAATTATCTGGACATTACACAACATGGATTTTTGGGGGGAAGATCTTGTACCACCAACTTGCTGCATTTTTTTTAACCAGTGAGCCAGGCATTGGACGCTGGCTTACCAGTTGATGTAGTATACCTGGATTATAGAAAGGTCTTTGATTCTGTATCTCATGGAGTTTTGATTAATACTTTACAGGAGAAAGATGTGGATGGTTATCTTATAAAATGGATTTCATCATGGCTAAATGACAGACACCAGAGGTACTGATTAGAGGCTATATATCAGAGGATGTGAGGGTGACCAGTGGGTCCCACAGGATCAGTGCTGGGGCCTAAACTGTTCAATGTGTTAATCGCTGGTATGCAAGTAACTGAAGGGGTATGGATGTGCAAGTACGTAGATGACGCAAAAATAGGGGCCATAGTGAACAACTTGTGTGCGGTGGTTACTCTTCAGAAACAATTAATTCAACTGGAGTATTGGGCCCAAAATGATAGATTGGAGTTTAACAGCTCGATATGTAAGATTATGCATTTTGGGCAAAATAATCCTAGAGTACAGTATGAATTAGATTCACAAAAGATAATGGTTTCTGATTGTGAAAAGGATCTAGGGGTAATGATCACCAATAAACTGTATTTTGATCAGCATAATAAAGTTGGTATAGGTAAAACAAATAGAATTATAGGAAATTTGTTGAGAAACATCAGAAGTAGGAGTTAAAGGGTAAAGGTTCCCTTGTATAGATCTATAGTGAGACCTGTGCTAGAATATGGAGCTCCCTTTTGTTCGGTGCAGAGTATTCAGGGAGGAAAAGGAGTAGAAAAGGTACAAAGGAGATTCACAAGAAAGATCAAAGAAGTGAAAGGATGGGATTTCACGTCTGAAGAAGTTACTGAACTTTTTATTGTCAACAGAGCACTGTTTATGCCTACTAGTGATTGTAGCGTAAGATGTGTCATGTGCTTGAACAATTCAGGAAAACTTATATATGCCATTATTAAAAAAGAGCTTCAGCAGTATCCTTGTTTGACTGTTGACAAGTTCTGTCATGTTTTCTGAGTCAGTGGCTGCATACACAGCACTCAGAGGCATATTTCTGGGAAGAGTCTTATCATTACTTAACAAAAGAACAGACGTTCCAGTATCGATGGGTCAGGAATCGCACAAATGTCCTCAATACTCTGATGACAATCAATTGGATACTGATGATGACTGTGAGTCCAACCGAGTCTTCAATCATGGCACTGCCTGACATGGTCATGTGATGATATCTGCAACCGTAGGCAATGGTCATTTCAAAAGCTGAACACTTTATTAACCTATTTGCCAATAACAGATCACAAAGAGACATAAACTGTTTACAAAATTGACCATTGTGAAATCCAGCCACATACTGGACTCATGGGCCGCTCACTTGCATGTCTCGATAGTGGTGTTTGTTATAGTATTTTTCACAACATGCAGATGCTTGCGGTGCATCAAACAGGCATGCGAAACTTTCATAGATGATATGAAGGGTTGTGCCAGCTGTACATCAAAGTACACTTGTTTAAATGACTTATTGCAGCCGTGGTGACATGCAGGGTGCCATCACTTTCCTAAAAAAACTGCAACACATTACTTCTGTACCAGAAACAACTAATTTTCAGTGTAACACTTCTGTGAAAATCTGTTACAGTGTTGAAAATGACATTCTGAAACAGTAGCGGGAAGGAATTGCTAGTTTGAGGTTGCAAAGTCTCAAGTTTGATTCTATGTGTGTCATGTAACCGTTTGTGCTACATAAACAAACAGTCTGATCAACCTAGAAACCTTGTCACCATACAATGACATGTAGTTCCTTCTGGCAGCATTCTTGCTGCTGAAATATGACTTTCACTTACAAGACACCATTGTGCTATGCAAACACTGTTTTTCAAAACTGAAGTGAACTCTTTGCCAGCAAGGTCAATGCTAAACAACATGAAACAGATGTTACACCAAGTGAGATTTCAACATTGAATATGTTTGAGCGTATTCTAATTCAGACAATGAAACCATTCCAAATGATTCTACGTCTGAACACAAAGACACGGAACATTCCACAGAAAAGAGCTTGTTAGATCTCTAAAGGGTTCTGCTTGATGTATCTACCACTTCCTCTACAGGAAAATGTTCCAAACAATCTCAACTAGAAAATAGCTTGAAGAATTCTTGTAAATAATTATGCCTACAAAGGCCAAGGTCATCTGGCAAGATGTTGTCAATGTGCAAAGGTAAAGCTTGCTTGCTTATTTAAAGAGTGTCAATTCCTTTTATATAGACCTTGACAAAGATCAGATGGCCAGTCTCTCTGTGCAACATGATCTATTAGAAAAAAGTAAGCCAATCATTGAGAAGGTCAGTACACAGACATGTGACAATGTGTATGAACAATACACAATTCACCCACTACATGGCAGAGATCCATTAGGAGACAACATTGATCTCTATCAAATGAAGCAGGTGGAAGGTGAGCCTGTCAGCATTTGGGAGGCAACACTAGAAGCACGATATTTCCCAGACCTATTTCCAACAGGGTCAGGTGGACGCCTAGATGAAAGAGAAGTACGTGTACAGGGTGCTGAGTACCACTGGACCTGGTTCGGTACATCACTTCGTACATAACCAAACATAAACAGACTAGCTTGCAAGATCTTTTGGAAGATATTGCCACTTCAAGCAAAAGCCTGACATCTCAGCTGTGGTCATTGGGTTTGAAGACTCTTTCACACAGAGAATGTGGAGCTTACGAGCTGAGTGACGGTTAATGGGTACGCATCTGTACGGGAAGTCTGACGCTATACGTTTCCTCAGTGTAAACTACAAAGAGAAGCGGAGCGTGTACTGATTCCTCATGCGAAATTGAGGGCTCGCTGTCAATACACCTTCTTCAAAACATAACCGAAGAATAACCTGATAGACACATACTACCCACGTAGACACAACATGAATAGTATGTGTCTGTTTTGAAGATGGCTAAGTGGTATGGCTACAAGACAGGTGCACACCTGACTCAACACGTCACATTTACAAGGTCAATGGACTAGATGGCTGTCCATGAAGAGACACAAGCCATGGCTTATAGATCACTGCAAACTGCATCTAGGCACATCAGAGAGCACAGAACATTACTACTTTGTCTCCTATTCCTATAGACCCTGGAGGGTGAGTCTGAATTAAAAGGTGACTCTGACACATTCGAAAGACCAGTTCAATCTCACTTGTGAGAATTTCCAAACTGAGTACTCACAGACATATATACAAAGACTAAAAACTGAGAAAAAGAACAGCTTGAAGGCAGAGAAGCAACTTCAGGAAGACACTCCAGTTAGTTCACAAGACAACCTTGATCCAGAAGGACAAGGTGTCTAGAGTGACCCTCTGCCCTTAAATGCCCCGAGTGTTAATGTCAGAAATTGAGACAGCCATGCAACATGGCACACACTCTATGGTCAGCCCAGCTGACTTAAGAAAAGACTAAATCAGCTGCAGCATACAGTTCACTCTCAAGTAGTTGAAGCTGTCCAACATGGTATACTATATAGAAAAAAAATGTGACTACACTCACTCATGCCACTCATCTAATGTTTGTTAGCGGTTCCAGCTGGCACAGGAAAGAGTTTCCTGATTGAAGTCATCACGTGAAGTACGGAGTGTGACAGGCTCTTCAATGTCTGTTGCTGTAACTGCTCCCACAGGACTAGCAGCATACAACATTGGTGGAGTAACATTACACCGTCTCTTTATGTTGCCTGTCGAACATGGGAGAACTGGAGAGTATCGTAAACTGTCATTTGAGGTTGCATCTCAGCTCCGTTCCATGTTCACAAAGATGCAGTTACTCATCGTTGACAAAATCAGCATGGTCTCCAATGTCATGCTTGCCTGTATTCATCTACGTCTACAGCAGATCTTAGGTACTGACGATGGAGTGCCATTTGGTGGCAAAAGTGTACTTGTGTTGGGAGACCTTTTACAACTTACACCAGTCAATGCAGAGCATGTATTTACAACTCTGACTGCCAAGCAAGCTAAGAATATCCTCGGTTGCATTGCAGACTATAACATATGGGAATTATTTACCTATGTTGAGTTGTCTGAGAACATGCACCAAAGTGATGATCTAGCTTACAAATCACTTTTAGATGAAGCTCATACAGGTTCTCTATCACCAGAACATGTCTGTATGTTAAATGATCGAAAAAACACAGTACACAGTACATGCATAGAAACAGCATGTAATGTCTTCAGCAATATATACTCTACTGGCAGACACATAGCGTGTCTTATGCCACTACTAAAGAAATGCACTGAATTCAACAATCTAATGCTGCAGAGAGAAAACCAAGAGATTCTAACTCTGCATGCAGTTGATACAGTTGATGGTGTTATTCTTAGTCGAAAGCTAGTAGCAAAGTTGACTGAACGACTAAGTGAACTGAAGTCAGATGTTTCATGAACAGCTGGCCTAGAAGCTGTTCTCACAGTTTGTAAGAATGCACGTATCATGCTGCGCCGTAATCTAGATGTAGAACAAGGTATGGTAAACGGTGCCATGGGAAACATCATTGACTTTGTCTACAATGTCCAGAAGACATATATTGAGACACTTGTAGTGACTTTGACAACACGCACAGTCTGTAATAATAAGATCGAACCTGCATTAAATTCCAGGTTTTCAAGGATGTCTATGTAAACAGAAAAGCAGTTCCCTTTATGTAGTGTATATGCTGTCTCCATTCACAAATCTTGGGATTGAGTTTGGATTCAGCAATGGTAGACATAGGTACAGACATTTTCAAGGATGGCATGAGCTACATCGCACGTTCACGTGTACGCAGCCTTTCTGGATTGCACATCATTAGTATAACACCTCAGAAAATATGAGCTGACAAGCGATGTATTCTTGAGTACAACAGGTTACGTACTCTACATCAGCCACAAATGTCTATTACCACTGCCTACATATCTGTCTGTCTCACACAATTCAGTCGCGGCTAGAGTACAGCAACAAACAGCAGCAAGCCCAAAAGTGATTCAACAAAAAGAGTTCAGCAAAGGCCACAACTTCAAGTAAACATTCACAACCAGCAATTCATCAGAAATCAGTTGGTGTAGCTGCTGCCAGTCTTTGACAACAGCAGTAGAGTAAACTGCTATGCTAACTCCAGCTATGCAAGTTTTTCTACACGTGCGCGGTTTGTGCAGGCAATATCTGCTTCACAAGACAATCCCCTATCAAGCGGCTTTGAAGCAGATTATCAACATGACTTGACCACTCTAATAATGTACAGTCACTAACACCACTATGACAGTGTTAGCTAAAGATATGCTGATGGTACGTTTGCTGCAGACATACAGCAAGACACTACTGAGTTTATGATGGCTGTCATAAACAACCTGGATGAAGATGGCACCCCAATGCGGCAGTACTTCACAGTAACATATGTTACAAAATATGTATGTGTTTCATGTGGCAATTCACAGCGTGAAACCACACAACACATGCTGTGGATTACTCTCTTTGTCCCTGAAACCAAAAGTGTCAACTTTTGACAGCTATTCACCAATGCTGAATGTAGTCATGCCTGTGGAAGGTGTGGAGGCAGATGCACTCAGTCCATACGTCTCAGGAGTTCATCTCAATATCTATTGCTTATGTTGCACAGATTTGACCCCAACGGGCTCAGAGTTGATACTCCTATCACAGATTACACAGCTAGTAGAATAGTCTTCAACCAATCAGTGTTTGACACTCACAGTATAATCTATCACCATGGTCAATCCATGCATTCTGGGCATTACACCTCGTTACTAAGGTGCAGAACTGGATGGTTAGAGTGTGACGACTCTACAAGCAGTTTTAAACAGAGACTGCCACACACTTGAAAATGCATATCTTCTAATATTGAAGAATTATGACAACCTTCATATTTCAGAAGAATAGGACAAAACATGTTGCATTTAAAATGACTACTTTGTCCAAAAACATTCATGCCTCATTACAATGTTGCTTATAATATATACGACTCTAAATAAACCATACAATTGCAACAAAATGGTATTCTAACAGAGACATTACATACTTAACATATAAGATCTTGTGTGGATCAGTACTACTATGAAAATTGTTGTAGTGGCTTCAATCGGTGCCAACAATATTCACAGTCACTAGGGAAACCATGATTACATGTCTATCAAAGATTGTACATCTAAAAACTGAAGCCTTACTGCTCTCCTCCTCTGTACATATCTTTAATTATCCATGTATCAACTCATGCATAACAACAAATTTATAGGAGTTATAAACTGTTACTCTTTGCAAACAAAGAGAAGTTCTCAGTTATCATCGTAAATAACTAAGCAACTACTAACATTCAACAAACAAATCCACTCTGTCTGAAGTTGTCTACCAACACTTCCATTTGATCTTCTAATATTGAACAATAATGATAACCTTCATATTTCAGAAGAATAGGACAAAACATCTTCCATTTAAAACATGACTACTTTGTCCCAAAAACATTCATACCTCATTACAATGTTGTATAATGTACGTCTCTAAACAAACCATAAAATTTCAACAAAATGCAATTCTGACAGAGACATTCCATACAGTGTAACATGTAAGATCTTGTGTGGATCCGTGACTACATGAAAGTTAGTTGTAGTGGCTTCAATGCGCCAACAATATTCACAGTCACTAGAGAAACCATGAATTACATATGTATCAAGAGATTGTACAATCAAAAACTGAGGACTTACTGCTCTCCTCCACTGTACATATCTTTAAGCATCCATGTATCAACTCATACATAACAACAAATTGATATGACTTATAAGCTCTTACTCTTTGCAAACAAAGAGAACTTCTCAGTTATTATCATAAATAACTGAGCTACACTTCTAACATTCAGCAAACATTCCACTCTGTCACAAGTTGTCTATCAACACTTCAATTTGTCTATTGACTCTTGACATATAGAGAACATCATTCGGTCACCATGCAACAGTGTAGAACTATCACGGTTTCATACGTAATACTAGTATTGTACATATGTTAAAATAACTACCTTTATTGATAATGCAAGAAGCTGAATTACACAACTGTAAATAAGAAAAAATTGCAGAATCTCATTTACTGACTTTTACATGTGTTTGCAATTACTTGTACATAATATAAACATTTGTATTCAGGTGTACATTGTTAATAACTAGTTTGATACCTGTACTAAAAATACTAGTGTAGCACTAAAGTACAAGTGAATGTTTTACATATTATTCAGCACTATACTAACTATTTAATTAACCATAAGTTTGTTAAAAAATGCATTCCATGCACAGTTTTAGTATTTAGTTAAGAATTACATAGAAGCCAATGTAAGAATTGATAATATGTCATTTGTTCATGTAAAAATATTATATTTTTTAAACTTGTCACATAAGTAATTCTCACCATATAAAAAATATTGACAATTGTAAATCAGACACTGTTACTGATCACAACACACTGCATACCTTTCTGACAATATTTATAATCGCCTCAATTGAGGGGTCGGGTGAATTTTCCATTTGCGCCTAGTCAGTGACATATTATTAAATAATACCAATCAAATGTCACAAAACTAACATTTTGTATATTGTATTACTTAGAGAGGAGCATATGGTTTTCCACCCAAGGAACATCCACATTAGCAGTCACACAATTACAACAAAACACTTATCTATCATGTGTGTAATCACACTTCACAACCTACTGACATTGCCTTATTAACATACACATACGTAATGCACTACACATAATTACAACATACAACCATTTTTAAAAAGTTACATTTTTACAAACTGCATTCACATTCAATAGTAAATATATAATGAAGTGCCACAGCTTCAGCCTGACTATTAGAATTCAGGTCGAATGTCAGAAACTACTTCCTCACATAAAGAGTAGTGAGTACTGAAACATAACTAGAAACACACAACACCTGATTAGTTTCCTATAATATCACAATACTTACTCAATCCATATTATACAGGTTCTTATTATTCTTACACATTTACATATATGAAAGCAATGATTGCACACATACAAAGATTGTATTGTGAGACTGCTTCTGTTAACTAAATTTCACTCTTGATTGGACCTTTTCTCCATTTGACAAATTGGCAATAATTTTTTTCAAACCATAACCACCTGTGTCGACTCTTTACTTTAAATACCATTATGACATAAAAATAAGTGTCTATGACTTAAGCATGCAAATCAATGTTAACTAATACTGCTACAACTATACCTCCATCAATTTGTTTGGTACCTATGACAGACCGTCAGTATCACAGCATATGCAACGATGTGGGACATTGCATGTCACATTTGACAGAATTCCTAACAGTGTAAAAAACTCAGCAATGTACTTACTTTTCCTGTGCCTATGCAGTCATTATTACTATACCAAGGTGCCACACATCAGCACCCAACAGGTCACAGCTGTGACTATACATGTACCATTCATTCACTACTATGTGTACTTCAGAGTCTGACAAAATGGAGGTTTCTCATTGGCTGCAAACATCCTAACAACCTTATGTTAATCTTTTATTACCATACATGAAGATGTTAACGATATACTGAACAAGGTTTAAAACTGTTTAAAAAGATGTTTCATTATTATAGCAATAAGTCACTCCAAAGAATTGTGTTAATGGTCAGTCAATCACCCTGTAGAGACTTGTGCCACTCGGCTACACCTCGTGCCACAGCACACCCCTAGAACGTGATTAACAGACCATTAACATAACCCCTTGTCATGCCTTATTAATTAATTATAAAAAGGGTCTCAGAAACTGGAGCTTTCTGACCGGCTGCAAACATTCTAACAGACTTCTGTAAATCTTTTATTTACATACATACAGAGGTTAACCATTTCCTGAACAAGCTTTAAACAGTTTAAAAACATTTTATTATAATAGCAATAAAAGGCATTACTAACGGCAATGATAATAGTCAGTTAATCACCCTATTGGACATATGCCCTTTCGGCTACACCTCGTGCCACAGATACACCCTTAAAGGTGATTAACAGACCATTAACATAACCCCTGCATCATGCATTATTGCTTAATTGAATTTAAATAATCCGTATAGCTCCACAAGTCCCCGGACATCACTTTTCAGGGGTGACCCGGAAAGCAAACAGTAGATCAAATAGAACACAATTGTACATATACAAGCTGAGGGTATACAGTATGCTTCCAGTTTACAAATACATCTGTGTGGTCATCTACACCTACAATTACAATATACTACCTAACTTTGTCTGACATTGGGTGCTCCACTGCCTACTCCGACCCTGCTGGTGATGTCTTGTGTCATAGTAACACCAACAGCAATGCAAACAGAAGTGCTAACAGTGGCACATATGGTAACAGAAGTGAAAATGAGAGCATAAACGGCAATGCACACAGTGACACAGATGACAACGATCTGCCACGTGATGTGTTAAATGGAGGTTTGTAATTCCTGCAAACATCCTAACAGCCTTATGTTAATCTTTTATTGACATACATGATGAGGTAAACCATTTACTGAACAAAGTTTAAGACCGGGATGCACATTGGTTGTCATTAGACGTAACTCTCACCCCATCACGTGTGTAAAGCAGCAAAAGTATAGGAGAATGAGGTGAGAGTTAGAACCCACGATCCCAATGCGCACCCCAATGCCGGTTGGGGGGGTGGGCTCGGGGATCAAAGGGTGGTTTTCAACCCTAACAGCAGATTGCGCTGTGGAACAACCCTAACTAATGCATTAAACAGAGTTTTTTGCCTCTAATGTCCCTTCTTTTTGAGAATGATAACGAGAAATAGTGAATGTAATGCAGTGGCAGGAGCTCCGCACTCCCACCACATGATGTCTTATGGCATACTAACAGGAACAGCAACGCAAACAGAAGCACTAACAGTAGCGCACAAGGTAATGCAACCATGAATGAGAACAGAAAGGGTAACGAACACGGTGGAGTAGACGGGAACGTTGTGCCACGTGATGTCTTGTCACATAGTAACATGGTGCCTGTAAATGAAAATATCAATGGGCATGGTGACGCAAAGTGAAACAGAAAGAGAAACAGTACGGTAGAAACAAATGGCAAAAAAGTTACAGAAACGCAACGTAAATGAAACGCAGCGATAACACACACATGGTGGCACAGACGCCAAAGGTAAGTTAACGGTCACGGAACCGCAAAGCAGAAAGGGCAACAGTAACATTAATGTAAGCGCACAGGCTGGTTTCTTAAAGCAGCAGAAGTATAGGAGAATGGGTGAGAGTTAGGACCCACGATCCCAATGCACACCCCAGTGCCGGTTCGGGTGGTGGGGTCCAACGGCGGTTTTCAATCCTAACAGCAATTTCCTCACTTTGTCGCTGGGAACAACCCTAACTAATGCATTAAATGGAGTTTTTGCCTCTAATGTCCCTTCTTTGAGAATGATAACAGAAATAGTGAATGTAATGCAGCGGCGGGAGCGCGGGTTAGGACCCTCGATCCCAATGCACACCCAGTGCCAGTTGGGGGTGGGTGGGTGGGTCAAGGGGTTTTTAACTAACAGCGATTTCCTCACTTTGTCGCTGTGGAACAACCCTAACTAATGCATTAAATGGATTTTTTGCCTCTAATTGCCCATCTTTTGAGAATGATAACGAGAAATAGTGAATGTAATGCAGCGGTGGGAGGATGGGTTAGGACCCACGATCCCAATGCACACCCAGTGCTGGTTGGGGGTCCAAGGGGTCCAAGGGGTTTTCAACCCCAACAGCGATTTCCTCACTTTTGTCACTGTGGAACAACCCTGACTAATGCATTAAATGGAGTTTTTGCCTCTAATTGCCCTTCTTTGAGAATGATAATGAGAAATAGTGAATGTATACTGGCGGTGGGCGGCAGGGGCCAGAAGGGCCCTGCGCTCCCATAAATGATGTCTTGTGACATACTAACAGGGACAGCAATGCAAACAGAAATGCTAACAGTGGGGCACATGGTAACACAAGCGCAAATGAGAACAGAAAGGGTAACGCACATGGTGGCATAGACCGGAACGGTCTGCCATGTGATGTGTTGTCACAGAGTAACATGGTGCCTCCAAACAGAAATGTCAATGGGCATGGTGACGTAAAGTGAAACAGAAAGATAAACAGTACTGTAGACAGAAATGGCAAAAAATAACAGAAACGCAACCGCAAATGAAAACACAAAGGATAACGCACATGGTGGCGCAGACGTCAATGGTAAGTGAAATGGGTACGTAACCACAAGCGGAAAGGGCGACAGTAACAGTAATGTAAGTGCACAGGCTGGTTTTCCCCAAAACCTGCATAGAGAAAGACAGTGAGTACAAATAATGTATGCATAATAATGAGTATCGGCACAGAAAATGAGAACTTGAAATACTAAATATGTTATATCTCAGGAACCGTACGACGTAGAAAACATTTTTTAAAGTCATATTATTTACAACTGTCCTGGCTAATTTGATACTTAGCCCCCGTTAGGGGGCTAAGAATTTTTCGATTTAAAAGTCTGTATCTCGTGACCGCTCCAGATACAGGCCCTGAAAGGCACGGCAAACACCGTAATGTTATCCTATGTGTGGGCTGTTGGCTGTCTTCCCTCCAAATTTCAGCAAAAAGGACCAAACCGTTATTTTGCAGCAGGGATCAAAAGGATTTCTGTAATGCATTGGGCGCCGTAATGTTATCCTATGGGAAAAAATGTCAACTTTGGAGTGCCATAACTTTGCTGCTGTGTAATATTTTTTCACCAAACCACTGAAAGGCGCATCTGTGAGATGTTGGCTCCGTTCCCTCCAAATTTCAGCACAAAACTCCCAATGGTTCTTCTGCAGCGCAGTGCCAAAGAATCGCTGTCACTTTCCCACAGATGGAAAACTACTGTCAAATTTCATAAAGCTTACAAAGTTCCACACTTTCGTGAGCACGAAAGTAATTTGCGAAAGTACTTTTTCCAGAAATTTGAAAAACATATTTCTGGGGTGTTTTACCACAAAATAAAGACATGGCAAGCATCCTCAGGGCCCGACTAGGTGAATACAAAAAGAATTAGGTTGCTAGAGGGTCTCAAATTTAAATGCCAACCATTTTTCTGATCACCAACTGAAAACAAAATGGCCGATTTGCAAAAGTAACAGGCCCATTTGCAAAAGTAAAAATGCATTTGCGACACTGTCAAACTTTTTGTTAACTTTTCCCATTGACTTATAATGGGAAACTGTTTTTTGAATAACTTTTGAACCGTTTAATATTTTTTCACCAAATGTTCAAAAGACACATTGGGGACCCCGGCCGCACATTCCCTGAAGATTTTGGACCGGTCACACAAACCGTACAACCTGTAGGTGCGACCATAGAATTCCAGAAAAAGCGTAAACGCGTGCAGAGATCACGCTTAATAACTCCACAGCCGTATATCCAACCAGTACAAAACTTGGCAGATCCCAAGGCCTATGGTTCTTTATCATGTATTCCAAATTTCAGGCAAATCTATCAAAAGGTTGCAAAGTTATTAAGGTGCAAAGTTTTGGGGTTTAACATAGAAATGGCTCCTCAACCCTAACTATGGTAGCACTACCGTGCTACCATAATATATACACATATATATAGATATATATAAATATATATATATATATATTTATATATATATATATCTATATATGTATATATATATATAGATATAGTATATATAAAGCATATTGTGGAGTGTTTTGAGTGTGTAAGGGGGGGCGGGGCAGACAAAGCCACCCTCCAGTGGCTTTTAATTGAACATTTCTATTACAATACAGTGACAAGGACTACTTTTGTTTTATTTTCTATTAATATGATCATATTTTTTACTTTTTTTATGTACACTTCTTATGTGCATTTTTTAATTAATGGTTTTACAAGGCCGGCCCAGTGGCATGGAGGGCTGAGGCATCCTGCCTTACCTCCTGCCACTCTGGAGACCCATGTTAGCAGTGCAAGTGGGTCATTGGGTGTCAGCCATGGAGGAGGAGGATCGAGTGTCCCAGGGACAGCTCTCTTTCTCCAGGGAGGAGGCCAATCAGTGGTCAGTTCATGTCTGGCCCTTGGCAGAGGTGGGGGGCTGGCACATGGACACTGTCTATGGTGGGCAGTGGTGAGGAAGATGCCCAAATGGATGCACATAGGGGCATGCATGGCATCATCATTGGCATCACTGCCCTACCTCTGGTAGGAGGAAAACGTGGAAAAGATCTCTGATGGCTGGATGAAGGAGGAGCTCACAGGTCCCACTTCCTGACCAGCTATGGTGCCAGCCAGAACTGGATCCAGTCTTCCGGGGGGACCTTGGTATACTCCCTCTGACCCCACCAGGGGGTACAAGCCCTGGGTTATGATGGTCAGTGTTGGCCAGTGGACATCGGGGGGACGGGGCTGGGACTCCCTTCCGAAAGTGGGCCATCAGTGAAGGGGAGCAAAAAGAGAATATAAACAAAAAAAATAAACAATGTGTTTGCTGGGGGACCCATTTTATGACTGGAATAAGACACTCCGAGATATGGTTTATGGCCTGATAAGAGCACTTCTTAGGTGCTAAAGGCACTCAGTGCAAGCACCTTGTGCCTCATTATGCACCTGGGGTATGCTCTCATCAGTCCAGTAACTTTGTCATGTCTTATCCCTTACTTATTCAAATGCATATAATGTTTTAATTGTATTATTACAAAACCTAGGCATAATGTAATGTATGGAGGCAGGTTTCTAAATAGTGTTATAAAATGGGCAAACAATTTCCTGAACTGTGATTGGCTGATACACTGTTTCAGCCATGTCCATATCAGGATATAACATTACAACTGGCACTACTTGTCCAAACCAAAATGCAGCACACGCTAAAATCAATACTGTACATGCCACTATTGTCCCACTGCAGCTCCGCAGCTTGCATCTGACAGAATTGCTGCAGCGGAAGACTAGTGGCAGCAACACAGAAACAAAAAAATAACAGTCATTGTATCAAGGTTCCCCATTCCTGCATAATCTTCAAACATTTAATCATCTTAACATCTTACTTTTTTTTACTGAGTGCCTGTTGAATCTATTGCATCTCCAGCTGTGGCTCCCACTGCTGAAAACTGTGTACACTACACATGAACCATTCTCTTTGACCGCCGGACTCAACCTCCCCTCCCCCCGGTTCTTCCTTTCCTTTAAACAGCAGCCAACAACAAGCAGGTCCATAGCACAAAGTTCAGCATATTAAAGTCACCAAAAAACTCAGTTCAAGTTCAGTGATGATCACTGTTTCAAACCACAAAGTAGGAAACCAGACTGTATGGCAGCTGCTGCGGGACATGCTCACTCTCAGTCAAGCCAGCCACTCAAGGTAAATGAAGAATATCAAAGACCAAAGTCCAGATTACAAATATAAATAAATAAATTGAAATTGCAGACAAAAAAATTATTTCTGTATTGGGATGGGGGAGAACAGCAGAATCCAGTATGTATGGTGGCCACTCAGGTACACTCTTGCTCCCAGTCAAGCCAGCCCCTCAATGTGAATGAAAGCCATTTAAGATGGAAATTCAGATTTAAAAAAAAGGTAGATAAACTAAAAGAGTGCACAAAAAAGAATGTGTGTATCTTGGGGGGTGGGGACAAGAAACATCATGCTAGTTAGAGCAGCCCATTCCAAGACAATGACAAGGACTACTTTTTATTTTCTGTAGTCATATGACTACATTTATTTAGTATTTTTGTGTACACTTGTTATGTACATTCTTTAATTAATTACTTTACTCTGGGGACCCATTTTATAAGCAGAATAAGACACTCTGAGGTATGGTTTATGGCCTGATAAGAGCCATTCCAAGGTGCTAAAGGCACTCAGTGCAAGTGCCTCATGCTTCACTATGCACCTGGGGCATGCTTTTATCACGCCTTAGAAAATGGCTTAAGTAAAGACAGAAATTTGATTGGCTGAGATGGCAGCAAAGCTGGTCAATTATTTTTTTAATAGTGCCCAGTAAAAAATAAGTACAAGACCAACTGCCACCTCACAATGTACTCATCTACCATGCTGCCCAGCCTGCGTTCTTATTGGTTGCAAGCACCCGATAACATTTTAAAATTCCCGTCATGTTTGTGTCACGCTTAGCGAGAGCTACTGGTCTTTTCCCAGCCCCCCTCCCCCCCAACACTCTTTCTGTTAGTACCAGCTTAAACTTAATAAAACTTAAAGAAGAACTTAGACTGTCATTATTTATCAGTCAGAAAAGTGTAAACAGCAGTCTTGTTTTAAAACGGCACCATTCTCCTGGCCGCGCTTTCACATAATGCCGTGTCCTGAGACACAATGAAGCTATCAGTAGCAGCTGCTTAATCCTACATGTGCAGTTTAAAAAAGCAGGAAACAAGTAACATAAAACACAATCTCTTCATGTTACCTAAAAGAAATCATGTACTTCGCAAATCTCCCTTCAGCAGATACAGTACGACTTGCTCTACGGTCAAAGGTCACAAGCTCATCATACAGCTTCTGACTGCACACAGCTTATGACTTGCCACCGTAACAAAACAAACAAACTGCAATCTTGAATAAATGGAGATTAACTTTAAAATATCCCAAAACTGGTATATGTATTTTTTTATTATTCGCACTCCTTCCTGAGATCGCAATCTGCGAGTATGTGTACGGGGGGGGGGGGTCCTATCCACCTGAATGGCTCTGTAGGGAGCAGGAACAGAACTTGGAACAGCCTATGGACTACTTTCTAAAGTAACAATTTTTTCTAATACTTTTATACATTTTTTACACTCATTTCCTCTCTTATTTTACCACTTCATAAAACGTTACTTAGATGGCCATTTTCTAAGCGCAATAATACCCTCCAGGGTGGGCATTATTGTGAAATACTGGACCTTCCAGGGGCTATAAGGCCCTCTGCCTGTGGCGTCAAGCCTCATTATGCCCCTGGGCAGTCTGGTATTTCCCAATAATGCCCACCCTGTTGAGTATTATTGCTTACATAAACCACACCTCATCATATCCTATTCCTTACCTGTGCATATGGATCACAAGTTTTTAAGCCCCAACTATGAATTTCCTTTCATTGTTGACTGCTTGAAACCCTAATGCTACTTGAAAGTACAAGGGCTGGATTTTAATAGGCCCTCTGGGTACATATGATGATTTCCATCATGATTTTAATGCAACCTAAAATGTGGTTTAACATCTTGGCCTACATTTTCAAAGAATATGCGTGACCCAAAATGGAGATGCGTGGTGCATCCCAGAAACTGTGTGGAACTGTGATATTCAAAAGGGAGAGATGTGTTGTGCAATTCCAAATGTACGATCACACAGATGTAATATATGCAGTGCAAACAAAGAGGGCGTGTACATGAATATGCCATGCATGCACATATTCAGCCAAAATGTGCGGTGGACCTGTCGCACATCCCAAATATCCTCCTTGCAAAGTTAGGCATGTCAGGGGATGGCCTACATTGACAGCCACCCACAGGCAAGCTGCAGAACTGCAGACAGGCGACCTTGAGACAGAGCTCGGTGGTGCACCAGGATGTGCTCCACGCACCCATACACAGCAGTCATGCCAGGATGGATATATTCAAAGCCAAAAGTGCTGGCACACCAAGTGCATGGCTCAGAAAGCCATCCCCCACACCACTCCCAGTATGTAGGCACCCAGCTGCCACATGCCAGTGCTGCTGGGTGCCCCCCAGGCACACCAGCAGATCAGATGGCCACACTGCAGCACGTGTACCAGGGGCCATGGACTGCACTCATGTGGCCTGCAGGTAGGGTGACATCTGGGGCAATGGTGCCCAGGTAGCCTGGTGATACTAGTGGTAGGATGGTAACAGGTCAATATCGCGTAACCAAACTTGCATGAGTAATTACCACGCTACCTTTTCAGTGCTGACTTTAAAATTGCTTTTATAAAAAAAGCACTTCTACAAACCACATAATGAGTGGGGTACATAAAGTCGCTTACTGTTCTGCTACACTGTTCCTACTCTTCTCAATCTTTTCAATTTCATGACTTGACACTTACTGGGTGAAAAATCGAGCCTACCTTTATAAGCCTTACTTTTAAACAATTAGCACATGTAATTTTTAATGTTGCATAATCTGCACCTGCAAAATGAATAATAAATATCTAGAATATCTTGAATGTAAATTGGTTTTCAAGTGAAGGAAAGTGAGCAATTCAAAGATGCATAAGATCTGCTTTAGAATTGGATTTAGAATCTGATTTAGAATCTTTTGACAGCCACATTATATTTAAAGTGGTGAAAGAGCCAAATCCATAATGATACTGTTTAAAGGGAATTCTGCCTATATATGGAGCTGATGAAGAGGATATGGAGGTGATGTACTAGAACTCTAAAAAGAGATGACTGGATCTCATTGTTTTATATGGCCCACTGACAATCCACCAAGTAGTTGTATCACTATTATACCAGGACAGACAGGTGTGCTCTGATGGAAAGGAAATCTGAGGAGTAATAGTACTTGGTACACACATTAAAATAAGTTTGCATTTGATATTCATATCAGCGCTTTATTACCAGGACTACTCTTCTGCTGCAAGTGTGTGGCTTCTTGTCTTGAGCTGTATCGCTACTGGCTGCAAAGTCAGATTTTCCTCAACCATTCCAGCTACAGGTTATGGTTCAGCCACAGTGCTAGTGATGCTGGGGTGTGACACAGGGAAATAGTGGCATCCATTGAAGGCTGTATCATAGAGTGATATTGAACACTCACTGTTTTGAGTTCTCGATATTATGGGCCACCACGGTTATGCTCGAGCACTTAAAAATATGCACTGTAATGCCTTGCGCTTTTGCGGTCACACTGTTTTGAAAGTGAACTTGGCAGCATGGCATGGGCCAGGGATTGAACTATGGCACACATCCATTGTGGTACACCATAGGTGCACAGATGGGACCCACCCACTCAGGTACCTGGCCGCCTTCTGCATACTGCCACTCCTTGCAGTTATCACCATGTTCCTGTCATACAGGGGTGTGTGGGGTACTGCAGGTGATCGTACACTGCATATGGAGCTGGTGTATCATGTGCATGTGGTATACTGATCAGACTGTGTCACCCTGTGCCCTCCCCTGTTGCTTGTCCAGGTGGGCAACTGTGGCCACTGTCCAGGTGGGTCCCCTGTACTCTAATCTGACCATGTACATGGCTATGGGTATTAGCACTATGCCCAGGACAATGCAGTCCAGCCACCCACACACAAACATTCCATCACACCTGCCTGCTAGGCTGCAGGGTATCCTGTGAACAAGGCAACAGCAATTGAGCGCTTACAAAAATGGTGACTCAGTTACGGTGCCTGAGTTCAGGGTTACCTAGCAGAGTAGCAACTGGATACCTGGGTAGGTGAGGTATTGCAATGGGAAGTACTCTTGTATATGCATATGGGGTGGGAGAGGAAGGGAAGGCATGTGGGAGGAGGTGTGGCAGCAGCTGACGAACTGGTCTGCTAGCATGGTGGGGAAGGTGATCAGTTGGGAGGTGCAGGATGCAGGGTTCAGGTAAGATGTGGTATTTTTTTTTTGCCAGCAGGTGGCTTGTACTTTTTTTTAAGTATTTCACCCCTCAACATGCAGTCTCCTGGAGTTGAGAATCTTTCAGTAGGGGGAAGTGGGGGTGAAGCCCCCATCGGGGGTTGTGTGGGGGAACAGCACCCTGCATTAAAAAAAAAAACATAGTTCTCCAGCACCCTCTTGCCATTCGCTGCAAGTGTGCATTGCCAAAATTCAAATTTGGTGATGTACACTCACCCAAACAGCGATCACTATTCCGTGATCACTGTTATGACATAGAACCAGGCTGTAGTACTGCCTGTTCACTTTTGTGGAGTGATGGAGTAGCCCTCCAAAGCTGGAACTGCGCATGCCTTGGGTATGCAAATGGCCTAAATACATTCCAGTAATGAGCTGCACATGTTGGAAATGGGCTCAGAATGTGCAATGAGGTCATTTGCATATCCTTGCTGAATATTGCAATTTTGCGCACCATGCAAGTGGCTTTGCACTATGCAATTCCCTATGATCTGCACAGATCCTGGGTCACCTGCTGCACTGTGCATCTCCCACTGGGCGATCACACATGTTCAGGATATTCAGTTGGACATGCACGACTGCATCTTACAGTGCAAGTTTTGAATATACCATTATTTTTGTGCCGGTGCATCTCAGGTGAGCGGCGCAGGCACTTGATTGGTGCAGCCTGGGAGTTTTGAATATGGGGGCTCAAGTCACAAGTTGTGCTCAGAAATTATGTGTTCTTCATTATTTTGCTGAATGCAGGTAAACAGCAGAAAATGTGCCAAAATGCTTGAAAATAGCAATCCAAAAATGTTGGCACATTTATTTTGATGCAGGTTCAGTCAAAAATCAAGAATTATGCCTCTGTCAGGACTTTTGAAAATCCAGCCCCAAGTCTTTAATAAAGTGAAAGGCAGAAAAGTATGATATTTACAACAAATATGTCAATGTTTATGTGTTTTCTAGTTTTTTATTTTCTCCTGTTATTAGTCAACTAATTATTTCAGAAAATACATTGTTTATTTCACTCTTCTTTTGATAAAACCTCTGACTATCTCCGCTGACATCTCAATAGTTGTTTATAACATCACAGCCTGTTCTCATGGTAACAACTTTGGTATGATAAACAAAGTCACTGTGAAGTTAGTTGAGGGCAGTCAAATTATTTTTATACAACTTCTTAGCCATGCTACCAAGATGTGTTATAACAACCGAAAAAGAACACTAAAAATTAAAAGAATGCATTTTCTGTGAATTGTAATAGCTGAAACATGTTGTTTATGAAAATACAAGCTGAAATGTGTGTTGCTCTTTAAAATAGTTTTTTATAGAATGTCAGGATTTCTTTAGTACTCAGATGTAATAATATTCCCCAATTTTCCCATTTCACTTGGTCCCCCTCTGTGACAATTAAGGATGCCATGCATACACCATTCCTTCAGGGGCAAGGGCAAGCAAACAACTGCTTTATGGCCCACATAAACTTCACTCCTGCTTTGCTCAGTAACCAAAGCAGAAGTCACCCTTCTTTTCTAAGAGACAAACAGCTCATGTCTCGGCCATTTTTAGGTCTTTCTGCACCAAATTTACAACATGGGCTTTTTGGAACCCTGCCTCATGAACACTAGTACTGTCATGCCTTTAATCTGTCCCAAAAGGTGATTTCATAGTCCTGGTATGGAATCACCTTTTGGGACTGAGTAACAAAATGACACTGCCACTGTTCATGAGGTGGGGTCCCAAAAAGTCCATTTTGAAAAGTTGGTAAAAAAATTCCCCAAAATGGCCGTGTTATGAGTGTACATTGTGCAGTTTCTATGCAGACACATACTTTTGGGAAGTGTTCATATTTTCACTTCAAATTGTCAACATACAGATTTGTTCATACCACCACATGAACGGTACAGCTGTCATTTCTCACATCCTGCCCAAAACATGTTTGCGCACCTGTGGCACGGAATGGCATTGAATGGCATGATCCATGCAAGAAATCATGTTTCAGGGCTGAGTAATGATATGGCAGTGCCACTGTTCATGGAGTTGGGTCCCAAAAAGGCCATGTTGAAAACTGCGAGCAAAAATGCCCCAGAAAGTCTGAGCTACACTCACTCATTGACATTTTCCTACACATACGCAAAATAACTTTGCCAGTTTCTCATATTTTCACTACCAGTTTTCAACATATCCATTTTTTTCACATCACCTCATGTACACTACAGCTGTCATTTCTCACATTCTGCCCAAAATGACTTGATGCATCTGTGGCATAGAAAGGCATTTTGCCATGGATTAAGAAATTTTCATCTATGGGGTTAATGAGGTAAGGTGATAAGAAGACTATGTTGAGCATTTTGGGTCAAAATGAATAACAATTACAAAGTTATCTCAACAACATACATGCATCTGCTTGCTGCGCCTACATTCCGGGTTTGGAGAGACAGACTCGGGAGTTGGAGGACTGGCCAGGGGCTGTAAGATTGAGTGTCCCAGTGGCTGCTCTACTTCTCTGTTGGAGGGGGGAAAGAGTGTCTGGAACATTGTGTACCTCTGGTGGACACTGGGAGTACCATCACTGCCAGTGTCTCATGCAAGGGGGGCGAGGCCGATGCTTGTATCATTGAACATCCCTGCCCCCAGAGATCTTTAAAAATTATCATACAGAAAATTCCAGCCCTATTCCTGATGCCCTCACCTCTGCCACCACTCCTACAGCAACTAATAAAAGAGAGATAGAGACTATTGGGGGCCAAAGAGAAAAGTCACAACCACAGAAATCACAAATAAAGTTTATTCTTGGCCCCAGTGTGGCTGTGTGTGTACAGAAGGCAAGAGGAATCCATGACACCAGCACAGCAGCCCCAACCACAAAATCTACTACGGCACCGGGAACCTGTCGACACACCTGACCACGACCTGTACTGACCAGCAACACCACAATGCACAATGCAGGGGAGCTGCACCCCCCAAACCCCATCTACTACAGATATCTAATTCCACATTGCACAGACAGTTGAGTTAGATATGTACCCCCACATTGCCCTAAAGTGCCTCAACGGAAACCCCACATCACTGATGATATAGGCAAGATAGGGGTTTCGCTGTTGAGGGTTCAGTGTACTGGTATCACTGTAGCAACAGTATACTGGGCAAGAGCAGTCTGGCAAAGTAAGTGTTTGATTTGTGCCACTGTCCAGAGGAGAAAAAGAAAGAGAGAGAGAGAGACTTTTGGGGGCCAAAGAGATATGTTGTACTTTCAGAAATCACACATAAAGTTTATTCTTTGCTCCAGTGTAGCTGTGTTTGTGTACAGGGCAAGAACAGGCTGGCAAAATAAATCTTTGACTTGTGCCACCATCCAGAGCAGAAGTAGAGAGAGAGAGAGAGAGAGAGAGAGAGAGAGAGAGAGAGAGAGACTATTGGGAGCCAAAGAGAAATGTTACAGTCACAGAAATCACAAAGTTTATTCTTGGCCCCAGTGTGACTGTGTGTATTCACAGGGCAAGAGCAGACAGGCATAATGAGTTTTTGACTTGTGCCACCATCCAGAGGAGAAAACAAGAGAAAGAGAGAGACTATTGGGTGACAAAGAGAAATGTTTACTCACAGAAGTCACAAATAAAGTTTATTGTCTTGGCCCCAGTGTGGCTGGATGTGGACAGAGGGCAAGAGCAGGCTGGCAAAATAAGTATTTGACTTCTGCCACAATCCAGACGGGAAAAAAGAGAGAGAGAGACTTTGACAAAATCTGAGAACCTGTGGTCTAATAAAAGGTCTCTTCCAATCTTATAGTGGAAGTGAGAAGAAAACAGAATGACTGAATTTCATAACCACTTGCAGGATTATTTCTCTTTGCTTTGGTGACTCACTGTCAAGTATAAAACATTACTCTCAAAAACACACTTGTTGCTTAGAAAAATAATTTTTTACATTTTTGTTTTATTTGTTTAGCTAAAGGATTCTTAAGTCACTGAGCTTTGTCTGTAAGACTTGTATGGTATATACCATTGAGGGCCCCGAGGGCAATGCATAGTCATAATAAAAGATCTAAAACTGAAGTGGAAAAAAGCTGTCATTTTAATTCAATTAAACTGTAATGAAGTCCAAACAGACCTTTCTAAGCTCCTGCCCCAGGCTCCCAGGTGAGCATTTATTACAGTGCTTTTCACATGCAAGTCATTTTTTTTAGAGTATGAAAAGAATGGAAGTTGTCTTACTCTTAAACTTACTTATTATCAGAAACTGGAAGTACTGGGCCCCACAAGAGTTTTCACCATTCTGTGCCCAAGGCAAATACTGCATAAAATGCATATTATACAGACATGATAGCATTGGTATATTAAGGCTGAATAGGTACATTAATGTTCAACTTCTATTGCTGCACCTTAACAACACAGACATCTTTTGACTGGCTTGCTTGAAATTTGGCACACAGAGGCAGTGCAAGATTCTCTGAGTGCTGTACATTTTGTAACAATCAGTTCAGTGGGGCAAAGTTCTAGAAGACTGAAAATACAGAAATTTGCCAAAATCAAGACTTTTTTGCATTTGTGGAATGTAGCAAAAATGCAGTCTCAGAAAATATCTGTGACACACAACTTTGGAATGTGGCAGGGATACTGAAATTCAGAATGTGGTAGTGTCATAATTTTTTAGAATTTGGCAGCGACACACAGTTTCAAAATGAGGGAGACATGGTTTTGGAATGTGACAGGTTATGCAACTTTTGAATATTTCAGTTTATACTTCCTTCTTAGAACAACAGAAGGCCTAGACCCATAAGTGCTATCCCCACTGCTCAGTCATGGTAACCAATGTTACCATCCCCAAATAAATTGTCCAGTTCAACCTTGAACATGGACAAGTTTTGTGCAAGAACCAGATCCCCTGGTAACTGATTCCATAACCTTGAAGCTCTTGGAGCATAAGCGTGTTTCATAGATTCAGTTTTTGGTACCATATCAGCCAATTGGTGCTCATGCCCCCTTAGGTTATATTTAAATCTACATACAAGATAGTCATGGCACTCGCCAGGCACACAGTAATAAAGAGGGACAGTCCATCGTATATTGCCAAAGACACTTGTCCCGTTTACTTTAGGCTGCAAAAACACCCGTCTGGGTGCAGGAACAAACAGATTGCACACAACTTCCTACGTTTCACCCAACCATGGGCTTTTACAAGGATAATGTCACCTGGTGTGGATAACATTAGACAGCAGTTCCAATTAAAAATTCAGTTGTGCTTTTATGTCTCTTAAACTGCTAGTGCTCAAATTTGTAGAGTGCTGTAGTGCAAATCATAGTTGACTGACACACATTTCAAAATCCACAACCACAGAAACATTAAAACATTCCCTCCTCATAGCTCATCTAATGCCTTTAATTTGTTTATCACATGTCTAGCTTTCTGAACTTATTCTAGGAACAATGTTCCTTTACATTCTAATAAACATCACATATAGTACATAGGGCACTTAATTAGGTGTAACAAGAGCTAAGAAGGGCCATAAGCAACAATTATTTTGATACAAGGGTAGTGTAGGGCATATTTATTAATGGGTGAAAAAAACACACTAAATCTTATTCAAAACAAGAAGTCTATACTGTAAATGCCTACCCTCTTATTCTTTAAAATGCTTTTTTTTCCCCTGGAGAAGGAAGACAGACATGTTGAAGCATGCCTCTGCCACTTGAATTACACAACAAAAAAATCTCCATCTGCACCTGGAAAAAGAATTAAAAGAGAAATACATATTAATACCTTTTCACCTTTTACTGTCTGTTTTTCAAGAATTATTTCAACTCAGTGTGGTCATTCAATCAATCAGTCATTCAATCAATCAAAATCTTTATTTATCCAGGAGGGCACCATTGAGGAAGGCTCATTTGCAAGGCGGACCTGGTCATGAATACATCAAAGTACAGTACAGAAGTAGGTATACAAAAAGCAATAATATACAAGGAAGAAAAAGTTTATGCAGTGTATGCAGTACAGTAAAAGGTTGAAATAAATAAAAAAACAGCATTATTTTACAATTGAATAAGTCAGCAGATGTACAATCAACCACAGGCATACAGGGGTTATAAGCAGAGATCCTTTGAGTCAGGCAGCTGGCAACTACACATATAGGGGAAAGAGGCCATGTATGGGGTGGCAGGTGAGAGAGGTAAAGAAGAGCAGGGATATATTACAGACGACTGGGGGAAAAATTGGGCTAAAACCACAGAAAGGGGCGATGGCTGTCATGTACTTGTTTATAATGATAATGACAGAGGAGGGGTAGATAACTGGGACACTACTATGGATGGGGTGGGACTTTTGAGTTGACATGGAAGGGTGGGTGCAGCAGGAGGAGTTAATAGGGAAAGAGTGAGAGCCAGGGGTGGAAACATGGCGAGCGTCAGGATGGAAAGGGGGGAGTTGTGGAATTAGTGGGCTAGTGGTGAGGAAAACATTTGCAAGCTGCTTTCATGCAGCGATCATAGAGCACCTTGAAGATATGCAGGCTAACAGGGCAGTTCAGCTTCAAGTTCCTTTGTAAACCATTCTACAATGTGGGTAAAGAGAAGCTTAGAGCAGCTTTACCGAAATGAGTGTTGACCCTTGGAACTTGGAGGGCAATTAGGGAATAGCTCCTTAGAGCGTAGATGCCTAACACACTCCGGGGAATAGAATCTGAGACATATGAGGGGGCTTGTTGGTCACCGGTCTGAAGGCCCACTGGGTGGTATTTCTATTCCTCCTATAGTGAAGGGAAGTCCAACCTAATGATGAGTACAGGGAGCAGTGGTGCGTGGAAAGTGGAAGGCCAGTAATGAACCTGATAGCTCTGTGGTAGAAGGTGTCCAACTTAGCCAGTGCAGAGGCAGTGCAGTGGCTGTAAAGCAGGTCCATGTCATCTATTAAAGATAGGAGGGTAGCTTGAACCAGTTGAATATTGGCCTCCTTTGTGAGCAGGTGGTTAATTCTGTAGAATAATCATAATATTTGCCTTAGTTTCTTCTGTAGTTCTTAGAGATGATCGGCTAAGAAAAGTTTATGATCGAGCCAAACTCCTAGATATTTGAATTTGGCTACATACTCTAGTATTTCTCTAAGAACAGTGGTAATATGTGGGGTAGCCCCCCCCTCCAGCAGGAATTGCCACATGCAAGGAGGGGGAGAAGAGCATGGCTTTTATCTTTTTAGCATTGAGCAAAAGCTTTTTGTTTATGAGCTGGTATTGTAGAAGGTTAAATTCTGCTTGAAGGTCTTCACAGGCTGTTTCCGGCATGGGACGACTCAAGTACAGTACAATGTCGTCTGCGAATAAGTGGATGTTGGCTTTTTTGATGGAGTCATTGATGTTGTTAATGTAGACTGCAAAGAGGAGATGACCAAGGATAGAGCCCTGGGGCACACCCCTCAGCATAGGTTTTAATGGAGAAAGATCACCTTCAGCTTTAACCTGCAGTTTTCGTTCTCTGAGGTAGTCTGCAAACCAGCACATAGAATTATGGTCCAGGCCTAAGGTGCTTAGGAAGGAAAGAAGCAGGCTGTGATCAACTGTGTTGAATGCCCTACTAAGATCCAAGAAAACGGCACAGACATGCTTCTCATTGTCAAGGTCTAGGAGCCAATCATTGGTCACCTTAGCTAGGGCTGTTATGGTGCTGTGCTTTGCTCTGAATCCAGACTAAACCAGGTTTAATAGGTTTCTGGATTCTAAGTATACCCCTAGCTGGCCACACACTATTTTTTCTAGTAATATAGACAGGATGGGGAGGAGAGAGATTGGTCAATAATTATTTAGATCGCAGGGGTCACCCACTTTTAATAGAGGGATAACATGAGCTATTTTCCATTGAGGGGAGAGGCTACCCTGGGAGACTGACATGTTGAATATGTGGGTGATTGGCACTGCAAGCACATGGTAGGCACATTTTAGGTAGTATGGCTCTATGAAGTCGGAGCGTGCACCCTTCCTGGTGTTCAGTTGCAGCAGTAGGTCTTCTACCTCTTTTAGAGAGACAGGCAGAAGGGAGAAGGCCTCCTCGATGGGGGGGGACTTGTGAGTTGGTGGGCCCTGAGCTGTGTGGAGGTCATTGGCAGGGGAAGTATCAAATGCTAGCCCTGCTGTTGCAAAATGGTTATTGAGGGCTTCCAATATCTCCGATCAGTTAGAGATAACGCTGCCACCGGACTTAATGTTTGCTGGAATATAATTACCAGGTGTGTGTCTAGACATGTCTTTTAATGTTTTCCAAAGCATTGAAGGATTTCTTGAGTCAAAGGCTAGCTCTGAACGATAGTAGGCGACCTTGGCTGCTCTGACCAACTTGGTGCACTTGTTACGTGCTTTCTTAAAAAGACACTTATCTGAGTCATTCTTGCTTCTTCAGGCTTTTTTCCATAAAGTATCCCTTTCTAACAGGGAAGCTTTGAGTTCAGGTGAGAACCAATGGCAGGTGCTGCTCCTGACCTGCACCTTAACCAAGGGCACATGCTTATTTAAAGCCTCACTTAAAATATCGTAAAAAATAGTATATGCCCTGTTAACTGTTTTGGCTAGGAAGAATTTCTGCCATCACGGTGAATGTTTCAAGTAGTGGATGTATGCAAACAAATCAAAGTTGCATTTGCACCTCTTGATAGAGAACTTTGCCACAAACTGTGGGTTTTGCACGGATCTGATGGAGGTGCTTATACAATGATCGCTAATGTCTGAGAAAAATGTTCCGACATGAGAGAATAGATGTGGCTTGCTAACCAAAATTACATCTAAGAGGAAGCTGTTGTTAAGGTTCTTTTTGTTTGGGCGAGTAGAATCGCCAATGAGTTGTACCAACCCTAGAGTGTCACAAAAGGATTTCAAGGGAGCTGATGCACTTGATAGCCAATCATAGTTCAGGTCTCCAAGAATAATGGTTTCCAAGGAATTGAGCCCCAGTACAGAACTGAGGTGAGACAGGAGATGAGGCCTGGCAGAAGGGGGCCTGAAGCAGCCTATTACACAGAGTGCACTGGAAGGAGAAAGTTCGATCTTTAGGGTCAAGCACTCAAATTCTTTGTGGGAGGATGATGCATCTATGCATTTGTCTGAGTATTTGTTCCTTACATAAATTGCCACCCCACCTCCTTTTGATTGTCTATCTGCTTGGAAGAGTAAATAATTTGGGATATTGATTTCATTGTCTGGGGTGTCTGGCCTAAGCCAGGTCTCAGCAATCACTGGGATGTCAGATAGGGTGTGGCTCACCCAAGCCTGGATAAGGGTGATCTTTTTCAGCAAACTACAGGCATTAAGATGCATAAGACATTCCTTTGATACTTGCCAGGTCTGATGGAGAAGCAAGGGTGTCTAATGTTCCTGTGTTGAGTTCGACATTGCCTGAGCACAAAAGTAAAAGCAGCAGGATTCTTTTTAAGGCAGTGAACTGTAATTTGTAAACACTATTTTTTGGGTGATAGGGAGGAGGTGTTGATGACTAGGCCTGTACCCATTCCTGGTGTTATACTGGCCTAGTGTTGCTGCCACTAGTGTCCTGGCAGGAATTTGCCATGAGTAGGGAGTCTTGAGTCTGGATGAGGGAGTAATCTGCAGAGGCAGCTTGGGAGATGTCTCACTCCTCGGCAGAGACAGCTGAGAAGTCCAATAGTCCAGAATGGCTACCTGAAAGGAGCTGTTGGACGTAGGACAGGGAGAAGTGCAAGGGTCATTCCACTTTAGGCAGGGATGAGGGTTCTGAAGAATTGAGCTGAGCGCTAGTAAAGCTAATGACACACCGAGGAACCAGCTGTAACTTCCCATGGTAGATCTAAATGCCACAACAGCTGGCAGTAAAAGTCACTAGAAGTCTAGACAAATCAGCGATCAGGTGTCATAAGTTCAAAATCCTTTTGTTGGCTGAGAGGTGGTTTTGGTGCTGAACGTACCTGTGGAGCAACTCTTTGCAGCTGAGCCAGTGAGGGGGTTCAAGGTTGGAATCCAATGTGGCAAGATTCATCTGTAGCTTTTGTTTCTGTTTCTGGCCCTGCTCCAACAGTACAGAATGGGAGTAGGGACAGGCATTCAAGTCTTTCAGCCTTAGTGGATGAGCATGGTTCGGCCTGAGAAACAGGCAGAAAAACCCTGGGGATGGTCCTCAGAAAGAGAGGCATCCCAGGTCCACTAGAGTAGTAGAGGAAGTAGAAAATATAATGTGTTTCCTCTTTAACAGAAAAGATAGCTGTTGTAGCCCTCTAGTGGTTGTGTAGTATAATTTGCAAATGAGAAAGAAAACACTTAAAAAAAAATGTGACCAGACCATTGCCTGTAAAGGCACCTAGGGTAAATATCCAAATGTTTTCTCTTCTGCTGAGAAAACCCTCTCTGTCACCACCCCTTGGCCCTAGTATCACATTTTCAAGGCCAATGAACCTTAGAATGTGATCTTCCCTGTTCCCTGCTTCACTTATATGCACAGCCAATGCATTTTCCATGTTACTATTATTTATGGCTCTAAGGTGCTCCCTTATTCTCTCTTTCCATTTTCTCTTAGTTTTTCTGACATAGTATGCCACACATGTACAGAATCCCATATATACAACAAGCATAGTGTTACGATTTATGAATTATGTCATGCATCCTATTGTTATAAGGGTTTCTGAACATACTACATTTGTATACATCTGAGTAGAACTTACAGTTCTGTTAGGGTGGATAGCCATGATCAGATTCAAAAAATACATAGATACATAGACAGTGTCGGCAGATAAGGGCCCATGGCCCACCCAGTCTGCCCATTTGAGCTTGTAAGTTCAGTTTGTTTTCCTAGAAGTCTGTTGCCCCTTACCTCTGACCTCCAGAATTTCTTTGAGGCAATGGGTGAAAATGAGTCACAGACACGTTGCATATTGATAATATATCTAGTTTATTACAGCAAAAGGAAATCACAGTTGCCCTAAGCAGTTCTTACCATAAGACACTGGAAGCCAAGCTCAGTGTTCCCCAATACCCCAAGGAGTGTAAGAAGGTCTCCAAGGGGAATACGCAATACAGTACATTATATACTTGTGATAATTACTATGGTAACCTTTCATAAGAAGTGGTGCTAGATACATAAAATAAGCCATATTGACCAAAAGTTAGGTGGCTCCACAGTGTTATCTAGTCTTATAAAATATATGCTAAGTCAGCTACATTGTAGAACAATAAAGGCATACCTCGTACATGGAAAACACAGGATGTGGTGCAATTACACATAAATCCAAAAGATGGCAGTGCTGACTACATAATACTGTATCAGAGGATTACTACAACACAGGTGACTTGGCTACTATGTGCAGTTTCCATGCCTAGAGGAAGTATGGTAATATAAATCATAATGAACCCTGACACCTACACTTGTATGGTAAGTGTCTATGCAAAATAAGTTAGTATAACATATGCATAGTATAGTTTGTCTAAGGTGCACAGGCGGAATGCCAATCAGGATGTAAGGACCTCACATAACATTCCCCCCCAACCCTTTTTGCCTTACCAAAAAGGCAACAACACTATGGAAAAGTAGTTAGAACAAACTGCCATTTACAGACCTGATGCACAAGCCTTGTAAAGGAATTTGAGATGTTCTTGGTGTTGCTTCAGAGTATGCCTTAGGCAGCAAAGTGTTAGTATCAAAAAGATTATCAAAAACACTTGTATGATAACAAAAGATTTAAAAGTAATTTCTTACCAAATATTAGAATGTGCATTACTTAAGTCACCATCATGGATGGGGTATTAAGAGCATCTGCAGCTGCAGAGATATTATTACTGATGTGGATGAGGTGTGTATCCTTTCTCTCTAACAGGGACTTAGCAGTCAATGTCAAAGGGTCAATATGTATATTGAAAATAGGCAAATACTGAGACAGAGCAAGCAAATATTCAGGATAACCATCAATAACATCTGGTTCCATGATGGGAACAGGAGTAATCACTGTGTGGCCAATTACAGTAATCTGATGAGGAATAAAACAAAAGTTAGGGTGTACAATTTCCTAAACTTTATAGCCATTGGAGAAAGATTTATGATTTGTTACAATTCAGTACTATCCATCAGAATTATAAGTCATTTTAACAGTTGGTAGTCTCCATTTCTATAGTTGTAGTGGGCAGGTGAAAGATTGATTCATAAGTCATGTAGTCAGCCTATGAACCTCTTCCAAATACTGTAAGTCTTGTATAGTTGTCCAGTGTTCACCACTGATGATGGTGCTGATGATGCCTGAGGAGTATCTTTGCCATTAGAAGAAATTTCCTGGTAGCAGTGTAACAAGGTCCTCTATTAGGATGTCTTGTAATGTATCCTAAATTCCTAGCAGTAGAAACAGGAATGCAAATAGAGTGAGACATAAACATTGTAATACAGGATGTAGATTTACAATGTGGGCAATACCATTTAGAAATTCTTCTGTTATGAATAATATCTGGAATACAGTACGTCCAGATTCCAAGTCATGGAAGAGATTATTGATGGTGGTTATGACATACAAGCCAAAAGCAGAGCAGAGAAGTTCCCTGGCAGTATATTGCTTGTCTGCCTCCTTATTACTCTGGAAAATATGTTGATTTAGTTTATCTTTGGTATCGTTAACAGTTTCATAAATATCTCTTATGTTGTGTACTGTGAAATGTTCTTCCTGACTAATGCTATCTACACCAAGTAACAATGGGGTAAAATATCATTCTTCATGGCCTTCTGGAATTTTAATGTGTGACTTTTGATGGCAGCAATCTCTGCCCTGTTCCAGATGGACATGCCAGATCCAAAGAGTCTGGATATTGTGTCAGTGGCACCAGGAACATCAGCAGAGTCTGCATGTTTCTTGCATGATGTTGGGTTCTTTTTATTTGAGGAAGTTGGTCTATGTCTAAATAAACCTAAATGTTCAATAGTAAGTATAACGGCTCCAGGATCTTGAGTGTGTGTCTGATAGGCTGCTAGACTATCAAGTAACATAGTATTGAAAAAATTAGAAATGTTTGTAGTGAAACACATACCAAATTCTGCCATGTTCCAATGGGTGAGGTTGAAAATGACAGGATCGTGCATAAACTGTAAGTTATTAATGAGGGTACCTGGGATATAATTTGCAGTTAAACCACTAAGTGGACTAGGTTCCCATGGGAAACATTCAGTAAGTTCAGCTTCAGTAGGAGGTAAAACATAACAGCTGTGGCCATATAGTTGTGTGTACAGAATTCTTTTGTGGAGTCTTGAGGAAACCTCTACCTAAAGGCAGGGTCCATTAAAGCAGTAAGGTTATACAGAAATATAGAAACATAGAATTTGATGGCAGATAAGGACTGCTTGGGCCACCTAGTCTGCCCATTTCCCTACCTGATGGATAAACCAGAAAGTCTATGATTAGCTTGTAAAATGGACAAAGTACCATTTGGGGCAATTTTGGTATTGGGCCAACCATGGAAAGTTCCTTTAGATAGGCGGGCCACAAAGAGAGTTTGTCAATATAAATCTGATTGCCATTCAATTTGTAGGGAAGATTTGTCAGGGACTACAACAGAGGCAGTGAGATAGGCATCCCTGCTTTCCTGAACAGTAATCAGCTTGTTTGGGAATGTAATACTAACTCCTTCTGGAATAGTAGTACGAGGATGCTCTAGATGTGAAAGGAAGCCACCCACAATGCTTTGGATGCAGAGGAAAGCTCCTGAGATGAGGAGAATCAGGTGTAAGATATCCATGTCACAGGGTTACCTATAAGGAAAAAAGACTTGCCAATCCACTTCTGCATGTTTGTCAAACTGGATTTTGGAATGTCCTGGGCCTTGCCCATGCGATGAGCAGCATACAGATGGGTTTTTACAATGTCATCTTTGAGTTTGTTCACATACTTGAATACAGACAATCTGTCTGCAATGGGAGTGTTCATTCCAAACAACGGGTGTTCAGGTAATCTCATTGTTCTACCAGTCATCACCTCAAAGGGTGTCACCTGGTTTGTGGTTGAAGGAGTACTCCTAATTGCCATAAGGAGTAAAGGCAACAGGGAATCACAATCCTTGGGATTGTCCTCAATGAATTTGGAAAGCATTTGCTTAATCTTCCTGTTGGCTCTCTCTACTTGACCTGAAGAGGTGGTAAGGTATGTGGAACTTCTGGTGTACCCCTAGAATTTGAAGTGCTTCTTACATTAATTAATTAATTTATTTAGTATATCAGAAAGACCTTTGAGCATGAGCTCTTTTACAAAGGTTCCACTTCAGGGTGGACAACAAAACAATACACAAATTTAGTGGTTACAGAGGCCAGATCATAGGCAACAAGAGCAGTTACAGTAAGTGAGAATTAGACAACTAGGAAAAAAAACAGAGCAATTTTAATAAAGTACAAAGCTATTTGTAAATGACTGCCCTAGGTAGGACACCCCTGGAAACCACCAAGTCCAATGGTAGACTAATATCAGAGTACTAACATAGTGTTTTGAAACTATCCCAGAGAGCAAGAGGTGGGGTGACAGTGAATCAGGGGGGAGCATTGGGTTTGATTCTTCCCCAGAGAGTGAGAGGTGGGGTGACAGTGAAATAAGGGGCAGGTGGTGATGGGGGCAGCTCCAGAGGGCTTTGTTAAGTAGGATGTGGGTGTGAGGGGGTTAGGAAAGGGCAGTACCAAGAGCGTATAAGACTAGTGATTGCATACTTATGCCCTTGGCTAGGCCTGACTGGAGGCAGGGGTCTCTATGTGGCCCTGCTGGGTGTTACGTTGAGGGTAGGCCAGTTGAGCAAAGGGGGCCTGAGAAGCAGGTGCATTTTGAGCTAGTCACTAGGTGTTGTTTGAGGCCAGCTTTGAATTGAGACTGGCTGTTGTTAGTTTGTAATTTCATCAGGAGTTCATTCATCCAGAGGGGGGCCCGATAGGAGAAGGTGTGCTGCCCTAGTGAGGTTCAGCAGAATGGGATGGACAATGCCCCATTCTTCCTCCCTCTGGTGATGTGTGATGAGAGAGATGTCTCTAGCAGATCTCCTACATAGGGTGGGGTTTTACCAAGGGGTGCATTTTTCCCCAGGAGGCAAGTTTGGTATTTGATTTTGTCTTTTACAGTTAACCAATTTGTAAGCTCAAACAGGGTGCAAGTATGGGCATAGTGATCTGTGCCCAGGGTGAGGCAGCATGCCTTATTAAGTGCAATTTGGACCCTCTTGAGCACTGTATCAGTAGACGCTTCGTAGACCACCAGCCCGTAGTCTGTCGTGGAGAGTATGGAGCTGGAGATGGAGATGTGGAGTGCCCGCTTGTAAAACTGGTTCCTTTCTCAGAGTCTACCTTCAAAGGTAGACACCACCTGGAGAAGATCTGTTCTACCATGACTTTTGCATAACTGATTTAGCTGTACAGTTCTTGGGGAAGGCTTCAACCCACTTTGAAAACAGGTCAGTGACCACAAGTGCATACTGTTGTTCTTGCTGGTATTGGTCAATGAGCCAGTAAAGTCAATCTGTATGGCATGCCAAGGGCCAGAATGTCTTTGTGGTAGGAGTTTGGCATTATGTTTGGTTGGTATTGGGTTGTTCTGAGCACATAATCAGACAGTTGTCAATGTACTACCTGACATCTTTGGTAATGCCAGGCCACCAACCAAGAGTTTTGAGTCTCTGAAGTGTATTTTAAACTCCTTGGTGTCCACCAGTGGAAGTATCATGAACCTGGTGGAGAAATTCTGATCTCAAGTATTGAAGGACTACCCACAGTTTGTAGGACAGGTCTTCTGGCTGGTATCAAATACATTTGCCATCTTGCGATAAATATAACCTACTCATATGTCTCTTGTAGGGACCATGAGTGGGTATATCTTGTTCAGTTCCTTTGTCAAGGAGATGGAACACACCCTTTAGTTGGGGATCTGAGTGTTGTGCATTGGATAAGTCCAGTGGCACAGAAGGTTCTGGTTTCCTCTTAAGAGTAGCTATTGGCACAGCTGCTAGAGCATCAAGGTGATCCATTGTCCATGTCCCCCCCCCGAGCACCATCTTTTGCAAGAGTATCTGCTCGATCATTGAAAGAATGATAAGCGTCAGATTTAGAGTGGGCTTTAACCTTGTGTATAAAAAGCTTGTGCTTGAAGTGCTGTGTGAGCTCGTGGATATAAACCACAAGTGATGTATATTTCACTGGGGAGCCATCAGAAGATGCAAAGGAGTACTTCTTCCAGAATGGTAGAAACTCGGTAAGGGAGCAACAGATCCAACTGAAGTCTGTGAAAATGATGGTGTCTTTGGTACAATGTTGCATCAGCTTGAGGGCACAGGCCACAGCTGCCACTTCTGCATACTGTGGTGATGCAACAATGCAATGCTTAGAAATCCCAACAGTGTTGCCATTGGGATACACAATGAGCATTCCAAATTCAGCTACCTGTCCTCCTTGATAGTATGAGGCAGAGCCATCTGAGAACATGTGACACAGGAAAGTGTCTGCAAGGAGTTTTGGAGTAGCAGGAAGAAAAGGGCATGAGTCAGGCAAATTGGGGGCTTGTAGTGCACAATCGTGTGGTGCTCCTTGGTATAGGAGTCCACAGGCTAGAATTAATGGCTTTTTGGTAGAGTGGACCTTTATATCTCAGTCCTGGAGCAGAACAGATCAGTGAGTCAGTCTGGTATTAGATACTGATCCGTCCTTTACTCTATCTGATAGCAGAAAAGTGGTGAGTGTATGGTTTGTGTTGATAATGATAGGTGAGTACCCAATGATATACAGAAAATGTTTGATAGCACAGTAGGTAGACAAAAGGTTTCTTTCGCATAGACTATACTTCTGTTCCATTGGTGACAACATTTTGGATGCATATGCAGTAGGTCTCAGAGTATCGTTTACCTTCTGAGCAAGGACTGCAGACATGGCTGAGTCTGAGGTGGCTGATTCCAGATAGAAGGGCACTGCTGGATTGGGGTTCACTAAAGCTAGAGCAGAGGCTAAGGACTGTTTCAATAGTGTCACAGCCTGAGTGTGGATGGGACTCCAAGTCCAAGGAATGTCCTTTTTCAGCAGCTCATATAGAGGTGTGGCCTTCTGTGCAAAGTCACAAATGAAGTCCCTGGAATAGTTTACTATTCCTAGGAATCATCTGAGTGTTGCCACACTGGTGGGTAGTAGCAAATCTTGTAGGCCTTGAATTTTCCTCCAAGCTGGGCTTCAGCCTTCTTCTGTTATGCTTTGGCCAAGAAAGATGACCTCTTTCTGGTAAAGTTGTGCCTTTGCAGGATTGCATTTGAGGCCTACCCTCTGTAGGTTTGTCAGTAGTTTATCCAAAAGTTCAAAGTGTTGTTCTTTAGTGGCAGTTGCTAACAATACATCATCCACATACTGCAGAATACATTGTTGGGCATAGAAACCTTCCAGGGCATCCATCATATCTAGATGGAAGAGGGAGGGTCTATTGTGAAACCCCTGGGGTAAACAGGTCCATGTGTGCTGTCAACCTTCAAAGGTGAAAGCTAATTTGTACTCGCTTTTGAGAGCCAGTGGCAGTGACCAGAAACCATTGGAGATGTCAAAATCACTGAACCACTGGTGATCAGGGGTAAGCAGTTTGAGCACATTGGGTCCTCATGCTACTGTTGGTGAGCAGCTAGAAGTGACTTGGTTAAGCCTCCTATAATAAATTGTGAGTCTCCAAGACCCCGTGGGCTTTTTCACTGCCAAATAGGTGAATTCACAGTTAAGATACAAGGCCTGATTACACCTAGTCTGAGGAGTGACTGAATGGTTTCTCTGAATGATGGTAAGGATTCAGCAGGAAAAGGATATTGCCTTTGCCTGTCATGTGCTGGGCCTGGGATTTCAGTGACAGTCTGCATCCTCCCACAATCATGCTTGTGTGTAGCAAAAGCATCCAGATGCTTCTGCAGGATTGGTAGGAGTCTCTTGAAAAACTTGTGGTTTTGGAATAGCGCTATGACATCATATTCCTTGTTATTAGTGGATATAGCTGCAACCACAAGCGAATCAGAGATCATGACAGTATGATATTGTCCTCTGATCTGGATCAGGATCATGTTGGCCAGATCCACCACAGAGCTGTGTGGCACCAGAAAATCAATTCCCAGGATGATGGGGTGGTCACTTAACACGAGTTCAAAGATATGGTGTGTGTTCAAGTTGCCTATAACCATTGAGAGTAGGATCGATTGATACATAGATAGCTTTATACCATCTATGCCTGACGTATTGGTCCTTCATCAGGTAGACCAAAAAGAGTTTACTGGGTCATCATCATGTAATACTGACACAGCTGCATCTGTATCTAGTAGCACTGTCAGTTGGAGGCCTCCGACCATGGCATTGGTGTAAGGCCTTCCATTTATGTCCAAAGCATGATTGTTCACAATACAGACTGGGGCCTATAGTTGTCAATCTGTACTGCCAGTACCAGGGAGATCCTGAAAGAGTGATCAGACCTCTTCCCAGTCCTGGACAGCTGCTACAAAGGGAGTAGCATCAGAGTTTAGGCCTGTTTCAGCCTGGTTCCCTGTGGTTCTGGAATCAACGTGGCTTACTCAGGATTGCTGTCCCAGAGCTATTGCTGCGATGACCCGCAATGGGACGCATCCACTACTGATCGAACCGGACTAAGAAGGTTCCAGAGATTTTTGTTCTCCTCTGTGATTTCTGGGTAGGAAGGGCCTGATCAATTGTTTCAATTGCCCTGATTGTAATCAGAATTTCAATTGTGTTTGTTCTTGTTATGGTTCTGGTTCCCACCTCCAGACTGGGATTGCCGTCGGTTGTCTGAAGATGTGGGCTTTTTGTCTTGGGCCTTGTCCTCCACTGCATAGTGTGTTGTAGACTCATCGGTTGACTGTGCCACAGCCACCTTTTTCAAACCAGATCCAAGGTCTCGGATGTAGAGCTGATAAACCTATTCTTTTTTCCAAAGAACATCTGTGAAATTGTCCCTGGTGGGGAGAATTGTTGGTTCCACTTTTTCATGGACAGACGGAAGCATATTCCGGAGGAACAAATTTTTGTATTCAATGAGGTCAGCATCTGTGTTTTCACCTGCAAGGTGTTTGCCAGCACAATAGGCCATCCACAACCTCTGACGAAATGTTGCAGGGCTTTCATTTGGCATTTTGTTTTATGGGATGGGCCAGCATCACCTAAACCATGCCTGGGTTGTGTGTGGCAATCAGTTCTGCTGCCATCTGATCAAAAGTTGCTCTGGTGTCCCTGCGGGCTATATCAGGAAGTTTTGCCTATAGGCTGGGATAAGTGGTTTGTCAGAGGATCTGTACCTGGTAGTCTTCCACTAGGTTGAGTATCTCTCATTTGGAATGTACTTTCTCCAAATGGTAGCTGAGGCTGTCAGTGAGGCCCATATGGCCTATGCTGTCAGTGATCTGCTGCATAGAGTGAATCATCTGAATGGGATTACTGGGGGCACAGTCGAGGTCTCATGCTTCACGAAGAGTGGCCTCCACTGTGGCATCAGCCACAGTTCGGAGTACAGAATCCTGGGAAGTGGCCTCTTTCAGCATTTATTTTATATGCGCTTTGAAGATCTGCTTGCTTCTCTCAGGTAAATCTGAATTACTGAGAGCTGCCTTGATCATTCTCTCGATCTCCTGCCTATCATTCATTGTCAAGGTGGCTATCGGAGCGGCTGTCGATATCCCTAGAGGGTCTAGTGGTAAGGTTAGAGAGGACGGTGGTAGGCCTAGGCCTCCCCCCAAAATCATGGGGGTCACCATCTTGGAATCACACATGATAATCATCATCGCATTGATGACATAGGGATGTGCTGTTGTAGCAAGAGGATTCACGATGTTGTGAATGGTGGGAGGATACAGAACCACAGTAAGGGCGTTGCTGGGCATTGTATTGGAAGATGTCATCAGAGACGTCATCTCCAGATAACATGAGGTCGGTGCTTGTGTAGTGAAATCCGCCCATCGCCTTAACATGAACAGCCAAATCCTCTCACTGATGGCACAGTTTTGCCATCTTGTCTTTACAGTCTATGTGACTAACATTTGCAACTTTCTGTTCCACACCTTTCACAACATCTTTGTGTAGCACTCTATATACGGCACTCAATTTGCAGTTGTCCCTAAGTTCGCTATCCAGTTCATCACTTACAGTACCCATTTCAGGTCATCTCATAACCTCTCCATCTCCTCACACATTATGTAATTTGTGTTACTCAATAAATCATTCATTTGCAATACCTGATTCTTATCCTGTCTCAGACATTCACATTCCTCTGTCAACATACATATGTCTCTGATTACCTTCACAAGAACAGTGTGAAAGAGTCTCTTTCTCATTTCACATTGACTGTCACTTTCTAGCTGTTGCTCTTTTTTCAAACTTTCAGATGCCTGCAGTCCCATCTCTTTCTTAAGGGATGACAGTTGCAGTTTGAGGGAGTGAAACTTCAATTTGGAGGCTTCTAAAGCAGCAGATAAAGCCATGACCAGCAGCCCTTTAGCCTCACACTTTTTGGCTGGCTGTCTCACTTCTGAGTACTGGGTTGAAATCCCCAGCACGGGGTTTTTGGATTGAATCACATCCAGCAAGAAATTACTCCATCCTCCATGGGAGCCAAGAAAGTTAGAGACATTTAGTCCCAAATCTGTGCATATGTGTGACGTCATAGACATAGTGGTACCAGTAAAAGTTGTTGGGGGAACACAAAATCATTAACCCATGAGAGGCTGCCATTCTATGTATCGATCCACAACACTCAAAACCAGTGGACGTGTGGGCTACTGTACTCATTTAGTCCTGCAATTCATAACTGCCATTGGGCAAGGTGAGTCAGCATCAACCGAGCCCAATAAGCAGCCAGATTTTGCAAGCTGTTACAGGGTTGAGAGTAACAGGATAGGTGGTGCGGGAGTGCACACCTACTGTACCCAAAGGAAAGGGACATTTTTAAGCAACAAGTGAAACTTTGCACCATCCAAACCACCTGCATGTGGTCGCCAATATGTTGGGGTGGATAGCTCCGATCAGATTCTTTGCAGTAATATAGGTGCAAATGAGTCACAGGCACGTTGCATATTGGTAATAAATTTAGCTTATTACAACAAAAGGAAATCACATTTGCCCTAAGCAGTTCTTACCATAAGACACTAGGATCCTGGCCTAGTATTCCCCAATACCCCAAGGAGTGTAAGAAGGTCTTCAAGGGGAATACGCAATACATTACATTACATACAGGGGATAATTACTATGGTAACCATTCATAAGAGTGATGCTAGACACATAAAATAAGCCCTATTGGCCAAATGTTAGGTGGCTCCACAGTGTTATCTAGTCCTATAAAATATATGCTAAGTCAGCTACATCATGGAACAATGAAGACATACATGGTACATGGAAAACACAGGATATGGTGCAATTATACATAAATCCAAAAGATGGCAGTGCTGACTACATGACACTATATCACAGAATTACAAAGACACAGGCGTCTTGCCCTACTATGTGCAGTTTCCATGCCTAGAGAAAGTATGGTAGTACAAATCATAATGTAGCTTGACACGTGCACTTGTACGGTATGTGTCTATGCCCTATAAGTTAGTATAACACATGCATAGTATAGTTTGTTTAAGGTGCACAGGTGGAATGCCAGTTAGGGTGTAAGGACTTTGCATAACAGTTCCCAGATCTCCTGCACCCCTTAGGTAAGGGTGTAACCAGTTCCTAGGTCTCTCTAGCTCCATTGTAGAGCTAACCAACATGTCTCTCAAGTTCCTCGCTGTCCTATATGCCACGTGCGGCATGACCTTTTTGCTGTTTTTTCCAACATGTAGTCAGCTCCCAATATGTGCCAATGTTTATATATGATGTTTTTAACCATCTTTACTCTCACACTGTAAGCGGTTAAAAAAATTATCTGATTCTTAGTGCCACCATTGTCATTTCCCCTCATCCCCTCCATTAGGGTTTGTCTGGTAGTCATATCGCATGCTTCTCTTGCCTTTAGAATGGTGCTGTTAGCATACCCTCTTTCCCTGAACCAGCATTCCTAGACATCCAAATGCTTTTCCATATCATCTTCACTACAATTTCTCTTGATTCAAAAAAACTGACTTTTGGTGATGTTCTCAATGGTGTGGGGGGGATGGCAATTGCTAGCCAATAATATGGTGTTACAGTCTGTAGGTTTCCTATGTAAGGATGTTGTCACCTCATCCTGTTCAGTAACACTAATTCTGAGATCCAGAAAGAGAACCTCATGTTTGCTTGCAGTATAGGTGAATTTTATGTTGGAATTAGTGCTGTGTAAATATTCCACAAATTCCTCAAGTTCTTTGCTGTCTCCCCACCACACCATCAGAACATCATGTATAAACCATTTACAAAGTGCAATTTTAGACATGTAAGGGATTACAGTTCTTTTTTTATTTAGTAAACTTTATTAACATTTTTCAACAACAGAAAGAACAAGAAAACAAACTCATTCATCCAATACAGAACGTGGTCCAATGTGCACATGAAAAGGCTGGAGGGAGGCAAAACTAACAATGATAACAACCATCCCTTCCCACCCACTACCACTCCCTCCCTCTCGTCTGCTACCCTACTATGCTACTAAACCTCAAAGCAGGATAAGTGCCTTCCAATTCCACAAAGGGGAAAAGGCCAAAGGCCAGAGTGAGGCCAGATGGAGTTTTGGGAGCCCCAGAGGGACAATAAAGTATAGTGTGACTCCCAGGTGTGGGAAAAAAGTTGAGGGCACTCTAAGAAGGGTGGGAGAGTATTGTCCTTCCAGTGTCATAACATAATGAGTTTAGCCATGGCAGCCACAAGAGATAAGTGGGCTTTCCTAACATTAGGGTACCCAGAGGAAAAATAGGCAATAAACAACTCATAGGGATAAAAAGGTCATCCAAATCCAAAAGGAGGTCCAGGGCTTGCTTAGGGAATGCCAAAAAGGCTGAATCTTGACACACTCCCATAACATATAAAAAAAGGAAATGGGGACCTCTTAGCACTGGGTGCACAAAGGTGAATGTAATTTACCCATCCTGTACAGTTTTAATGGGCTAAAGTACAAATCATGCATGATATTAAATGGCACCAATCGGATCCAATCTTGCTTTATAAATATATATAAATTTCTCCAAGGAACCCTCCAATAATCTTTATCATCATACGGTTGGAGCGTGTGGACCCAATAATAACAAATCCCAGTGGGGAGATGGGGATCTATAGACTGAAAAGGCTTGTAGAACATGGACATTCAGCAGGGCTGTATAGCAATGGATAGGAGGGAATCTACCCCATCTAACTGAGTCAGGTGCCAAGGTTTAGGACCCAAGAAGGCAGTCACAGCACCTCTAATCTGGAGGTACTTAAACAGGTCCTTTCCCCTCAATTTAAACTGAGCCTGAAAAACCTGGAAGGGAACTAATCCATCTTTATAAGAGATGTCAGCCATTGTGCAAGTACTCAATTGGGGGCCAAAAGAAGACAAAATGGAATGATCATCTATTTTAAAGTGAGGGTTAGGGTTTGCAGTTCTATCCCAAATGCCACCCTCCTCCCAGAAGCCCAAGTATAGATTTGCATAACTGGGGGCAAAACTTGTCCCCATTGCCAAGCCTTTAATCTGGTGGTGGTAGTAATTTTCAAAACTAAAGTAATTCCCCTCCAATGTCATTCTTACAACCTTAATCAGAAAGTCAGTATCTGGTTTGGTACCCTCTGCTCTTTTCTCCAGGAAATGCCTCATTGCCCAAAGTCTACCCTCATGGGGTATGTTAGTGTAGAGTGACTTTACATCTAAAGTTACTAACATACACCCTTTCTCCCATTTCATGCCCTGAAGCACTTGCAGTACATCACTTCTATCTTTTATGTAAGAGGAAAGTTTGTCTACTAATTACTTGATACCATCATCCACCATTCTAGCCATTGATTCCATGACTGTACCTATTCTCGATACAATGGTCCTGCCAGGAGCATTGATCAGAGCCTTATGGACTTTGGGTAAAGCATAGAACTGTGATTTAAGTGGGAAATCAGTAGTGAGGTATTTCTTTACCTTTTCTGTATTAAGTTCTACACACTCTGCCAATTACAGGAAGTCATCCACTTAATTTTTAAGGAAGGTGGTATGGTCTTTACTGGTGGGCATAGTATTCTCTTTTTTCCAGCCGTGTCTTCACCTCTTGGACATAGTCATCTGTATTGAGGATGACTATGCTGCCCCCGCCCTGCTGGCTTCACTCATTCCCTTATTTCTTACAGACATAAAGTAATGGCTTCCCTTTCTGCAACTGTTATATTGCTAAAGCTGGGCACTAAGTCCACCTGCCTGAGTTTCTCCAGATCCTGTAAGAACATTTTCTGGAAGGTGGTAATGGCATATGGTAGGGGTGGGTAGAAAGCACTGGGCTTATTTCTTCTACAATAAGAATCTTGTTCCACTTCTACATTCTTCATCTGCTCTCCCCCATCTTCAAAACTAAACAGTGCTTCTAATACCTCTTGGGTTGGAATGCGTTCCATATCACCTACATAAGTAGAAGTTTCAAGATTTGTCTCAGTGTTAATTGTGGGTCTCCCATTTCGTGATCTCTGCAATAGAAACACCTAAGGCTTAACACTCTGCAAATTCTATACAAGTCTATAGTTGTTTCAAACAAGTTCAGGTCTGTTGTAGGAATAAAGGATAACCCTTTATTAAGAACACTTATTTTGCTCTCTTGCAGTTCATAGCTGTACACACTGATAATGTTAATGTTCTCAGTTGCACTGTTGTCCTCACTTATGACTGCTGATACCTCTTCTTCTGTATTTGTCCTGCTTGCATTTAGGGTTCTCCGCCTCCCTTTTCTTGTTCATCCTTTAGCTGGTATTGGCCCTTTCTCTTTCCTCTGCATGGTGGTCTTTGCTCTAAAAAAAACCTTTCTGAGTCACTGTTACAACTATTCTCTGATGTACTTGTGCCTGGACTTGGTGCACTGCCTGAGGTGTTCTTTAAAATAGACACTGGCTCAAACCATACCTTAATTTTCTTCTTAGAGGAATACTGTCGCTTTCTGTTTTGGGTACCACTTCTTTTAGGCCAACTGAATATATGTCCATTCTTAAAGTCATTCTCATCTCTGATAAGTTTGCGCTTCTTGGTTACACTTATTTTAGAGTCTTGGTATTGGGTTTCTTTTTGTAGTTCTACATTAAAACAATCAAAGGGTGGATTTCCAGTAAATGTTTTAAGTGCCCCTTCTTTCCTTTATTTACAGGGGTGAGTGCATTTTTCCATATGACTGTATACAATGGACTCTGCCTCTTTATTACTGTGTACCTGGTGAGTGCTGTGACTACCTTGAATGTAAGCTTGATTATTGTCATTGATCACCACCTACCTCTGTGCAGTTCTGTCCTGACATCCAGTTATATTTAAGTCCCTTATACAGTAATCCTAGTTCTCTCATTAGCATTGGCTCCTCCAGTATCCTATATATGAGCAGCATATCACCCCTAGTTCTTCTAAGGGTTAAGGGCCATAGGCCTAAGTCCTCCAGCCTATCCTCATATGATTTACTCCTACAGCGGGGGATCAGTTTGATAAATCTACTCTGACAACTCTCAATCAAAATCACTTCCTTTTTTGGATATGGACTCCAATGCATGGAGCAAAACTCCTTATGTGGCCTGATATAGGTTTTATGTAGGGATAAGAGAACTGAATCTGACCTGTAAAAAAGGACCAATGCACACAATTGATCAAGTGTCCAGTTTTGGTGGCCACCTGTCAACCCTGGGCACTATTCTTAAGGTAATTCTTGACATAAATACCTAGGTCTCTTTCTTTACTACCCTTACAGAAATAATGATATGAAATGTTTTCATGCTGCATGCATAAAACTACCCAAGTGATATGCATGCTGCAAGTATGATCTAAATGTTAAACTGGAACCGATTGCATGCATATGGCATGCATGCAGCAAGCAAGTGTGGAAACCATGATTTTTATGTTAAATTGAGAAAGACTGCATGCATGTGGCATGTGTGCAAAAAGCAAGTGGTCACTGATAATTGCACACGTAAAAGTTAAGTGACTTGCTCAGGATCACACCATACACAAGTGGGAGCTGATGAAATTCAAACCCAAGTCTTCATGCCTCCAAGACTCCTGGCTTGCAGTTCAGTACCTTTAACCACTAAGCCATACTGTCTGCACACATATGGCTCACTTGTACTTCTGTACATACTGTATCTGACTACATTTGCACACATGCAGCATGCTTGTAGCCACTGTTATGCTTTTCAGTTTTCATCTCTTACTCATCTCAGTTTCACAGCTCAACTGTAGCACACATACCAGTGGAAACACATGTGTTTTTCTCACTCCAAGACACAAATGTACCCACAAAACCACTTAATTACATCTGTCTGGCCTGTACTCCTACTATTTTCTCTCCATTGTTTTGAATGCTTCCACGCAAACAGACTTTAAGATACAAACACAAAAGTAGCAATAACTTGACACACACCCGCATGGCCAATCCCCCCACCCCATGAACACTCACTGTAGAGGGCACAGTTATGTTGCTACAGACAACCTACCAAGTATAGATATATTGTAAGTATAAAGTCTTCTATTTGAGTACTAGAGAGCCAGAGGCAGGAGTCTTTAAGAGATGATGTCCATGGGTCAGAGTGCTGGGGCATACCCCCTTGAAATGAACTGAGTTATTTTTTATTACTAGTTTATACATTATTTTGGTGAGTCAGAGAATAACGAAGGCCACTGTTCTACTAACAAGGCCCTTGTTAGTAGAGCGGTGGCCTTCATTAATCTCCAACTCTCCATCAATAATGTATAAAATAGTAATAAAAAAAATCCCCATTCATTTCAATGGTGCACACCCCTACAATCTCCTTTGCCCTTTGTCATTATGTGCCTGAGCACGGGGATGTGGAGGTCAGCTTCGCTGGGGGAGGCATAGGACTGACTATAGTGGGGCTCCAATAGTCTATGCATACCATACCTGTCCGTAAATGCAAGGGACAGCTCTAGAATATCTGTAACAACTTTAACAGGTACAACTTATTTGTTTTGACTGAAAAGTGATATGCAAATCAGTAAAAATTCAAATGTATAAGATTCATCTGTATATACCCTGGGGCAGTGCGTCAGATTTGGGCTTAAACCCACCAAGTTACTAAACAATTTTTTTCCTGGCTGAAGTTCTGCCTCCCCCAAAAAATAACTTTGTCCTGACTTTTCTCTCTGACTCCATTCTATTCAATACTCATTACTTATGCATCATGAAGCTGCCCAAAGGTGAAGAAATGTGAGAAATACATCAGTATTTCAGACCTTCCTCCTTCCCCAAACCCCCTGTAAAAAAAATTATTTACTTTTACTTACCCGGCCATAAGGCCAGAACCTACAGCCTGGCATAATGTGCCACCAGCCCAGTTTTCAGTCCGCTTCCTCTCTGTCTTACTGCCAGAAGCTGGATGCTAGAGCCGGCCATCACAGTTTCCCACTGTGGTCCACAACCAAGTCACCTCATCAAGCGAACACACCCAATCTGGGTTACTTGCTTGGTTGCTGCTGTGGCTGCTGCTGCACTTCACTTATCAAGGCCTATGAAGCCTGTCCTCACCACTGTCACCACTGCTGCTAAGCCTTGCTTGCTGTCATGGGGGTCTGTGCTTTTTTTTTTGCAAGGAGAGTCTAATAGAGTAAATAGGTAGCCTAGTCTTGAGTAAGTTTCCATCTCACCCTCTGCCTCTTCAGCCACCAGGGGAGATGGAGACTCACTAAGAGTAGACCAACAAAAATATGCTGTTACAACACTGCTATTGAGAGTTCAGTGCTCACTGATTCCTCCAAGCTGTAGTGTACAGTCTGCCTACTCTGTGACGGGAAAGACAGTGACGTACTTCCAAGATTTATGTGCTCTTTCTTGGCTGCAGCTCATCCACATCACATGTGATTGTGCTGCCACTAATAGGTGGAGAGAGTGAACAGCACTATACAGAAAAAATCGAGTCTGGAGAGTACCTGCAGCAGGAGCACACACAGGCCAGATAGGCACTTATTGTGCAAAAAATTTAATCTGAATTTAATGCCATTATTGCCACATCATAAGAACAACCTAGGCACAAATATGGGTGGGAGGGGCAACTGCTCCCCCTCTGCCCTACTTCAATGGCACCGCAGCTTACTGGAAGAAATTCATTCTCAGTTGCTAATGCAATGTTTTCTGCTGTGTTCTGAGGCACTGTATCTCCATGTTTCATGATGTGTCCTGATCTTCATTTGGATAAGTGTCCCTCATTGCCCCTCATTTTGAGTGTCCATGTCCCTTATTTCAATGACAACATGTGAGATATGGTGCATGCTTCCAAGATACAACTCAGCAGAGAGAGCTGAGCATGGCCACAATGTATATGCTCCATACAGAATGACAAATGAAAGTAAGAGAGATGAAACAGTCATGGAGAAACACATTTGTAGCATTAAATATGCAGAAGAGATTTGCATGGTCCAAAACAAGAAGGATAGGCTTTACAACACAGAGGCCCCTCTTCATACATCTGGAATGGGGGATGTTGACTGGCTATGTCCTAGGCATTTAATGCAGTAAGAAAACAATACTTTACAAATTAACCTACTGGGTTACGATGCCATACGCTTAATAACGCATGACATTATAGCTAACCTGAAAGAGCACTGTCCATGACAGTGAATGGTGCAATACCGCATATACTGCTGTATGCAGTATTGCACCATTCACACACTCCCAGGCAGAGGATAAGACCTCTGCTGGGAGTGGGTTCCACTGAGCAGCTGCTGTAGCTCACTGGACTGAGCCATGGCAGTATGAACCCAGGTGCTGCATCTAGGACCAAGTTTGATTCCCAGTCCCAGACATTTTATTTATTTACACAATTTGTGCGCTCCCCAAGTTGGACCCCCCAGAGTTGAGAATCTTTAGTGGGGGGTCTGGGGGTGCAGCGCCCCCTTAAGAGGGGGTGTGGGTGGTGGAGCCCCCCACAGAAAAAAGAGATATGCCGCCTGGCAATATCACGCTGTATTGGCAACGTGGGTTTGTCATGCTGCATAATGTCTTGCAACATTATGACCCTGTGCCACAAATTAATGGTGATTTAATGACAGAAATCAAAAGCCATTAAATAGTTTGCAAAAGGATCAGAATTAATGAGTTTATGTAATTTTTTCTGAGAATTCAAATACAAATGTATTTTAATGACTAATTGCTAGCAATAGTATAAGAAATAGAAACTGATGTGTTTTTTTTCAGATGAGATTTGTACCAGATTTGCTGCTGCACACATGGCAAGCATGCAGCATGTGAATCTGATGTGATGTTTAAATGATGTTCACACCAGCTTAACTGCTGCAGTCATGTCAAGCGTGCAACACATGAACCTGATGTAATTTTTAGAAGATGTTCACACCACCTTACCTGCTGCGCACATGTCAAGCTTGCAGCATGCAAACCTTATTTGCTTTTTAGACAGAGTTTGCATAGGTTCACTTTGTGTATGCGAACTGCATGCAAGCATTGCACAATTGAGCATGTGGCACACATTCTGCATGTACAGAGTACACCTATATTTCTGTAAGGGTAGTTCCAGAGGGCCCTGCATGCTCTGGATGAAAGAGGTTGGTGTCTGCACAATGGCAGGGCACATTGAGCCCTAGATCAGACAGACTGTGCCACTGGCACAGGCCCAAAGGGACCTGTTCATCCTAACCAGAGGTAGTTGGTAATGGAGGGCTTGAACTATTTCAAATATTCTTTTCATTCTATTTTGCCCATGTCTCAAAGGGACCTGTATCAATAAGTATATAATTCCACTATCACTAAAGGAAAGGAAATTAATTGCAAAAAAAAAAAATACTTTAATGCAGCCATTATGACTCAAGAACACAAAACAGATGAAGTAGAGAAATGATAAAATAGGGTTTGGAGTTGTAGGAGTCTTGAAAATCAGTGGTGTGGTGTTCTTTGTGGTTTTCAACCCTAATGTCAACCCCTATCCCCAGGCTCCTAGCTTCATAACTCAAAGACAAGATACAGGTCTGGGTTATGTGAAACTTAGAACTGATTCTGCAGGTCCTGTGTGTGGAGCCATAGCAGTCTAGCCCAAAGCACTAGACTAATGGGGCACAGACCCAAACCTGTTTCTTGTTCACTATGGTTTTCAGTTTCTATGTGCTGTAAGATGCTTTCCAAAATCCATGTGTTTCATGATGGTTTTCAAAATCTGTGGCTGTATAATGATTTTCAGAAAACATTAATACAAAAATCCTTGACCAAGATGTTAAAAATCTACCCACTGTGCTATGGTTTTCAAAATCTACATGGTACATGAGAGTTTTCAAAATCTATGTCATGTGAAAAGTTTCTAGTTAGTGTTCAAGATCAGCTTGAAAAAAAAAGTTTAATGTAAAATAATATATTAAATGCTTAACTTTTAAGAATGATACAGTAGTGTTTGTGAGGGAGGAGTAGAATAAGACACACAGTTACACCCATATGAAGGTTAGCATGGGATTGCAAAATAAGTTGTGTGCAGTGTGGGTGGGACAAATGAGGCCCTGTATAATGCCTCAGGCATTTGTGCATGGGCACATTGGGCAGAGCTTCTAATTGCCACATAACAACAGGAAAATGGTCCCTTAGTGTTGTGCATGCCATAGAGTATCTGCTAATTAGCATGCTGGCTGCTAAATGTAGCTCTAAGAAGTGTAGTTTCCGTCTTTGGGATGTGCTATTTCACTTTTTTGCTGGGAGCCTGTTGCTAGGGGGCTGTATTAATTATGTACTGGTTCACTAGGCATGATGCTTGTAACGGTTTGGTCCCAACTAAATGAAAGACCTCCTGCTCCCATATACTCTTGTTTATTGTTTATCCACTCTACTAGGTAGAGGCGAATCTGTTGGTGGTTCACTGTGCCCATTTGAAATCCGTGCATAAAATGGAATTTTCTGTGGCTGCCCAGTGCATATACTGTAGAATGCCTTATCAAATCAGCTTCATGAGAGCTCCTCAGTTAGTTTTTAAAATACTTCTTAACACCCTTTTTTCATTACTAATGTTTGAGGGTGCATTTTAAATATGTTCTGCATCGGAGGAATTCCATGCATATTTTAAAAAGAGATGAAGAAACATAGACAATGACACCAGAAAAAGACCACAGATCCACCTAGTCTGCCTGGAGTTCCCTGTAGTATCTGACCCAGGGCCAATTGTCCATGCAGGGTTTTGCCCCTCCCAGTCCAACCCCCTGTGCCCCTCCCTATAGCTACTGACCTGAACAATCTCCAAACCCTTCACTCTGTCCCTGCCATGCTTGAAACCATTTATGGTCTTGGCACCAACCACCTCCTCTGGCAGACTGTGCCGTGGCTCCACCACCACTTCCTCACATCCCTCTCAAACCTTCCCTATGCCAATTTCTACAAATGACCTTGAGTGTTTGATTATATAATTATGATACTAAATAGTTCCCCTCAGTTCACCTTGTTTATTCCCCTCAGGAACTGAAAGGCCTCTATGATATCACCTTCTCTCCCCTGGCCTCCAGTGAGTGTCCGTTCAGTATCTTGAGACGGTTTTTGTAAGATATGCACTGTTGATCCTGAATCATCTTGTTCACCCTGTGTTTCACCATCTGCAGCGTGTCCCTGTTGCTCCTTAGGTGAGGACTCCAGAGTTGAGCACAGTATTCCAAATGCGTCCTCACCAGTGACCTATACAGAGGTACCTCAATTTTCCTGCTGTCAGTACCCCTTCCAATACACCCCATAAACCTATTATCCACACTATAGGCCTTGTTACAAAAAATTGATTTCTTGAAGGAGTCTATAATGATGACTTCCAGATCCTCTGCCATAGTGCTCAATTTGATCTCTCACATTCAATACTCTGAGCTGGTTTATTTTTTCCTTGACGCATAAACTTAAATTTTTTTGGTTTTGAATATCAACTGCCAAACCTTAGATCACCTTTCTAGTGTTTGTAGATACCTTTGCATCTTCCTGTGCCCTTCATCACTATCTACCCTACTGCAGAGTGTTGAGTCATCTGCAAAGAGACACAACTTACCCTGGATGCCCTGTCCAATCTCGCTGGTGAACATACTGAAAAGGAGAGAATATATGACAGATCCCTGCTTCACCCTGATCTTGACCTCACTTTCTTTTTGTATTTGACCCTGTTTACCACCACCCTCTGCTGTCTCTCCTTCAGGCAGTTTCCTATCCATCTAACTATGTCCCTAGCCACACCCAAGCCCTCCTGCTTTATCAGCAACCTTCTGTGTGGCACCGAGTGGAAAGCCTTGCTGAAATTGAAGTAGAGTAAATCCACAGTATAACCCTTATCTACTACATTTGTTACCCAGTCAAAAAAATTCTGAGTTTGGTCTGACAAGACCTCCCTGCAACAAATTCTTGCTTTTTACTATCCTGTAGACCATTTATTTCTAGGTAGTCCACAAATGTTAAATGTAAATGTTTTTAGTTGGTTAAATGAACTTGTATTTACAGTGCTTCAAGCCCTTGGAATGAGGCACTATGTCAAATAAACTTTGCTTCATTGCTATCATAGCCCATTATTCCTACAAGCAGTGCAGGACAAACAGTACACACTATCTTTATGAATTTCACTTCCTTGCAGCCAAGTGTGATTTTTAATTCAGCGCTGGGTTGACACAAGACAACATGCCATTACTGAATATAAGTGCCAGTGTTTTTTTTTATTTTAAATAATTAATAGTTAGATATATTTAATTACAACAAAAAAGCTTGCACAAGAATCTTTCACAAATTTTCAAAAAACATACATGATGCACAAATATTTAGAACTTTGTATAATGTTTTCAAAATCTTCATGCTGCATGGCAGGTTATAAAATGTATATCCTGCATGATGGTTTTCAAAATCTACATGCTGCATAACTGCTTTCAAAAAGAGTAAACCACAAGTACATGAAATCCAGCACTTGCCTAACCAGGATAAAAAACACATCTCTCAGGTACTTTTAAGGTGCCAAAGAATTTATTCAGGTGCTTAAAAAAAACACCTTGACATATTTTGGATCAAATGCCCTTTATCAAAATAAATGGTGATCTACACTAATTGGCCTTCAGACTCCAAGATCACAGAGTCATTACCATCATCCTGGTGTCTGTCCTTGACATGACTAAAGAATGAGTTCTATTGTTCTCACATGCTGGAAGTCCAGAAAGCTGCTGCAAGTGACAGACCCTTGCCTCCTCAGGTAGCCAGGCAAAAGACCCAAGTCAAGCATGCCATGACATCACAGCTGTACCCTTCTATCACTCTGACAGCTAGACACATCTCATACCATAACCAACTGGCATTCTAAACTCCTCACATTGGCTCTCAGATGCTCTACCAATCAGTGGGCTCCATGGTCTAGCATTCTAGTAAACAAGATCTCTCTTCCCCTATTGGCAGGAGAGGGTTGTTAGACACTTGGTGTGAAGGTCTTTAGTTTGCATTTAATTTCCACACAAACATAAATTTTAATGTATGAAAACATATTAAGTATTTAAATGTTAAGGGTGACACTAGGGGTTGTAATGGAGGGGTATTGTGATGCAAACAATGTTTTTTTTTTAATTTAATTAGTTTTCTGATATTCTTAATTAAACACAAAACATTTGCAAGGACATCCTTTATAGGGATCATGAAACTCTGCACGTTGAATGAAGATCTTGAAGATAGCCATCATGGAAATGTTTCTATGTCCTACATGAACAAAATGTTTAAAGCTGGGACACAAGAAAACTCAAGATATGAACAACTAGAAAACACTAGTGCATTCTGTCGATATTACAATTTAAGTCATATAAAAACAAAATAGTAAGAAAGTTATGTTTCATCTCATGCTTTGTGCAGGGCCTGCAGGGATCTGCACAAAGAATGTTAGGGCCCACACAGAGAAACCATAGCATCCTGCACATTTTATTTCTTGAGACAAAAGTGTATTACTTGAGACAACAAAGAAAATAACAATGCACACATTAAAAACTGTTATAAAATTTATTGGTGTATAGTTTAGAGAACTGACTAGTACCCATGTGTATCACCTCCTAAGAGAGGCTTCATCATTTAGCTGGTGATATGTTAGGGGTACTGGCCAGTTCTCTAAACTATGCTACAATAAATTTTATTTAGCAGATGATACATAGGGCCACTGGTTGGTTCTCTAAACTATGCAACAGTAAATTTTAGAACCACTATTTGTGTGTGTGCACTGTTATTTTCTTTTTTGTCTCAAGTATTGATTGCGCAATAACACCTTTGAGTGCCGTGTGCTCTCATTTTTTCCTTTTCTTATGTCTTGTTTCTTGCTGGGCCCCAAGGACCCTATGCAACATAAGTTAGGAGTCAACTTCTACTTTGTTCAAAGCAAGTTACCACTAATCTTTTTTCAAATGCTAATGAAATTTATTGAAAAGAACTACGTTCATGCACAGTAGTGTTGCTACCACACAAAACTCAAATCCCACAAAGTTTTGAAATATGCTATTACAGTTTTGAGTTAATGCCCACAAAGTTTGGAAATGTGCTATGAGGGTTGTCAAGCCCAACTCTGTCCTCTGTCTTCATTACCCAAGGCAAGCTACAGGTATGGAACCATCCATCAATGGTGTGGTACCTCATAAAGGGCCAACATATTCAAAATTTGTAAATAGTAACCTTAATCCCCACACTTCCATCATTCCATCATGGTACCACCCATTAAGGGGTGTGACCTCAAATGGCCTCATGATGGTGCTGGATCTATCAGGACACCCGACTGCAAGCAAGGGTCCAGACAATCTACTACAGACCTATAATAAGGCAATGGTGGTGGCTCTGGATTCCATTGCTCCTATCCATATTTGTCCCCTCACCCTTCACCCTCAGTCCCCCTGGTTTGATGAGACCTTGTGGGAGATAAGGAGAGAGGGGTGAAGGATGGAATGTCACTGGTGGAAATCTGGCCTTGATGCTGACAGACTTAGATTAATGTTCCATTACACAGACTATCAATTGGTGATCTCCCAAAAAATGAAGGCAGAGTTCCTGTCTGAGGAGATTACGGCTGCCCGGAACTGACCAGCTCAGCTCTTTCAAACTGTAGACAAACTGTGCAATCCAGCCTGTCTGCAAGTTCAGAGAGCCTTGTCACAGGATAAATGTGAAGAATTTGCTTGCTTCTTTGTAGATAAGGTTGCCAACATTAGGTCAGAGATTGGCATAGCTCATTTCAATGGGTGAGGCGGTGATCAGTGGGAGGTTGCAGAGCCACAGTTTAGTTAATCAGTCTTTGATCAGGTTGCAATCATAGATGTCATGAGGATCATCCAGAGTAAGTGGCCAGCTTACTGTAGTTTGGGTTTGGGTCTAATTTGCAACCTTGTGGGATGTGTTGAGGTCATTGGCCTGGTCCTGGCAGAGATAGCCCAGTGTTCACTTGAGAACGGTGAATTTCCGGACTCCCTGAAGGAGGCAGTGGTGATTCCCCTCCTTAAGAAATCTTCTCTTGATCTGGACTGCCTCACCAACTACAGACCTGTCTCTAGCCTGCCTTTTGTGGACAAGGTTATTGAGAATGTGGTTGCACTGCAACTGGATGATCATCTTACCATCCATGACATCTATGATCCTCTCCAGTCTGGATTAAAGAAGAGGCATAGCACTTAGACTACCCTAGTCCGGGTGCTCAATGATCTCCTGATAACGAGAGACTGGAAGAGTCATTCCATCTTAGTCCTTCTTGATCTCTCTGCAGCATTTGATTCCATGGATCATGGTATATTGCTTGAGCACCTGTGGGTAATCTGTGGACTGTCTGGGACAGTCCTAAAATGGTTCCATTCTTTCCTCATTGGCAGGTTTCAGAGAGTAGTGTCTGGAATGTTTCCTTCTGACACATTTTTCCTACCATGTAGGGTTCTCCGGGGCTCTGTGCTATTGCCCATGTTATTCACGGTGTATATGCTGCCTTTGGGAGACATTTGTAAGGTATTATGGATTGAGTCTTCACTGCTATGCCGATGATACTCAGCTATACATGTCTTTTTTACCCGACCAGGGTGAAGCAGTCTCTGTGTTTAACAACTGTCTCTGCCAGATCCAGGACTGGATGAGTGTCAACTGGTTAATGCTGAATCCTGACAAGACTGGGATTTTGATGGTGAACCTGGGTAAAGGGTTTTTCAGCTGGCCAGGCCTCTGGGCTTTTGCTTGGCAGTAGCCAGCTGATGACCTCTGATGAGGGGTTGACTCTGAAATCTCAGGTGTCATCTGTCATCAGGACCTCATTTTACCATCTAAGGAATTTCACCCAGATTAAGCACCTGGTTCTGCCCAGTGACCTTCTGACACTGGTGCATGCCTTATTAACCTCCCCCTTAATTACTGCATTGCCCTTTATCTAGGGCTACCATGGGTTGCTATCCGTTACCTGCAGCTGGTGAAGAATGTTGCAGCCAGGCTCTTGACAGGGCTTTCTTGATCTAGCCATGTCATGCCTGTGCTACATGGGCTGCACTGGCTGCCAGTGCAGTGGCAGAGCACCTTCACGGTTGGCCTGCTGACCTATACAGCCCTACATAGATAGGGACTGAGTTACCCACAAGAGCTTCTGCGTCCTTATTGCCCCCTCTGACCACACCACTGATGAGGGATTGCTGGAGATTCCCAGGGTTCATTTGAAACCCTATGGTGCCCGAGCATTTTCTTTTGCAGCCCTTACCCTGTGGATTCTCTACCACATTGGGTACGGCGGTGCCTGACTATAGAGAGCTTTAAATCAGCACTGAAAACTTTCTATTTATGCCTGCCTTTTCCGAGAACTGATTTATTGGATGTCTGTTTATTATTGTATTTTAGAAACTTGTAGTTTTAAGGTTTTTAAAGTTTGTAAAAACATGTTGATATGTGTGAATTGTGCTTGTTATAAATACAGATTATTGTTATTATTCTTTACCCTCATGACCCAAGACAAGCTACAGGTCTGGAGTCATGCCACATAGTTCTGGTGTTTCATAGACTTACAACACATTCTGATTCTATAATTAGAATACGTGAGGGGCATTGCTGCATAGTAGTACATCCATTTATGATGTGGCTTATTTTGCACAGAATACTGTTGATGCTGTGCTAAGCAGCAGACTTGTTATAGATTTTTAAATACTATACACGTTGCACACTTGTAGCTTTCTTTCTTTCTTTTGGACACATACAGTACTTGGAACTACTGAGAACAAGTTACAAGTTTGAGATACTATATGTGTACTGTTTTATGCAGGGTCTTACTGAAGCTGTATGAAACAGGTTACACTTAGATGGTATATATCCTACTAGGATATGTACCATCCATATGAAACAGGTTACAAGTGGATGGTACATATTCTACTAGGAAATGTGTGAAATAAAATACTGCTGCAAAATGGATGTTATACTATACATAGTTTCCACAAGGTCTTACACCAACAAGCATACAACTATGTGGTAACTGTGCAACTTAGTGCTGGATATATAGAGACTAATAAAAGCCAGTGCAGCCTGGTAGCATGGAGCCAGATCTGTAGCTTGGTCTTGGGCTATGAGACAAGGGGATGGGGCTGGGGTAGGAATTAGGGTAGCTATTGACAAATGTTGAATATATTGTCCCTGTATGAGGTACCACACCACTGATGCATGGACCCATACCTTTTGGCCTTGGGTAACGAGGTAAGGAGTCTGGGAGTTAGGTTTGATAACCCTGATAGCACATTTCCAAGCATCGAGGGCATTGGGTTGAAAACTATTATGAAATGGCTTGTGAATTTTAAAGGTTCTCGTTGGTCAGCCACATTATGTTAAATTGTCTAACACACACAAATAAGATCAGGCTATGCCAGCTGGGCACTGATCCTAGAAATGTGCCCACATTGAACACTGAGAAAGAAAAGCAGCCTTCTTGAATGTGCCACCACTAAGAAAACAATAGCTAACATAGTAATTAGTAAGAAATACCTGATCGTGATGTCTGACACAAGCTTTGAAATCAGCTTTTCCGAGGAAGATCTCATGCTGCTCCTCCAGCCTGAAAATGAACCTGTTGAAAAAGAAACAGTACAAGTTCAACATGAGGTGCCATCCTGCCAACCTTCTGCCACTGAGGCAAGCATGAGTAAGCACTTTGAAAGTCTGACTGAAACTCAGCTAGACAACCTTGAGTTAGACAAAAATTAAAAAAATACACTAAAAGCCACCACTTGGGCACTGAAAGTCACAGGCGAGTGTGCATCAGCAACAAAGATAACAATAAATCGGAAAACTGCAACCAAAACAGAACTGAATCTGATTTTCCATATATTTTACACTGAAGCGTGGATGACCGCAGGGCAGGAGAATGCCATCTCCAGTTTCTGCGGTCTCCATGCAGTGTTAAATAAGCATGTGGGTTCCGCGGTTGTGGGCCACTTGATGAATATCATAACAGATGAGTTCAAGTCCAGCAATGCAATTTTCACGGCTAAAATGAAGGCTTATAGACATGCACAGAAAGACACTTCACATCGCCATGACCCTTTAACTGCTACGGACTTACACAATTGAGACATTCAACAGCAATTTCTCCCCTGACCATGCCTGGCTTAGTTAGAAAAGTGTGAACATTCAAATCCACATGGCCAGGCATGGTAAGGAGAGGCTACATCAACTGGTATCCCATGAGAAGGGTGATCGCTACTGAGTGCGTACTAAAAGGCTAGTGGATGGGGAGCAAATGTGGGTATAGCTACATCCTGTCACTATATATATACATGCATGTGGGGGGAGCGAGCATGCTGTGCAATGGGCGGAAAGGGAGGGAGAGAGAGAGAGGGGTTTGTAAGGTGTAGTGTGATGATGGGTTGCCAAGCTGGCTGTATGGTGTGGTGGGTTCATGACAGGCTATGGTTGGGAGGGTGCTGAGTTCGGTGCTGGGCACGTTGGGATTTTTGCACCTGTCGAGAAAAACCTTTCTTTTTATTTTTCACCCCCCCGACATGCACCCCACCTGGAGTTGAGAATCTTTACTAGAGGGGTGCGGGGGTACAGCCTCCCATGTAAATAAGAAAACTGAAGGTCCCGGTGCCCTTTTGCTGTGTGCCGGGATTGTACATCGGCAAAATGGATTTTCACCGATTTACATTCACCCTAATGGTGATCAACTCATGCCTAAAATCTTCACCACTAAAAGTGACAAGAATATCCTAGAATATGTAATGCTCAACTTTAATGAGCACACTAAACACCATTGCAACCCAACTGAAAATGACAAACAAGGACACAGAGGCTACATGTACTCATAACCTGGCAATCCTTTGTGTCCTATTGACAATTTAAAAAATCATCAGCAAACTGCCTGCTGACCCAAAAGTACTGTACCTGAACCCTCACTGATTTCCCCCCAAAAGGTTAAATCAACTGCCAATATGGTATTCGTCTGTGCCTATGGGGCTCAATTACCTTGCTACAATGATGTCCAATTTAAGTGAAGAAGTGAGCCTCAGCCAGTGCTACACTAATTGTTGCCTCTGTGCAATGGCAGTCCAGGTACTTTTCAAATGCTGGATTAGAAAGCCAGGAAATAATGATGATAACCAGCCATCGCAACAAATCCAGTCTCCAAAGTTACTGGAGACCCAATCTGAACGACAGGAAAAAATGGTTGGATATCCTGGACCCGAAAAACAAAGAAGAAACACCACATCCTAAACAGAAGAAGTTCTGCCTCATAGCTCCTAAGAACAAACTCTGCTCACCGGATCCAAAAAGCAGAAAATTATGTAATACCCTCAACAACATCGTCAACAAACCAACAGTAGAAATAACTCAACAGGAAAACCCACCCACCAGCCTTCAATTTCAACAGCATCAAGAGAAGCTCGGAAGTTCAGTCACCAGAACAGAAATGTTGAGCGTCACCACAGGAACAGTAGGCAGCAACAATGCAGCAGTGCAATCTCACCTTTAACCGACCAGTTTAATTTGGCAAATGAATCTGCTACCAAATAAAATACATTTTCTGTTAATTTAAAAATTAAAAAAAGTTAAAAAAACTTTGAAATGAAATCTATACCACCATTGTAAAAGTATTTAAACTTCAGAATTTACATATTGTTAAAACGTTTACTGTTTAAAAATACAAATCTTCAGTACATTACTGTTATCTTTAATCATATGTTCTTAAAGAAAAGTAAGCAATATTTTAGAACTGCAATAAAGTAAAAAAGTTACAGTTAGCAATGAAATGGAACTACTTTTTCCAGATTAGGATTTTCTCATCAGATAAGTGTTATTTTATTGAAATTTGAGTTTTAGACTGATCATTTCTATCCCCCAAATTCACAAGGCATTTCATAAGCTCTATAAGCCACTCCAAGGTATGTGTTAGACACTTTAATACACAGCTAGGAGGCTGGATGCACTTGGCCTGTGGCCTCATGCCTCATTAGCCATGTATTAGTGTCTAACACACACACACCCTGTCATGTCTTATTGCATACTTATAGCACATGTCTAAACACTGTGGGGGTTTGAGCTGTGTGCAGTAGCAGCCCTACTCTTCTCTAATGTTGTTTTTCTGCAGTGAATGTATTTGTATGTGTATATATACAGTACATTGACATCATAGGGTCATGGAAGTGCCCTAATGGTACTTAGATTGAGTAGGGTGTTTAATGTTAAAACCCTAACTTTGCACCTTAATAGCTTTGCCACTGTTCAACAGAATTGCACAATATTTTGCAAGTTTGCTCTTGGCAGTAAGGTCTCCTGATCTGACAAGCTTTATGACAGCTGGGAGTTCAAGATTTTGAGATCTGGATACTGCACAAAACAGAAACATTGGGGTTTTGGCCTTTTTTGTGCTCTAACAGCCAAGATGGTTTGGAATTTTGCTATGACATTTTCAGAGTGAAGGGTCTTGCCCTAGAAATGTGCTTTTTGTGTGGTGAAAAAATATTACTTTGTTGTCAGGGTATAAGGATTTGAAATTTTGGTTCTGAGCATGCTCATTTAGGTCTTTTATTTACATGTCTGATATGAAAGAAGAATTTAGACTTAGTTTTTTTTCTCACGTAAGAAGATTCTTCTTCTGTCTTCTGTTGTGAGAAACAAATCTTTCATATTGCAGCCATCTTATTTTTTTTGTGATACACATTTTATCTCCCACTGCTGGTGGGGCTTGGTGGTGGTGGTAACAACCATCTGAGATCTGTCCCCCCTCAGCTTGTCTGGGATTATGCTGTATGGCAGTGGGCGCTTGATTTTTGGTATTTATTTTTTGGTCCCTGAAACCCCATCCCTAAGGACACCTGCACAAGGACAAGAGTCCAGGCTATTGACAAGCCAATGCACATCTCAGGCAAGCACCTAATGACATCCTCCCCCCACATTATGAGTCCCATTCCATTGCCTGTGCATCCACAGGCAGAGGTAATGGGGCAGTGAAACAGCCCCCCCCTTGGAAGAGGAGCGTGTCCAATGGTACACTCAAATATCGTTTCCCTGGCTGGCTCCAAATGAGTCAGGCTTGTTCCTGAACCTTGATCACTGGCATTGTGGGCAGTAGGGCTACCATCACACAGACAGTTTGACTGTTTTTTATTAAAAAACATTTAAAAATATTTACGAATTTTGCCCTCGAGAAAAACAAACTTGTGAATGTAGCTAAACAGGACCCTTTTATCTTGAATATGGTGTTTGTTTTTTGAAAAAAGGAAAAAGCCCTGCAATACTGTATAGTTTTTGGCAATGCCAAAAATCCTAGGTGGAAGGCTTAATGAGGGGACCCAATTCTTTTTCATGAAACAAACCTCTGTTCTAAATTTCATGAAAGAAGACTGTTGGCTCACTAAAGAGGAAACTTGGCTCACAAGAGAAGAGTGTATGACTTAGGCTTTTTTTTATAGTTCTTTCAAGAGCTGAAACTCTTCTTTTATGAGTCTTATGAAAGAAGACTGCCAGCTCATGAAACAGTAATCTCGGCTCATGAAAGAAGAGGGTGGGACTTAGTTTTTTCACAGTTTTTTTCATGAAGTCATATGAAAGAACCATTGTTCTTTCATGATATCTCACAAAAGAATTGTCCATGAGCAGGACTTTCTTGAATTGTGAAGCCACAGCTGGAGTCGTGCTGTCAGGTTCAGTTTGAGTGATGAGACTGTGGGCTTAGTGAGGGCCCATACGAAAGAACAATTGGAAAGCACTGTAAGTCTTTCATATTGTTCTTCTGTGAGAGCAGTGGGATTTTCTTGAATATTGAAGTTGCAGCTAGAGTCGTGCTTTTAAATTCAATTGGTGTAGTGAGCTGCCTAGCCCCTCATCTGTCTGTCTACTATATGTTGAAAAAAATATATAATTAGTGAACTAGGCTGCTCAACCCCAGTACCGCTTCTCTTAATACCCCTCCCCTCCAGGTCACCTGCCCCATCCCATAATATACGTGGCAGCACCAGAATGCTCAGCCCCAGTGCCACAGAACATCATCCCCACAGTGGGGTGTCCAATCCTCAGAGTCAGCTTCAGACCCCCTAAAATAAATAAAAAATATATGCCTTGTTGATCTTTTTTCAGTTTCAACTGAAAAAAGAAAACTTTCCATTGCTGGTCTGACCCCATCCCAGACTCTCACCTACCCACCATGAACCCCAACTCAGCACCTAACACCCCCCACACCCCCACATTCTCACTCACCTGTACGTGTCCCACAATCCACTGTCCCATCAAAGACACATATTGCTGCTGGAACCAGCAGCTTCAATATAAGAAAATAAGATAAGTCCAGTTTAATGTATTTCAAAGGGGTTTGATCTTTTATTTATAACTTTGTCATTTTTTAAATATTTTTACACCAAATTTTCAACATGGCCTTTTTGGGACCCCACCTCATGAATCAGAGCAGTGAAATTATTCTAATCCATCCTGAAAGATGTTTTCATTGTTGCTGTGCAAAATCACCTTTCTGGAAGGATTTGAACATTTTCTCCCCCCTTGTTCATGAGGTGGGATGATAAGAAGGCTATGTTTAAAATTTGGGGTAAAAATATAAAAAAACAACAAAGTTATGAGCATACTTATGACATTTTTCAGTGCATGCTTATAACTTTGGTAATTTTTAACATTTTTACCAAACATTTTCAACATAGCCTTTTTTTTATGCCACGTCATAAACATGACAGCTGTCATTTTTCAAATCCTGGCCAAAACATGTTTTCACACGTGTGGCAAGAAATGATGTTTCAGTCAGGATTTCAACATTTTTACCTACCAGGTACACGAGGTAGGTTCAAAAGAAGGCATGTTAAAAATTTTGGGGGGCAAAATATTTTTAAAAAAGCAACAAAGTTATGAAGGTACTTTACATTTTTCTATGCACGTTCAAACTTTGGTAATTTTGACATCCATCGCTACACAGAAATAGGGCCCTGCACTTCCACAGGCACAGTGAGTTTTCCTTTGGTGCAGAGACCAGATGACCCTGTGTATCTGTATCTGTTCACACAGGTCCAAAATGAATCTACAGTATGTGAATGAGGATACAATTCCACTATCATAAAAAGAAATTAAATTATTTGAAAAAAATGCATTAATGCACCAGTTAGGGTTCAACTTAATGCAACAAAAGTAGAGAAATGTGACATTAAGATTCTCAACCCTAACCCTCCATACCCAATGGCAAGCAGCAAAAGGAACACACATTCGGGTTTTTGCGCTCCTGAGCCTTGATGAATCAGTGGTTTGTCTTCTCTGGGACTGTCAACCCTCATGCTCATCCCTCCCCCCAAAGCCAATAGCCTGCTAGTGCTTCAGAGTGATACCCTCCTCAAAGATAGAAAAGTATGACTTGCAACAAGACCAACAAAATGTGTTGTAGCTTTCTTCATGCTGGGCCTGTGTAGGCCTGGTAAAAACGTACAAAACATTACTCTGAAGAAGACTGAATGAAGACAATGGTGCAGCATCCTACAGTGTGGGCTATGGGTTCCAAAACTGTTTGACCATTATTTTGGGGACAGTGCCATACAAGGACAAGGCTTCACATTATGTGATGGATAAGTGTTGTACACACTGGCTTCATGGGCATTGTTTCCCCAATAATTATTTATTCAGCCTGTATAGGCCTGGCAAAAATGAGAAAAAATATTATCCTGAAGAAGACTGAGTAAAGACAACAGTGCAGAATCCCACAGTGTGGGCTACTGGATACAAAAAATGAATTGACACAGAAGCCCTCTCCATCTACCTCCTCCTTCTCCTCTGTACTTAGCCCAGTTGGAAGTGTAAGACAGTCATTATCTATAAACCATGACAAACAGGACTTTGGAAAAAGAGGCAGGTTACTTTTTTAAAAATGTATCATCTCTAGTTTTTAGATCAAAAGGCATGTTTTCCTGTTGCTGACAATATTGCCTTCAGCACTGAACATTCTGAGTATGTGCTTACAGATGGGAAACTGAGGTGTTCAACAGTTACCTGTGAAGAGGGCCAAATGGTCTTTTTTGGTACCAGCACAATAGAGGCTCATCTCCTTCTGCTGGCAGCACACTCTCATCCTGCACCATTTTGTTTGCTGGCACCACTGTGTCAGAAAATGACTTGCCACACTTCTTCATCAATCCATAGTCAGACAATTGTTCCCATAGTGGTTTGTCATCAATTGCTGTCTTTCTGGGGGGGGGAGGTGCAGCAGCAGCTGTAGTATCAGGTTGATATGGAGACAAAAATGAGTGACTCTTGTGATGGTCAGTATTAGCACTGGAAACACAATGGAATCTAGATCCTCCATCTTCCCAGTCCTCCAACTGGCCTGTCAGTGTGACTGCAAAGGATGATGATGAGTGTTGTTCTTCTGCTCTTGTTGTGTTCCTTTTCTTGTTTAGTGCTGTATGTAGAGAGGCCAGATGTATAAACCAGGCTTTATAGACAGCTGATCCTTACTATAGTCATGTGCATCAAAGAATGTCTCAAATGTGTCTTTGAAAGGAAGGTCCAAGGGAGCGGCCATGATGTAGTGGTCATTTACATGCATTTTTGAAATGTGTGTGTGATTCCAGAAATGTGATTTAATCCCTTCTAGTACCCTAAGAGCAATGGATTGCTCCTTGTCCTCATATTGAGTTTTAGTACAAAGAAGCTGCAAATTAATGAGGGCAATGAGGTGAGTACCTGGCTTAGACCAGCGGGATCTGCACTTACCACCACTGTGGCCTTCTCAAAGAGCTTCAGCACAGTGCAGAGGATCTCCATCAGGTGCCACTAATTTGGTCTGATGTTTACCTTTCTTTTGTCAGTACCATGATAAAGGATTAATAGGCTGGTCCTGAATAGCAAAAAGACGAAAGCCATGCTCTTTGGTCCAAAAAGACTAGGCCAAAAGAGATCCATTCACCTATCACTCTCCACCAGAGATGGAGAAAGGGATAGAAGTTGTGGACAACATGAAATACCTGGGAATGTACATCGACCAATAGGTCTCTTTCAGAGAGCACACTGACCACTTCACAAAGGTTGTTAACCAAAAATTGGGCCTCCTGTACAGACTTAACCACTTTCAAACTAAGGAAACCAGGAAGGCGATAGGGAATGGGATGATTCTCCCCACTCTGTTCTATGGAGCAACCTTGCTCCAGTCGCTGAGAGCTACAAAAAGACAGTGGCTGAGCATGCTCTGCCACAGGGTGGGCCACTTCACCGCCAGGGCAGACAGAACGGAACACCACTGCAAGGTGCTTCAGGCCCTAAATTAGTCATCCCTGGAGGCAAGATTAGCATTTCCCACCCTGTGCACTGCCTATAAACTACAGCAACCCGGGCCCCCTCTCGGGTTGAGGGACCTGCTCGTTCCTAAAACAGCGAGACGAGAGCTCAGATCCACCAATCGGACACTTCTAGAAATCCCAAGGGCTAGATCCTCCCTAGGTCAATGGTCACTCAGGGTTGCCCTCCACAAACTCTGGAATGAGCTCCTGAGAGAGATACAGGACAACCCCACCATTGAGGGCTTTAAGAAAGGGCTTACAGCACACCTAGGGAAGGGGCCCAGTGCCTCTGTCTCACCTAGGATCCTGCCAATGGACCTAATGCAAGGTGATATCCTTGGAAAAGATCAGTGGGCCATGAACGGATGGGTCCATCAGTCTGGTGGTAGAAATGTCCTTCGCACTTATATAGGTTTTCACTGCTTGTTAATTGGTCTCTACCTAACAAATGTCTGTAGCTTTGGTTGTAATAGTTTCCGTACTGTAATGTCCTGTCACAGATTCTATGCAAGCCTTGCTGCACTGTACATTCTATCTGCATTGGTTTTCCCTCCCTCTAGGTACCTGTAACTAATCTCGGGTCGCCCCTGAAAAAGGGACCGCAAGGCTCCAGTGGGCCTACCCGGTTACCAAAATTTAAATAAATACAATGACAAACTGGCAGGTAACGTTTTGCTTTTACAGCAATTGTTCTATCTATAATAGATGGAATTTTATCTTGCCTCATCTTGTGTCAGGTGATGGAGGAGAAGGTAGTTCCACTGCTGAATGTTTATAACAGCTTGCATGCCTTTACAAAATGGCTTAAATTACCACCGTTTTTTGGGCGAGGCGTACACATCTTCACAGTGGTGCCTTCCTCACCTAGGAATCCTTGAACTACCAGATTTATGCAATAAGCAAAGCATGGAACATGTGTATAATCTCCATCATCGACTGCCTTTACAATGTTCTTTGCATCATCTGATATTATGAAATCCTATGTTAATGAGTGGTGTGTCAGCCACTCATGAAACATCTGTTGAAGGATGAGTTAAGAAGTTTTCTGCATGCTGGTCATTGTCAAAGCCAGCAATATATAATGTTGCCTGCTTCTAGAGGTCTGGGAGGGCACTGGTGACTTCTGGATTCTGCTACTACTGCTGCTGCTGCTGGCACTTAACACACAGGAAGAAGAGGAGGAGAACAAAGAGGTGAAATTTACTTAATGGGCTGTGGCTGGCCTGGTATCAGTCATCTGACTACTGGTCCACATGACAGTGGTGATGTGAAAGGCTGAAACAAATGATGCTCCTAGGGCATGTGACTCAAACTTGTAGCAATGGTTATACAAATCAGGAAGAGACTCTGTGGAAAAATAGGTATGGCTCAGCACATGATGCCTTGGCACTGCAACTTGCATTAGTGGTAGAAAGCCTGTGTTGCTCACAAAGGAGAACAGTAGCAAGTTAGTGGCTAGCATTTCCACAGTTGCTCTTGTTAACTTATTTGCCTGTGGTCTGATGGCTTTATATTTTTGTCCCATTTCCATTTGCTCAGCCAGTGAGAGCTGAGTGTTATTTTCCCTCTGATGTAAGAGTTTGTTCCTACTGCTGCCACCTCTGGAGTGGAAGCAGCTGGAGATTAGGGCCCCTTGGAAGTGTAGGAGTCAATGGGCTAAATAACTGATGAATGGAAGATGTTGGAATTGTGCATTGGCTACTACTTGAAAGATTTTCTTTCTCTTCCTCTCTGCCTGGTCTCCTAACATTCTTTCTCTGGCCATAATCATCATCACCATCATCAGCAGCAGCAGCAGCTTCACTGCCTGGTGGTGCTTCTGCTGATGCCATGCATTGACATGTCTTCTCATATTGAGATACATGGGACTTCAACAAATGCCTTTTCATGGTAGATGTTCCCTACCATATTCCCTCCTTACCCTAATTCAGCCTGTCTTTATATAAAAGACACTCTGCTTGTGTCCATGATTCTTTGTCCACATCAACGATATCAATGGTTTGGTCTTTCCTCCTGGCACTAGGGGTTGTTGCCTAAAGGCAGGCTGATGTGGGCTTTTTTCACATCATCACCCTCTTCCTCCACCAGTTTTCACAGTCTGGGAATGGTTCTTTCTCGACTATACCATGTTTCATGGGCCACCAGTTTTGTCTATGTCTTCTTTATCTGCTGTAATTTCACATGTGTGTTGTTGTGTTCCCTTTGTTGTTTTGTGACCTTTTTTGTTAACCCATACTTTTATTATTTTTTGATCTCATATGTGCACCTGCCTCAAGTCAAACTCCCACCTATTCCACCTCCTTCTCCTCCCCAGAACTGCTTCTGCCACCATCAGTTTTATCAGGTATATAATCACAATCTGTATTTCTGTTCCCATACTCTATGAAATTACTTTGATAATCCTCTGCCTGTGTCATTACCTGATGCAGTCCTTTCTTATTCCTTTTTTCTACAATGATTGCTTGTGTTGAAGCCCTTGCAGTGCCACTGTGAGTGTTTCCTAGAATGTATGATAGTTTATGAACTGTTCAACCAATACTTTTACCTCCCTCTACACTAGTAGTAGTTCCCTTCCCACTGAGGGGTTGGGGATATGGCTAAGCCCACTTCGCTTTGGTTTTTCTTTGATGTGACTGGATGATTCCATTGCCAGGAGGGGCTTCTCTGGTTCTCCAATTCATAATGCTTGTTACAGGACTCAAGCACTTTGGTAATGAATAATGAAAAGTAAAACTTTATTTATTTACTTTGTTTCTTATTTTAGTTTTTCATTTGTATTTATTTTTTAGTTTAGTTTATCAATGGGATGCCACCAAGGACTACCAGAAGCCAGGCACTGAGTCACTACCAGCTGGCACACACTTGCTGCCCACTGCCCAGATCACACTGCAGCAACACAGCTCAGGATGACACACACACAGCCTGCTTCAGGACTCAGGATGAGGAGGAAGGAACTTCAACTTACATGAGGGAATGTAGAGATTTTCTTTTAGCCAGCTGTCACACACTTGCTGCCCACTATCCAGATCACACGGCAACAGAAAAGCTCACGGCAACACACACAGGCTGCTTCAGAATTCAGCAGCAAGGAAGTGCAGCAACTCTGGGGAACATGAAGAGTTTCAATTTGAAAGCTGCCACAAAGAGAAAAAAAAAACACGATTTTGTTTCACATTTTTTAATGGGATGCCATCAAAGTGCCAATTATCAGGGACTGGGTATGGTACACTGCCAGCTGGCACCTACTTCCTGCCCACTGCACAGATCGCACCACAACAGCCGGCTCATGACAACACACAGGCATGCTGCTTCAGGACTCAGGAGGAGGAGAAGAAGGAAAGAACTTACAGGAAGTTTTGAACTTTGACCTTTCTCTATTCCCTCCCTTGGTAGGTAAGTTGGGTAGTGAGTAGGGAATAGAAAGTCTAGCACCAAAGGTGAGCAGAGTGCCAGAGGAGGAGGAGGCAGGGGAGGATGGTGGGTATTTTGTAACTCGCTAAAGTGAGAACTGCTGAGGAAGGCTGGCCATTATTGGGGATGTGGGAGGAGCTATTCCCCCACATGGAACTTCAGGCTTTAGTTCTTCCATTCAATGTCTTGGTGAATAGAGTAGTGCTTGTATACACTGATAAGGTTTTGAACTTTGGCCTTTCTCTATTCCCACTCTTGGTAGGCAAGCTGGGTAGAGAGTAGGGAATAGAAGGCCCAAAAAGTTTACCATCTCCAGCTCATGGAGAGTATGACCAGTAGCATGCAGAAGAGGGAAAAAAACCCAGGTGGAGGAAACCTTTGAGAACCCATAGCTACTGACCCACCCGTCCCCTTAAATGCTTAGAATTCTGTTCTACATTTTGAGTATGGTGTAATTAAGTGATGAAGTTCCATCTTCTAAATCTGTTGAATGATGCATTCATGAGGGTTGATTCTTGAGGTTGAAGAGGCAGATCCAGTCTGAAGAAATGTCCAGATCCCAGAATGGAGTAAGTCCAGCTGGTAAAAGAAATGAGACTGAACAAAGTCCAGAATTCATATGTGACATTGGTTGATATTTGATGAAAGTACAGATTAATGTGAGCATGAATTTGTTTAATGAGCTGCCAGACTCCAAACTATGGAATATATGATGGGTTATGAGATTGTTAACACAACCTGACAGACTTTGAGGAAAGTAAGGGCACAATACAATGTTTAGCTCCTTCTGTAGAGTGGCAAATGGTTCAGATATTTGCAAAGTTCTTGGAAGAGCTTGTTCTCAGTACTGTTTAGGAAGAAATGCAGTAATCAAGTAAATGTTAGATGATGGGGTTGTAGAAGCTCTGACATTTGAAATAGGGTCTAATGACTTTGAGTTCAGGGAATTCACAATGATTTGCTATGTAGACATCTACAGAGAGATAATCTAGGATTCAGCTATAGGTACCTGGTAAGAGGGGTAATTGAAAGATTTCAGACTGAAGGAAGGATGACGTATGCAGTAACACTAATAAACTGATATCGATAGGTATAATTGAATCATCAGTACAATAAATCTGAGGTTTGAAGATGAATTAGAGTTGCTATGATAAGGTTTGCATGGGCTCATATTCAGGAAGGGTGTCTGTGCAAGGTAATGGATATGGGTGTTGCTGTAATAGACTCGCCCATGGCAGGAACTTAAGTGGCTATTGCACTTTTGCCTTGCTGGTGGGTCCACAATCTGTATGCTGTGGGAAGCCCAAAAAAGTGGGGTCTTTAACTGAGTCTGCTGACTGATGAGGCAAAAGGGGAGTTGATAGCAAGATTAGAATTCAATGGATGCATTGACTGCTTAGTCAGATGCATAAATGTTGCAGAGCCTAACTATGATAGGGAAGCAGCCAGGTGAGTAGGGGATGCGTAGGATGCTGCATCAAATGGGTATTAGAGACCTGCTTTTGGTGATGATATCTGCTGTAGGGAATGTGGAAGGGATAAATCCCATCAGATGAGCTAGAAAAGACAATTGGATAGGTAGCTGGCATGATTAGGTTATTGTGATGAAGAGATGTAGATAACTTATAGAAGTAAGGTGATGTCCAGAAGCCAGGGAACAGTGAATTGGGATACTGCAACATTAGCAAGGCAGCTATGCATTGGAGCTTTGATGATATATTCCTGGGATAGTAGTGGAATGAGGGTCTTAGGAGCATCTAATATCTATTCAGATAATATGAGTCTGATAACATTGTCAAAGTGAGTCAGCACTTTGGAGAGTAGACTAGAAATGGAAGATATAATGAGCGATGCCAGTAATGCTAGGTGATATCCTGTGGTTCCCATTATCCTTAAGGCTTATAGTTATTATGGAGTTGGTATGTCCCAGGAGGAAAGTTGGTTCATGATTCCAGGGTAAGATTATGGGCATGAAGACTCTACTAAGCTTGGATCCTATGAAGACACCATGAGGTAATGATGTCCATGCTGTTTGAATTAAATGGAATATGTAATGAAAGATCCTGCAGAGCTGATTGAGAGGAACGATCTTCTGTAGTCCAGACAAAAGGGATTCCGGCAATTGATCCTGGGGAGATTATTGGAAAGTACTGATATTTTGTATAGTGACTTAGACTCTATTTGGCATGCTATTTGAGGGATGTCAGTGGATGAGGGCTTCTTTTGGTGAGAAGAAGATGAACTCCTTAGAGAATTGGATGGAAGCAGTTATGTCAGCTGAGGCAGAAGTAGGAGTAGGAGTCAGATGAACAGGTAGGAGAAATGGAATACAAACATACAAACATACGAAATTTGCCAGCAGATAAAGGCCTAGAGGTCTATCAAGTCTGCTCGAATGTGCAGTTAGCACCACTTATTCTGCAGTTGCCCCTTCCTTCCAGCCTTCCTCTTCATTAATCCTCCCCCTTGTCCTGTCCCATCCTCATTTGAAGCAGTCCACTGTTCTACTGCATACCACTTCAGCAGGTAACGCATTCCACCCAGCCACCACACTCTCTGTAAAAAAGTGTCTCCTCATCTCCCTCCTGAACCTTCCTCGCTCCAGTCTCATATCATGGCCCCTGGTAGCCCTTCCCTCCCTTACTTTGAACAGCCCCTCTGTACCCATCTTGTTTATTCCTTTCATGTATTTAAAGGTTTCAATCATGTCACCCCTGTCTCTCCTCTCCTCCAGTGAGTACATGTTCAACTCCTTCAACCTCCTCTCATATGATAAGTCCCCCAGCCTCCTGATCATCTTTGTTGCTCTGCGCTGCACCCCCCTCCAGTAACTTAATGTCTCTCTTCAGATACGGATGCCAGTACTGCATGCAGTACTCCAGGTGTGGTCTAACTAATGACCTATACAGTGGCAGAATCACCTCCTCCCTCCTCGAGGATATACCCCTTGCAATACAACCCAGCATTTTGTTGGCCTTTGCAGCTGCCTTCCTACATTGTGCTGAGTTGTTCATTGACCCTGTAATGAGCACACACAGATCCTTCTCCTCCTCTGTCTGGGATAGCTGCACTCCCTCTAGCTGGTAACTCCTTCTTGGGTTCTTCATCCCAAAATGCAGCACCTTCACCTTTTGGCATTAAAGCCAGTTGCCAGGTGTCTGACCAGGTTTCAAGCTTTGCCAGATCATCCTGCAACCCCTGCCATCCCCCTAGGTCATCCACCACACCGCCTACCTTGGTATCATCAGCAAACAGACTGATCTTGCTCTTGATGTCCCATGATATGTCTGCAATGAATATCCTAAACAACACTGGTCCCAACACTGAGCCCTGTGGAACACCACTTGTCACTGCCCTTGGGTGTGAGAGCTCCCCACCCACCACCACCCTCTGTTGCCTTCCCTGCAGCCAGTTTCCTACCCATCTCACCAGCTTTGCACCTGCCCCTGTGCCTACTAACTTCTTTCCCAGCCTTCCATGTGGCACTGAGTCGAATGCCTTACTGAAGTCCAGATACAGGACATCCACTGCATGGCCCCTGTCCAGTTGCCTAGTTACCCAGTCATAGAACTTGACCAGGTTGGTTTGGCAGGATCTGCCACATATATGAAGCCATGCTGTCTTCTGTCCTGTAGTCCTTTGGCCTCTAGGAGGGCCACCAGCCTCTCCTTCAGGATAGTCTCCATTAGCTTACCTACGATGGATGTGAGGCTCACTGGTCTGTAGTTTCCCCGGTTCATCCTTGGGGCCACTCTTGTGGAGGGACACCACATGAGACATCCTTCAGTCCTGAGGTACACACCCCAAATGTAGTGAGGCATTAAATAGGTCTGCCAAAGGTCCTGCAAGGACCTCTGCCAGCTCCTTCAGTACCCTGGGGTGGATGCCATCTGGACCTGGCGCCTTGTCCACCTTCAGTGCCTTCAAACCCTCTTGAACTCTGCTCTCCATGATTTCCCCATCTGTCACCACTTCCCCTGCTTCTGCCATTTCTCCCACCTTGAGTGTCACCCTCTTCTCTTTAGTAAATACTGAGCAGAAGTACTCATTTAGTGCTTCTGCCTTATCGCACCTTGTTTCCACCCAACCCCCTCCTTTATAATCCTTACTATGTGGTCCTTACAGTTCTTTTCTCCTGATGTACTTAAAGAACTTCTCCCCTTCTTAATGCCTTGTGCCAGCCTGAGTTCCGTAGATGTTTGGCTACCCTTACTGCCCTTGTCACCTCCTTCGATTCTGTCAAGTACTTCTCCCTGTCCTCCCCCCTCCCTGTTTTCTTGTACTTCCTAAAGGCAGCTCTTTTCCTCCTTACCTTTTCCATGACCTCCTTGCTCAACCAGATCGGTTTCTTAGCCGTAGACTTCTTGCTCTGGGCTTTGCAGCAGGTTTTGGTTGCCTCCACTATCCACAGCTTTATGAGCTCCCACCTCTGGTTAGTGTCCATAATAGATTGAATTCTGGCCAGGTACCCTTTTACCACTTCCCCCATCCTCCCAAAGTTGGCCCTCCTGAAGTCCAGCACTACTGTGCCAGATTCCACTCCTTCCTTGCCCATATCCAATGTGAGCCATACTGAGCGGTGGTCACTCCCTGACAGCGGTTCCTCCGCTGTAAGTTCTGTCACAAAGTCCCCATTTGCCAGCACAAGGTCAAGGGTATTTCCTAACCTGGTTGGTTCACTGACCATTTGCAGCAGGAAGCTGTCCTGGAAGGCATCCAGCAGTACCTGCTCCCTTCTGTTCCTGGTTGTTGGGGTGCTCCACTCCACTCCTGGCAGGTTGAAGTCCCGCAATCACCACACTACCCTTCTCTCGCAGGTCAACCTGATCTGTCCCACCTAGTTTCCTGTCTAACTCCTCCGTCTGAGATGGTGGCCTGTACACCACTCCCATTCTAAGAATCCTATTCTTGGAATCCTGGATTTGCATCCAAAGTGACTCCATACTACCCTCCTCCCCTTCCTCCCTTACACACTTCAGTCCTTCCTTCACATATAGTGCCACCCCCCCACCTTTCCCAATCACCCTGTCCCTATGAAATAACCTGTACCCTGGTACAGACAGGTCCCAGTCATTGTATTGGGTGGCCCATGTTTCCATGATGGCTGCAATGTCCACCTCTCCCTCTGCCATGAGAACCTGTAACTCTGCAGTTTTCCTCCCAAGGCTCCTAGCATTAAGGGTAACCACCTTCCACCCTTTCCCCTCCCATCCTGCCCTCCTTTCCTAGCATCACCAACAGTACTTGCCATTTGTCCTTTGTCACTGTTATGGGGGGTAAGCTCATATGGTTTCCCAACCTGTGGTCTCTGCATATCTCTTCCTCAACTGCCATCCCCACTCCTAGTTTAAATTCCCAATTTCCTCTATGTACTCCTCCATCCTCTGTTTCAACACTTTCTTTCCCTCCTCACTCATGTGTAGTCTGTCCTTGGCATAGAGACTACTGTCCTCCCAGGTCCCTCCCCACCCCCCCAACAGCCCATACCCTTTAGCACAACACCAGGTTCTTAGCCATCTGTTAAATTCCTCTATTCTCAGCTTTCTTGTTGTGCTTGCCTTTGGCATGGGAAGTATCTCTGAAAAAGTTACTGATCTTCCTGCCCCCTCACATAATTGTGCTAGTTCCTCAAACCTCCTCTGGACTGTATCTACCGTCTTGTCAGCCAGGTCGTTTGTCCCAAGATGTATAATTAAATAATAGGGTGGATGCTGGACATGGTAGTTGTGAAAAACACCCAAAAGAGACACAGCATTGACTGTGCAGGAGCCCTGAGCCACCAGGGTGGCATGAAGGAAGATTACATTCCAATCATTAAGGGAAATTTCAAAGTGAAAGTCCACTGACTGGAGCATGGAGAATGATAGGAAGTCAGTAGATGCCGAGCAGTACTGACATCGGAAGTTGTAGGTAAGGTATGGGACAGTAGGTAGTCACCACAGCATAATGGAATAGAATGAAGGAAGCTGAAATGGGCCTCGGGTGGTAGATCCAGGGGAAAACTGAGAAGGATCCAGGTATGAGGTGCTGCAAAGTTGGGGTAAGAGTTTCCCACCTCCGTAGGAGATGGTGAACTTAAATGGCTGATAACAAAGGCACAGCTCTAATAGGGTATAACATTCCTACTTCTGAAGGAAATGGTGAACATGAATTGCTGATAGCAAAGGTACAGCAAAGTTGGGGTATGAGGTTCCCCCCACTGAAGGAGATAGCAAACTAGGACTGCTGACATCAAAGATGTTGTGATGATGGGGTAGGAGGTTCCCACCTCTGAAGGAGATGGTGAACTGGAACTGCTATACAAAATGTGTACTTTATTCGCTGAGGGTAGAGCTCTGGATGGAAACAAGGCATAGTAAGGGAAAGACTGTAGAAAACCAGGGCACCCATTCTTGAGCAAATGTCATGTATCCAACAGGAAGCAGGGGGAATGTGGGCAGACATGTGCAATAGGGAGAAAGGATTATCTGGAGTAACAATGAGGGGGGCATGGCATCAGGGACCTGAAGGTCTGGAAAGTGGAAGAGGTTGAACCTGAAGGAAAGCCACAACAGCAATGCACAGGAGGTGGAAGGCAAGCAGCAAGGAAGCCAAGGAGTCTGAAGGACTGAGTAGAGATGGAGACTGAACAGCTGGCCGGGTTCAAATGCAGAATGTGAGGAGGCCAAACGCAGGGACAAGTACATCAAGTCCCTGGAGGTATAGGCTGTAGCTGGTTGAGTTAGATTGGAGGCAAATGGGGTATAGTGGTCCTGTTCCCAAAAGGAATGTGGCAACCAGCTATCTGGTACAGAACGCAGTTGTTTGAGACTGTAGATGGAAGACAGGCTCCCATGCCTGGTAGTCAGAGTGAGCTAACCTTCACTCAATGCCACTCAGGATAGAGATAGGCATGGAAATTGCCATAAGTTGGCAGAGATTATAACTGGTTGAAACTTGAGGTAGAGGAAACAGGCTCCCATCCCTGGTAGACAGGGGAAGCCTACCTGCACTGCTATTCCTCAGTAGGCAGAGTTAGGGAGGAAGCTGCCAGACTGCTGGTATGGGCTGAGTCAGGAAAGGGCAGCTGACTGCTAAGGAGTAAGGGAAGACAAACAAAAGAGCAGGAGGAAGGGGAAGATATCAAGTAAGAAGTTAAAGAATAGGAGGAGGATTATCTTAATTGCCATTAAGGCGGAGATAAGTCAATGCAGTGTTGAGCATGCAGCACAGTAATGGAATGCAATGAACATCTGAAGGCCATGAAGGCTGTGAGATTAATAATTTATGCATGAATGACTGAAAGTCATGGAGGAAGAAATCAGGGCAAAATCATATAGTTTACATAAATCATGTTTCTGCTAATTGGAGCCACAGTGCCCTGCTGTGATACCACAGTCCCCCACCATGGGAAAAATAGGGAAGACACAAGCTGAACAAAATGAGACCAAACAGCAACTGTAATATCGGAAGGGTAGAAACCCCCCAAAAGAGGATCCTTTACTGGCAAGGCCCTAGTAAAAGACAAACCAGAGGTACTGTGGGAAACAGGGGAAGACAAAGCACATTAGTGACACAGAATGGATAATGCCAAACAATATGAAAATATAGTAAAAGGAGCACCAAATGAAGCAGCACTGTGGGAACCACTACAAGAGACATGGAATAGGGTGTGGGCATGAGTGATTTGGTGATTGGGTGTGTTGGAAAGGTATGAAGGACTAGGGGAGAAAAAGATGACATAAGGATAATAGACTAAGCAGGGTATAGGGTAATATAGGGGTCAGACATAAATTGTTATTGAAGGGGGATTGCAGTAGAGTGGAGGAAATACTGAGGAATTTGAGGAATCAGACTAGGGTCTGGGGTGGCACTAAACTGATGAGATAAAAGGGGCATGGAGCCAGGGAGCTGGCATAAGGAATGAGAAGCCCAAAAGAAAACATGGGGAGTGAGGGATGAAGGCAAGAACAAGAAATGGGGCAAATGGAAAACAACAAGAAGGAAATTAAAAGAGGGGCAAAGGACATTGGGATACAGAGGGTGTAGGAGAAAGGTGGGGAAAAGTTTTTTTTTTGTAGCAGCAGCAGTATTTCATGATGCAGGAGGTACAGACAGAGCAGGATGGATGGAGAGAGGAAACCACTGGGTTGGGAAGCAAGGGACGGAACAAGCAGGAAAGAAAAGGAATAGGCAAAATTCCAGATGGCAGGCAAGGAAAATGGGCACTTATGGAAAACCCTGAACACAACAGCAGAAAAAGCAGGGTCACTGTCAGAAAAATGAAATCAAATGGTAAAAGGAGGAGCATTTTAGTTTTTTTTTTATTTTTATTTTCTGTTTGGATGTTTGTTTGGTTGTACCAGAACTACTGAGGAAGGATGGCCTTTATTGGGTATGTGAGAGGAGCTATTCCTCCACAATAAACCTCGGGCTTTAGCCCTCCCAAAAATTATTATAATAATAAACAATAATGCACACTAGCATTGTGAAGGAAATGGACAGCAAATATATGTCTGAAATATTTAACAAGGCCCAATGTTTCTTTTATGTGTTCTTTTGTCTTCATCTTTGCCACCTTATATCTGTGATTTTGTGGGTATAATCTTGTTACACTTTTGAATGCTAAAAATTTCCACACAGAGGAATGCATAAGATTTTCAAGCTATTTTTTTATGTCTTGCAGTTTGGTGACTTAAAAATGATTATTCACCTCAAGCATTTGAGTGGTGAGGGGTTTGTTGCCAAGGATTCAGTTGTGAACAGCCTTAGCTGCGGGCCAGATGTGGCCACACACACCAAGCACATGGGGGACTGTTCTGTAACCTCTAGGATCACTTGAGGGCTGCAGACTCTGTCCCTACACCAAATATAGAGGAGACTATTTTGTAACCTCTGGAACCAGTTGAGGGCTACAGATTCTGTTTACTGGTTAACCAATGAGTGCGTACTGTCTACTGTACATGCTCACTGACAGTTCAGCCAGCAACTGGCTGTGGTGGTGGTGTGAGGAGGGCTGTGTCAGTCACCAGTATGGGTCAGGACGGAGGGGTTGGGTGGTGGCTCACTACCTGCCATGACGGGGAAGTGGGTTGCCACTAGACTACCAAGGTATTATGGATGTCATTGGGATGGCAATTGGGGCATGGGGGAGGGAAAATGGAACACTGGACTACTGGGAATTTAATCATATGAAATGGGGGCAGCGATCAGGGAACAGGGGAGAGGGGAGGGACCATTGGACCACTAATGATACTATTGTTCAGTATGGGGACAGGGATCAGGGCTGGGGAGGGACACAGACCCACCAATTTTTTTTTTTTTGGTTTTTTATCTATAAAGTCAGGGATCAGGGCTGGGGAGGGACACTGAACCACCAATAGTTTTTTTTTTATTTATCTATGGGGACAGGGATCAGGGCAAGGGAGATACACTGAGCCACCATTTTTTTTATGTATGGGGAAAGGGATCAGAGTTGGGGAGCAGAGATGTGGTGAAGTAAACATTCACCGGCAAATGTCACATGAAGTGAAGAAATTCACCACTTCATTGAGATTCATGAAGCTTCCCAGGTCTGGGAAACTTCCACCTTAAGTACAAAGTTTTTGTCATGAAGTATGGAATTTCACGGATGAAATTCCATACTTTGTGGTGAAATTCCACACTTCGAGGTGAAGCTCCGCACTTCACTGTAAAAAATTCACACTTCACGATTAACAAATTGCCTGAATTTTGTGAATTAATTCACAGAGTGAAGTTTGCTCACTGCCCATCTCTGCTGGGGAGGAACACTGAATCTCCAATGTTTTTTTTATTTATCTATGAGGACAGGGATCAGGGCAGTGGACAGATGCTGAACAATCAATATTTTTTTCTGTCTGTGGAGATGGGAGTTGGGAGGGATGCTGAACCACCAATGATTAACTTCCTGGGATTGGGGATTGGGGGGAACCTGGCCGTCACAATCGGATGGCGCTCATATGCAGATGACCCATAATGGGCATGCAAATGGCCCCTTTGCACCATGCATGCCCAATGGGCTCATTTGCATGTTTTGGCTGAATAGCTCCCATGGGAGCTACAGCACTAACCTGGGTGTGTTGAATTTTACCTCATGGGTGTTCTTTGGCCCCACCCTCTGGTAGCACTGTGCCAAACATGACAGTCACTTGCTGTGTGCTGCACTACCATGGTCCAATATTCAAACAGATTGCATGGTCAGTTTGGATCACACTTTCTGTTTGAATATGGTACCAGAGTTGGCAGGCACTATTTTTATTTATTATTTGTGCAGCACACCTGATTGCATGCACAGCCAAATCGCTCTGGAAATGGAATCCTCCCTCTTTCTGAGTGCCTCAGTTTGGGTTTTATATGCCAGTGCGACAAATAAGATCGCAACTGGCATTTCAGCAACGGGCTCCATGTCGACCACAAGTTGCAGTTGGCATGGAGCCACACAGTTCAACACATTTTATTACATCAGGGGGCTGCACCCCCCTGCACCCCCTGAACTAATGGATTCTAATTCCAGGCTGGAGTTAGTTTGGGGAGGGGGTGCAAGTTGGGGGTAGTGGTCACCCCCTTCCAGTGGCATTTCCATGGTGACATGGTGCTGTAGTCAATATTGATGCATGTCACCATAGAAATGTTGCTGTTAGAGTGGTATACCCCTCAGTTTCTTAGACTTACAAGAACATCAGTGTTGAGTGTAATTCTTTTATAACCTGCATTCAAGTTTAAATTGTTGCCCCTCTGTGCTTCCTTGCTCTGATTTAGGGTCTACTAGTCTTGTGCTGGCCAGCTCAGCTATCCATTTCTTGGTGAACCCATGCATTTAACTCCTGCAATTAATAACTCACTGAACTGGCTACTGTACTTCCACAAAATTATTATGAAATTCCATAATTTCCACAAAGACTCATAGAATTTGACTTCATGTACTAATGTATTTTGCAATATTTTCAGCTTATAAAGTGAACATCTTTTAAGAAAGCAATTAAAAAATTACACACACACACAAACACATGCAGTATCCTTTAAGGTCTATTTGCCAAATTTTATGCATTGCATTCTGTAGTTTTAAGTTACAAGAGATTATAATTTTGTGATTTACGTACTAAGCAAAATTTAATTTAAAAATCTGAAAACTTGGACACTTACAACTTGTTCCCCATTAAAGCTAGAAATGTGAAATATGGCACACAGATTATATGCCATAGTAGTTTAAACATTTTAAATGCTGTGACATTTAAATAAGCTGTTGTATAGTTAGATGAAAATAACTGAAATTTAAATTTTAGCAGCCTATAACTCAGCCTCTTTAAAGTTTAAGACCTAAAACTGGGCAAACATTCCCACACTTTATAGTTCTTTAAATCTATTTTTGGTTTTATGGTTCTTGAAATGGTGGAGAAATTTAGGTACAGTAAGACATTTTAGAATTAGATGAAATAACTGAATATTAAGTTTTGAAGAGATATCTGGCCACTAAAACACAATCACTTTAAAGCTAGAAATCTGCAACATGTACACTTTTATTTGGACCCGTATACATACATGCAACAATTGGTAACATTTGGATGAATGCCTTTAAAATTAGAATGAAACAGCTGAAATAGAAATTCTGACAGAATTTCATTAAATTTTCATAGACATTTGATGAAATTATACAGAATCCAAATGATAATTCCACCAGAATTCCAAATAAAGAATTTCCCTTTCCACACTGCTCAACTCTTGAGAGAGAATAGACCTGAATAAGAATTCAATGTTTTGGTGAATAGCGTATGAAGTCAGTAGTGCTTGTGTAATGTAATTTACTGTTGGCTTTACTCTGTTCCCACCCTTGATAGGGAAACCAGGTAGCGAGTAGAGAATAGAAAGCCCAGTACCAGGAGTGAGCAGAGTGCCAGAGAAAGAGGAGGCAAGGGTGAACAGTGGGTGTTTCACAACTCATGAAGCAGGGGAAATCTGAAGGAGGCTGGCCTTTAAGGGGAATGTTGGGGGAGCTACTCTATTCCCCCACACTGAACCTCAGTCTTTAGCCCTTCCATTATTAGCTACAAGGTGAAAGCAACTTGGTTGGGGGATATATTCACACCGCTTGTGTAAACATGACTGTATTCATATGTTTTAACTTAACCTTCTCATATTCCTGTGATACACCAGAACATGAGCTTTCACTCAATACATCTGTTACCATCAGAAACTGCCTAAAATAAAGCAGAATAGCCTACTAGTTTAGGAATGCATCCAAGTGATGTGGGATTGAATCCTTACATACTTCTATTGGACCAGTCCAGGATTTTGAAGGTAATTTCTGTTACTCTAAATTATTTGAGTTGTTGCCTTGGGGAGGCTCAAGATGCAGGTATAAGCCCTAATGAAAACAGGAAGTGTTCCTCTATGTGGAAGGCCCAGACTTAACCATCTAATGAAGAGAAGCCATTGGCTAAAATCTTGGGCAAGAATGTTCACCTACAACGATTATATTGGTGCAGTGAGTGGCTTCATGCCTAGCAGGTAATACCCATTCCAGGAATACAAACCCCAGATGGGGACTCAGTATACAGAGTTTCAGAGAAGGGATTCCATTGGATTCTTGCCCTAAAAATCAACTAAGTTTTGTCATGGTTGAGGTGTTAAATGGAATGACATTTTAACTCCACTCTGTAAGTCCCATGAGGGGGAATCTACAAGACAGCACATTCACATCCTCAGATAACTTCTATGCCCATCTTAGAAGGTAGCCAATATGAACATTAGATATGCTTCCAATGCATTATTAGTCTGCCCCTACATCCTTCTGGGGAAACCCAGTGGTTGTCTGAGACAGATCTCCCATAAGGAAATTCTTGGAGTCTCACTATTCCAAGTGGTTGTTAATCATTGCTTCATACCAGGCTCTCCAACATGGCCTCTCTACTCAAACCTTGTATCTCACTGGAAAGGAATGATAACCCTTTGAGTGGCTATAAACAAGCTCAGCATGGGAGGAAGGTTGGCAATTGTCATGGGAATTAGGTCACTGTCTTCTCCATTTTGTGGATGGAATTGGTGCTCACCATTCTGAGGTGGGTGAAAGTTGTGAACTACACCTTCACTGAACGTTTTGCGAAATTTCATAAATTTCACAAAATTTTACAAAATTTTCTGAACTTCCACCATTAGTAAGACTGGAATTTTTTTAATTTTTTTGGTGGATGTTTCCCTCTTCCATGGAATTTTTTAGCTGAACTGCAGAATAAAACACATGAACTGCAGAATAATAAGTACAGGTCACATTAAACTGTTCCTTCAACTCACTGGTTTAGCATTTTCCAGTGAGTCGTCTTGTGTGTGCAGTGTTCAGTTCAATGAATTATTAAACATTTCACAATAGCTGTCAGTGAGCTGGTTTTCAGTTTCAGCTTGCTTTTAAACTGGCTGTTTAAGAGTTTCATTTTGGTTTCAGAGGTACTGTACAGCATAGCTTTCTAAAGAAATGGTTTTACACTTTAATGACTGAGATAATGTATAGCACTGTACTGTACAGTAGATCATCAGCATGTAAATTCCTGATTTATACAGTGCTGTCTCTCTTCTGCCTTTGTACATTTGTGATGTGTTTCAAATTATTTGTTTTAACTACTCATCCGGAATGTATTCAGTACTGCTGTATGACCTCTGACATGCTACGCTGTGCACTCACTCAGAAAACGTTTACCGTGTGTTAGATAAGATGTACCTTGCACCGAGGTGCAAAAATGAGGGGGTGGAGTGGCCCTTTATGTCAATGAAAATATCAAAGCTACAGAAATTTAGAATACACAAAATGAGCCAGAAGAACTGTGGGTCACCCTGAAAACAGGAAATGGGACAGCCATACAAACTGGGGTTGTGTACAGGCCTCCAGATCAGGGGGAGGACATAGACATGTTACTGTTAGAAGATATGCAAATCATGACACCTAAAGGGGAGGTTCTGATGATGGGAGACTTCATCATGCCAGATACAGATTGGTCAATACCAGCAGGGACATCTGCCAGAACTAGACACATGGTGGATTCCCTGCAGGGGGAGGGCCTCAAATAACTGGTACAATAACCCACAAGAGACAAGGCTATCCTAGATCTAGTACTGACTAACAGGGAAAGGATCATAGATCTCCAGGTAGAAGGTCATCTGGGAGCCAGTGACCATCACATGGTATGGTTCAATTTGGCCACTAGAACAAAATCATCCCATTCCAAGGCAAAAATATGGGACTTTAGAGTAGCTGACTTTGATAAGATGGCCAACAGAGTTAAGCTAGCCCTGGCAAAAAGAAATGCAGGTGATGGGGTTCAAGCAAACTGGGCAAGCATTAAAGATTCAATACTTGAAACAACATCCCATTGTGTTAGTGAGAAAAGGAAGTGCAAAAGAAGAAGAAAACTACTTTGTTTCTCAAACACAGTAGCAGAAAGGTCAGAGCCAAAAGGCTGGCCTTCAGGAAATATGAAAGAACGCAGCAGGATGAAGATAGGGAGGCATACCAAACTTCCCTAAGGGAAGCAGGGAAGGCAGTGAGGCAGGCAAAGGCCCAAACCGAGGAAACACTAGCATGAACAGTAAAAGAAGGTGACAAGACTTTCTATAGATACATTAGTGAAAGGAGAAAGTCCAGAGGGGGAATTGCTAAGATCAAAGGGGATAAGGGGGCATGCAAGGAGGAGGACCATGTAAAAGCATATATCCTAAACAGATTCTTCTGCTCAGTATTTACTGAAGAGAAGTTGGGCAGGGCCCACAGTTTTACACCATGGACACAGGAGGGAGGGAGGTGTGCACTAGTCCCTTCACAAAATAAAGGGTCCTAAAACAGCTCGATAAGCTCAGGGTGGACAAGGCAATGGGACCTGATGGCATACATCCCAGGGTACTAAAGGAGCTAAGGGTGGAACTAGCAGAGTCATTATCACAACTGTTTAGTGAGTCTTTGAGCACAGAAAAGGTCCCAGAAGACTGGAGAAGGTATCATGTGATCCCGCTCCACAACAGTAGTAGCAGGGAGGAGGCAGGGAACTACAGACCAGTCAGTCTTACCTCAGTAGTGGGCAAGATTATGGAGACACTCCTTAAGGAAAGGATAGTGCAACACCTGGACTTTTTAGGAGTATAAGATCAAAGACAGCATGGGTTTACAAAAGGAAGGTCCTGTCAAACTAATCTCATAGATTTCTTTGACTGGGTAACCAGAGTGGTGGACCAAGGGGGAGAAGTTGATATTGCCTACCTTGACTTCTGCAAAGCTTTCAATACTGTTCCACATAGAAGATTGGTTAATAAGCTGGGTAGGCTCGGAGTGAGTCAGACGTTGGTCAACTGGGTGGAAAACTGGTTGACGGGCAGAAAACAGAGAGTGGTGGTAAACTGTATGCAGTCAGAAGAGATGCAAGTCACAAGTGGGGTACCTCAGGGATCAGTCCTAGGGCCAGTTCTCTTCAATATCTTCATTAGTGATATTGCAGATGGACTGGAGGGTAAGATTTGTCTGTTCGCAGATGACACCAAGATCTGCAACAGAGTAAATGACCCAGATGGTGTGAGCAGAATGAGAAGAGATCTGGATAAAATAGCAAAATGGTCGGAAGAGTGGCAACTGGTTTTTAACTCAAAGTGCAAGATCATGCACATAGGGAAGAGAATCCCTGAAGCCACCTATAGGCTGGGAGGGGAGTTGCTGGCAGTCACAAGGAAAGAAAGAGACTTCGGCATCATCATCACAGATGACCTGATATCATCCAAGCAGACCACTACTGCAGTAGGTAAGGCTAGAGGGATGTTGCGATGTATTAGTAGGGGTATCGCAAGTTGTAAGAGGGAGGTAATAATACCTCTTTACAAGACACTGGTTAGGCCCCATCTGGAGTACTGCATGCAATACTGAAGGCCACACCTTCACAAGGACATTAACCAAATTGAGGCAGTCCAGAGAAGGGCAACCAAAATGGTGCAGGGACTGCATCAGAAAACATATGAGGACAGATTAACTGAACTCAATATGTATGCCCTAGAGCAAAGGAGGGAGAGAGTTGATATGATTGAAACATTCAAACACCTTAAGGGCATTAACAAGGTGAAAGAGTCTAACATGTTTCAATATAAGGAAAATATCAGGCCAAGAGGACACAGCATGAGATTAGGGGGAGGCCGATTAACGGGTAATGTGAGGAAGTTCTTTTTCACAGAAAGGGTGGTGGATGCATGGAACGGCCTACCTCAGGAAGTGGTGGATATGAATACAGTGCAGGGCTTCAAACAGGCATGGGAAAGGCATAAGGGAGCAATACAGATGAGTATGAATAGATAGGCCATTGACAGAGCAAAGGCCTATGGCACATTCATACGGTAGAAAAAAAGGGCAGACTGGATGGGACTTGAGGTCCTTTTCTGCTGAAAGCTTCTATGTTTCCATGTTCTATGTATTTGAGTTAAAGCAGGCTTTTCTGAACTTAGCAAAGGTAATTATGTTTGAAAAAGATCTCCGTAACATGTTTAATTTACTGTTTGAAACTTGAAGCTGTGACTCTGGGCATGCGCATATGCGCATGCCGAGAGTCATGGCTTCAGGTTTCAAACAGTAAATTAAACATAATGCAGTAATCTTTTTCAAACCATATTAACTTTGCAAAGCTCAGTAAATCATGTTTGAACTCAAACACTTCTTATCTTATACAAGATAAACTTGTCCCGAGCGAGTGCACAGAACTTCAAGGGTCATACAGCACTACTGAAAACACGCCAGCCCGGGCATCCTTCGGCAGGCATTCACGACAAGTAGCTTAAACAAATACAATAATTTTAAACAAAATCTCAGACAAATGCAAAATACAGCACCCCTAGCGATTATGGATGTGCACATAGCTAAAGTAAATGAGTGAGACAAAATGCAGATGGGTAATGCAATGATTAGAAACAAAGCAATGAATGGGAGGGGACTAACAACTCACAGTAGACAAACAAGCATCACTGCAGTGCATAAAGGTTGGAAAACAGCTGAAAAAAAGTTAGAGAAGGGTTGAAAGTGCATTGCATTTGAGCTGAACTTTAGTTGGAAGAGAGTGTTAATCTGAAGAGTTTAGAATTGCCACTGCATTGTCATCCCTTTAAAATAATGAAAGACCAGTGAGTTGAAGGAACAGTTTAATGTGCCTTGTACTGTAGTTCTGAAGAATTTTGTTCCGCAGTTTAATGGATTATTCCACAATACATGTAATTATTCTGCAGTTCATTTATGAGTTCTGTGGACTTTTTCCCCCACAGTTTCATACATTAATCCATGATTCATACATTCATTCTGCAGTTCAGTGATTCACTGAACTGCAGAATAAATGTATGAATTGCAGAGTATTGTATTAAACTGAGTAAACAATTTCTTCAGAACTGATCACTGACAGTGATCATTCTGCAGATTTTTTTCCACAGTTTAATACGATAATCTGCATTTCATACATTTATTCCACTGTTCTAATTTTTTATTTTCTGTGAAAATTGCTAATTTGATTTCTAAACTTGTGCAGAAATTATGATGGTGGAAGGTTTCTTTTGGCACACGTCTATGAAATGGTCATGTAGGAGAACCAGAGATGGTCTCCCAGGGAACCCCCTCAACCCCCCAACTTAGATATAAAGAGTCCAGTGATCTGTTATGTTACTTCTGTCCCTTCCACTGAGACAGTTATTTAGTGAATACTCAGCTGCTAGATCAAAGATAACAGATGCTGCTCTTCCCTCTTAGGTATCACTCAAGAACAACTTGTTCCACTTTGAACACGCTTATGTGCTGTATTTGCAAGTTATCGGATAAAAGAGCAGCAGCATTTCTCAGGCAGTCTTTATCAATTTATTTTTTTATTTATTTATTTACTGTATTTGTTTATTTAATTTTGTTCACAGGGTAAACCTACCAGGCCCAAGATGTCCCTTTTTCAGGGGCAACCTGGAATTAATTACACAGAAACTTTTGGGTACAGGACATTTCATGTACATAACCATTTTAGGAACAAACATAACACATTCCAGACAAAAAACAACAATACAACAAATGTTTGCACTTCAGGAAGAAGACTTAGATTTTATATAAACATAAAGATTATTTATGGAAACACATTCTTCTAGGGTGACAGTGGCTACCTACTCATACATAGTGTATTGGTACCTTTTGATATGGGTATAGGTCACAGCGTGGAGACTTTGAAGTGCAAGATAGGTTATCAGGAATCAGAATGCCGTAGATTGTCCTTGGCATCTGCATAGGTTATGTTCCCACTGGTGTTCTCAGAGTCCTTTTCTAAAGTAGGTAAGTGAGCCTACATTTTGCAGCTGGTCAGGGAGAGTGTTCTAGTGAATTGGAGCCGCATGAGTGAAGGACTTACTATCTGCTGTCATTCGTATCCTAGGAACCTCCAAGAGCTACCGAGCAGAGGTGCAGAGCAGTCTACTTGGGAATTTAGGGAGCATTAGCCCAGCTAGGCCTGTCAGGTGTGGGTCATTTATTATTTTGTAGGTGGTGTACAACAATGGGTATTGGAGCCTTTGGGAAAGGGATGACCAGTTTAAGGAGTTAACCACCTCACAGTAGTGGTGGTGCCTCAGTGGGGATTTGGTAGCAAACCAAGCAATTTTATTATAGAGTACTTGCATTCTACTCAGTTCTTTACCAGGAAGGGTCTGAATGACTGGAGCAGCAAAGGTAAGTTTGGGTAGGAGGATACTATTTGTGATTGCTATCCTGGTCTCAGGGATAAATTGTGAACTCAGCCTGTATACTAGCCCAAGTTTTTGGTGTATTGTTTTGGTGACCTGGTCCACATAGCATTTAAATGTGAGACCTTAGTGAAGGAAAAGGCCAAGGTACCTATATGAGCTCACAACTTCTAAGAGTGTACCTGAGGATGATACAAGGGGAAGTGGTAAGGTTCTGTCTGAGCCTAGTGTTCTAGGTCCATATACCAGTCCATGACCTTTTTTTTTTGTTCATTCGATAGCAGTCTATTAGCCTGCAGCCATCTTTCCAAGGTTGCGAAATCCTCCTTTAGCAGGGGCCTCAGGTTCAATACAGTGGCTCTGTAGATCACAGCATCATCGGCATATTGTATTACAGTGCTACCACCACAGTTGCTGCTGAGATCATTTACAAACAGGAAAAACAGAAGGGGCCCTAGGAGTTAGGCTTGGGGTACGCCCTCCTTGATGGTTTGACTACTTGATAAGGATTCCTTCCACTTAACAGGTTGGGTTTGATGGGAGAGATAACTCTCAAACCATGTCAGGGAGTGGTGGTCTAGGATTATGCGCATTGGATTGTCTGCCAACAGGTCATGGTCAGCCAAGTCGAAGGCCTTAGTGAGGTATTCTATCCACCAAGGTCAAACATTTTCATGTGCACTCTCATTTTTTCAAGGCATAACATACCCACATGGCAAAGTGCTTAAGTAATCTTAAAGTAATAGCATGAATAAATAAATAACTGTATTTTTTATTTTTATGCTAGTCTTTGGTAACTGGGTAAGGACCACTAGGCAAGGGTGCCTGTTTTCAGGTATGACCCGGGAGCACTGGGAGGTTAAGTGACTTGTTCAGTCACACAGTATGCAAGTGGAGGTTGTGGGAATCAAACCCAAGTCTGCTGGATATACCAAGATCATTCACAGCTCATGACTCTAACCTCTAGGCTATACTGCCAGTCTCAACTGTAAACTATTAAAAATGAAGAAGGGGGAAGCAGAACATGGATGTAGAGAGCCGCTTTTGAAAAGAACTCCATACCATTAGCTCAATAAAAAGCCTTTTTCTTAGTCCTATGAACATGCAAATGGCTTATTTTTTCATTACTGATAAGTGGAAGACAGTATAGTCAATTTTGTATAATGAATATTCCTCTCTGTGTATCAAGCTGCTGGAGAAGGGCATGAGCACAGGGGCCATCTTTATTGATCTTGCCAAGGCCTTAGACAGAGTAGGCCACAGTCTATTCTTGAAAACACTGGTGCTCCTCCAGCATCTCCCCCCTTCTCTAGCATGGTTCCATTCCTACCTAATCAACTGAGCACACTCAGTCAAGCTAAACAGAACCATGCCCCCTTCTGTCCCCTCCATTGAAAAGCCCCTGAAAAAGGACTTCTCCACTGTCAAATAAGAGTTTCAAGACAACTGACTTGTTATGAACCAGAAGAAAATTGTATATGTGCTGTTTGTAACCAGCCACTGGTCAGGATCAGCTCCTGACTTGCTAAGCATATGATCTATCCAAGAGGAATGCCTTAAGTCGGTGCCCTCTTACAATATCTAGGCATGCACCTGTACCAACATCTCAATAATTCTGGCCACATATCCTAAGTAACAGATAAGTGTTATGAAAGCTTGGTGCCCTTTAAAGGGTGAAAAGCTGCTGTCAGTCACACATCACGAAGCTGGTGGTTGAACGCTCCACTTTCCCCCTTGCTGGACTATGGAGACACTATCTGTGCAGGTGCTAGCATCTTCACCTTGTCCAAACTGTCAACACTATTCACTGCCCTAAGCAGATTTTTACTGGGCTGTCCTCCACAACACACCACTGCATAACATACAGCAGACTCAGTTGGTTAGCTCCCCAAAGAAACACACTGTACACTTCTCTAGTGGTGGATACACATCAGACAGTAAAACTCCCTAGTTACCTCCTGGATCTTTTCAGGCAAACTACAAATCACACTTACTCCCTCAGATCTTAGGACAGTTGCCATTTCCAGATCCCACATTACAGGATAAACTGAGAGCAAGCCTCAGTCATCTTTTGCCCCAGCCAATTACTTTCCATCATGCAAGTGACAAATCAAGGTTCATCATGCCACCTTTATTTCCTGCTCCAACAGCATCTGTCACACCTCTTCTGGTAGCAGATAGTACACAGTGGAATTGCTGGGACACCAACTACAGTATCCTCTTCTGCAACCCAAGCCTATTTGACACATTGTCTGTAGTATACTATGTATGTAACATGCTGTGTAGATAAATTGAATCTTTATTGTAGACTCCAGTTGCAACTGCATAATTATTTCACCTTGTATGTATTTATGTTGTATCTTATATTATGCTCTGCTGCTTTTATAAGATCCCTTGTGGGTGAAAGTATTGCTGTATTTTTGTAATTTTGTCACATGTACTTTTGCTGCTCCCAAGATACCTTTTGGGTAAATGTATTCTTCACTATAATCTTCCTTCCCCCTCCTCCTAGGTCAAAACTGGAAACAAGTCTTCTGGGCTCTGCTTATTAACCTGGTAAAATTGTTTAAATAAATGAACAAACAAACACACAAAATAAATAAATAAATCAGTACTACAGGTTTGAAGCCTGAATGGAGGGTGGCAGGAGAGCTGAGGAGGGTATCTTTGGATCTGGAAGTACGGCACTAATTGCCAACCAGCACAAGCCCATTGAAGTATCAGGGAACTGAGCAGTCCCTCACAAAGTAAAAGCTTACCTAAATTTGCAGCCAAAACAGTTGTACAATTTCCTGGAGGTCTCAGTACTACCCTGATGGTTATGAACAATCTTCTACAGTACCTCCAGATAACACAGTGTCCCATGCCAATGAACTTGCTGCAGTATCAACTTTAACACCCAATGCTGGGATTTCAGAGGCAGTAGTGGAAAGCGGGCAAAAGCAAAAGTATCAACCTGATTTGTCTGTCCCTGAGACCATTTCTAATAAAATCCCTTAACACATGTTTGCAGGGGGTAAATATGCAATTGGCTCACTGGGAGAAGCACTTGACAAATTGGACACAAATGTTTGACAGAAAGCTTCATGCATTGTCAGAGAATGTGGACTTCCTGCAATGGGATGCCAGACTTACTGTAACAGAGAAAAAACTGATGTGGTAAGCAAGGGTGTCAAAAGTATAAAGGAAGTCAAAAAATCAGTTAACAAAATTGTTAGGAAGGAATCTACGACTTCCCATGTGATTCATGACAATTGTGCCATATCTCAGAAAATTGAGCTTTTTGAGAACCGACAAAGATATAAAAATTTACGTTTAGTGGGTTTGCCTATTTCAATTGATTCAGAGTTTCAGTCAATAAAGGACTTTATAAAGCATATTTTTTTGTTAACGTATATGAGTTGCTTACTGATAATTTACCCTTTATAATCCATGCATATCAAATGCCTTCTAAAAATAAAGTTGAAGAACTGGCCCCTAACATGCCTCTCACCCCACTCAAAAACCACAGCAATCCAAAAATCAGCTATTATATTGACATTTGCTTTTGAGTCATACCAAGACCTCATTGACCAATTATCTAGACTGAAAGCTCCATTAATCTATAAAACACAAACATTTTCAGTCGTTCATGATTATACCTTTGCAACATAGTAGCGTGAACATTGTTTCCTTGCCTATTGGCAGGAACTCCTGGAAATGGGATTGTAGTTCCAGCTCTTTGCCTCTGCAAATCTTTGCATTATATGTAAAGGTGTAGAGCACATCTACTTTGAATTGAATCAGCTCTCATCATTCATAAGTACTCATATGATCAGGACTCGTATAAATAGGAAGAAACTGAGTCCTCTACTGTATTTGTGGAAGAAATGATAATAATTACATAAATTACGCCGAGATGGACTTTGACCATTCTTTCTTTTTTTTAAATTAATGTAGGGGCTTGTACCTCATATAATTCCTTAACCATAATTATTGGATGTTAGATTAAGAATTTGATTACATAAGGATACCTAATGATTGATAATGAAAGATAAGTAGATGCTCTAGTAATGTAATAAAATAAAATCATAAACAGTAAAATAGTGGCACTGGTGTTAGTGGGCACATTCTAGGAAGGTAGTTTTTACTGTATTATTAATATTATTAAGTGGAGGAACTGCCTCCACCAACTGGATCACAGCATTACTGTACCTCTTATCTAGCATACAGTTGCTGCCTCGAGCTGCTCAGGACAGCTGATTCCCATCATGGTGACTCTCGCTTGTCAGTATCTTCCTGTGTGAGAGAGTCCATGGCAGATCAGCTGTAACAGAAAAGCAGTTTCTGTAAAGAGAACTTGTATTTCAAGTCAGCAAGTTATGGCTCAATCAATAAGTCACAGGGAAGATCCTAAGTTGAAATGCATAGTAAAGTAAGACAGCTGCCTAAGAAAAATAAAAATAAAAAACATAATTACTCCTGTCAGAGTAATGACAGCTATAGAACTTCCATTTTGCCTCAGCTAGTCTCATAGCAAATCTGAGTTCATAAATCAGCTCAAAGCAAGATATCACAGCTTATCCCATCTATGGCAAAAAATCTCTCAGACTTACAGCTAGATAAACATGGTGGCAGCAATAACAATCAGCACCTCCCACACCCAGGACAACATCGCCACACAAAGATAAGCAATGGAACACCCCAAGATATTCAAACACAGTGGGGGAGACCAGAAAAATATTAACAAACTAAAACTAATTGATGCCACCATTTATGTTATATTTGTAGTGGAGGCAGTTCTACCACTTCCTAATATATTAATATGTATAGTTACGGTTGTCTTTTATGAGATAAGAAGGTTATCTTGTGCTGGTTTGGCCTGCCAGAACCATTCAGCTTTGTTTTGTGGTCCTCTTGCCCAAACCAGTATGAGATAATCTTCTTATCTCATAAGAGACAACCATAACTATACATATTAATATATATACTGTATATATAATAATGTTTTGGAGAATTGTCTCATTAATACTTTAAGAATGTAAAATGTGAGTAAACTGCTGTCTAAACAATGATTTCATGTTGTTAATATGTAATCCTGGCTACCTAATTTTATTTTCAGCTAATGACCCGACCTGCTATGTTGCTGCGATTGTTTGGCAGATGCTGGCTGATGATTCTCTGATCAAGTCTGAACATTGCCATTCTCCTTTCTCTGAGGTGGGCTAGGAGGACGGGGTGCTCACTGTCAGTGTTCTTAAGCATTAAGGACATGGTGACCTTCCTATGATGACTCAAATTAGATCCATGTGTCCTCCCATAGAATATTTAAGCTGGATGAGTGTCTAACATTATAAGGTATCCTCCTTTGTACCAGTTCATCTTCACAGCAGTGTAAGCCTTGTAGGGCTTGGCCAGCTCTTTCAAAGAGTCCTGAAAAAAATGTGAATTTTATGGCTTTTCCAGGTGAGAGTTCCTTTGTCCTGGTCAATTTTCAGGCTCTGTTCCTGAATGCTGTAACATAAGAAATAGGCTAGGATGGGGTGAAATCTCCTCAGCCAGGCCTAGGGGCAAGGGATCAATGAGTCCTCTCTACCTCCATTTGGTGGACTCAGTAGAAATCCAATGCATTGGGGATCAGGGACAATGAAATTCACACGTCTTTCTCTTCTGACCTTTTTGGGACTCCAATAATCCTCAGCATTTTTTGGTTACTTTGATTCTAGGGTATTATTCAACTGTTGCCTATAACAGCAGCATTTGTTTCTCAAGAAACTACACTTGATCATCTTGGTCAGTGGTCCTGGATTTGACTCTCATAGAGAAATGTTCTGTGTCAGCAATATGGATCTCTATCACTTCCAGTCTGTCTTCCACTTTCCAAACAGAGTTTCAGATTTTTGGTATGTCGACTATAAGGGTGCGGAGTATATGCTTGATGGTGCTTTGTAGGAGTTGAGATGAGTGGGACAAAGGTTGGAATGATGCTGGTGGAAATCCAGCCTGGATGCCAACAGGCTTAGATTGATTACCCATTATAAGGATTATCAAAAGGCCATTTCCCCTAAGAAGGCAGAGTTCATGTCTAGGGAGATTGCCGCTGCACAGAATTGACTGGCTCAGCTGTTCTGAACAGTTGACAGGCAGTGCAGTCCAGTCTGTCTTCAGTCACGGACAGTGTTGTTACAAGAGAAATGTGACGAGTTTACTTGATTCTTTGTGGATAAGGTTGCTGACATCAGGTCTGAAATCCATGCAGTGTGTTCTTTTGGGAGCGGCAGTGGTTGGTGGCTGGTTACTGCCCCTCAGTTTGTCTGGTCTGACTTCAACCAGTTGGTGATCAAGGATGTCTTGTGGATTGTCCAAGACTTGCGACTGACCTCCTGTAGTTTGGACCCAGGCCCATCTCGCCTCCTAGTGGGACATGTTGAGGTCATCAGCCTGGTCCTAGCTGAGATAGTTCAGTGCCCATTAGAGACAGATGTGTTTCTGGACACCCAGAAGGAAGCTGTGGTAATGCCCCTCCTTAAGAAAGCTTCTCTTAACCCAGACTGTCTAGCCAACTACAGGCCAGACACTAACCATCCCTTTATGGGGAAGGTTATTGAGAAGGCAGTCATGCTGCAGCTGGAGGTCCATCTTACTATCCATGACATCTATGATGCTCTCCAGCCAGGATTTTGGAAGAGGCATAGCACCAAGATGGCCCTGGTTCAGGTACTCAGTGATCTCCTGATAGTGAGAGATCAGAGGACTCATTCCATCTTGGTCATCCTTGATCTCTCTGCGGCTTTTGACATTGTGGACCATGGTGTGTTGTTAGATCACCTGCAGTTCTTCTATAGATTATTTGGTATGGTCCTCAGATGGTTCCATTCTTTCCTCTCAGGCAGGTCTCAGAGAGTGGTGTCTGGGATTTTTTCATCGGACCCGCTCTCCCTGTCTTATGGGTTACTGAAGGGCTCTATGCTTTCACCTATGTTGTTCATGGTCTACATGCTGCCATTGAAAGACATTGTTAGGTGGTATGGGTTGAGTTTTCATTGCTATGCAGATGATACTCAGTTCTACATGTCCTTTGTACCCGAGCAGGATGACTCTGTCTCAGTGTTTAACAGCTGCCTGGCTGAGATCCAGGACTGGATGAATGCCATTGGTTGAGGCTGAATCCTGATAAGACCGAGGTGTTGGTCATGGATCCAGGTCATTGGGCAGAGGGGACATGAGCAGGGTAGCCCACTAGGCTTTGGCTCGGGGGGAGTCAGTTGGTGACCTCTGATTGGGTGCGAAATCTGAGCATTAATCTTGATAACAGACTGATGCTAAAACATCAGGTGTCATTTGTTATCAAGTCCTGATTTTACCATCTGAGGAATGTTGCCCAGATCAAGCACCTGGTCCTGCCCGATGACTTTTCAATGTTGGTCCACGCCTTTGTGACCTCTCGCCTTGGCTACTGTAACTCCCTATACCTAGGGCTGCTGGGGGTTGATATATGCCGCTTGCAGCTAGTGCAGCATGTGGCTACCAGGCTGTTGACCAGCTTATCTTGATCTTGCCATGTCATGCCTGTGCTCCACGGCCTGTACTGGCTGCCATTTTAGTGACATATCACCTTCAAGGTCAGTTTACTGACAGATAAAGCCCTACATGGACAGGGACTGGGCTACCTGCAAGCTATTCTGTGCCCCTATCACCCCCACCTCCCACTTCGCTCCACCAACAAGGTATTGCTAGAGATTCCCAGGGTCAGTTTAAAGACCTCGGGTGCCTGGTCACTTATGTTTGCTTCCCTAACCCTGTGGAATTCTCTACCTCTCTGGATAAGGGAGTGCCTGATTGTGGAGAGTTTTAAATGTGCATAAAAAGCATACCTTGTTAACCTTGCCTTTTCAGGCTATGAATTAATTATTGGCTTTCTGTTGATTGAGTACTGTATTTTAATCATTGTCTCATTTATTGTTTTGTTATTGTACAAGTGCTTGGATACCTGGTGACTTGCATTTTTTAAAAATAAAATAAGCTGAATTTGAAGTTGACCACAGTAATGCAAAGCATCTTGTGATGTACACGTTAATTACCATGAAAGAAGTTAGACTGTTTCTACATAGTAGTTTCATTTGTGTATGGGTCACAGCTGTACCTGCATAATACATAATAAGCCAGACCTGTAGTGGAGTTCATAAGTGACAACAAAGCAGCTGCATCATCACAAATATTATGCCAGACCTATGGCAGAGTCTGCATAAGCAAAGCAATGGCACAATCACAACCATTGTGCCAGACCTGTGATGATCTTCATGGGCCACTCACAAAGCAGCTGCATCATGATTTGCATTGTGCCACACTTATTGCTTTATGTTCTCCCCTATTATAAGGAATCTCATTATAATGACCGCCACCTATAGTGAATGCATTCCTTGGAGGAAAACACAGTGATAACAACACCTTGTGGTTCTGTTCTAAAAAGCCCTTGAAACTCTTCAGCTGTTCCTCACCACTGCAAAACCCATAATTGGTTTGTGGGTTGGTTTCATTGTTGGAAGGTCATAGGGTGTGAGGACTAACAGACTGAAGGAATGTTTGTGTTGTGCTGAGCCCAATACTGGGTCCAGCAATAGTAAGTGGTAGTCAGAAAACTTAGGCATCTTTTAAAATTGTGTTCACACTGACCTCTTGCTTGTGGCTTTTGGAAAGTCATAGGCAGTGAGCTGGGGAAGACTACTTCAGTAACAATGAGCAGTAGTAGGACAACAAGGACATTCTTTTTCTTTTGTGCCTGCACATTATTACATAGTCCTCTTGCCAATTGCTCCATTACTACCAGATTGTAGCTCGCATACAGGACCATTCTAAGGGCATCAGCATTTTATTGTGGAAACTGCATGATACTTGGAAGCTGTATCTTCTATTATATTACATGAGCTCTCTGTCTTGATTCTAGTGACATGCTAACTTCATTTGTTTTGTTATTTACAGCTGTCACTGCATTTCCCCTCTCGGTATAGTGAACTCTATTATGATGAACTTTATGCATGGACCCGAAGGTGTTCACTATAACAAGGGAGTACTGTACTTTGCACATAGCTCTCCAAAGCCACTTAGATGTTTTTTATGTTGAGACTGTCACAAATGTGGAGGTTGTACCTCACAAAAGTGGATGTGAGTCTCACAAAAACAGGTTCATGAGTGACAAAATACAGGTATGTTTTCAAGGCACTAAACAACTCATTTATTTAAAGAGGAAGTCTGGCCAAAATTTCTAGCATCAGTAAATTCAGAATTTGGGTCAGCATATCCCCTGTCAGCCACATGCCAACAATTAGATTTCTAAGTTACTTTATTTAAAAATTACAAGTCATTTTGTAACCCTAAATTTACTGCCTGTTCAAAAAAAGCCAGTTTTCAGTAAAGAGCTACTGATGGTGTCACAATCAGAACTCACAGCCTAGTCCTTCTTGCAAACTACCTTACAAGACTTATTTCTCTCACATTACATAAAACTGCAGTATTATTAAAAATCTGGAAAAGGAAAGCTGACAATGGGTGAGTCAGGGCATGCATTTCCATAATGTGCAGATGCAAGGTATAGTACTTAAGAATGTGATGGAGGGGTTGGAATGCAGCAGCAAACATGGGTTTAGAATGACAGAAATATGTGCAAGTTGTATAATAGTGCAGGGATGAGATCTCAAAATGTCACTAGACTGCAAGTGTGGAATGCAGCAATGACTCAATCTCAGAAAGCAGGTAGGACACACGGTTTTGGAAAGTGGCAGGGATGCTAAAATCCTTAATGTTGTGGTGTTATATAGTTTTAGAATGTGGCAGAGATACACAATTTTGAAATGCGGGAGACACATAGTTGTGGAAGATGGTAGGGATATGCAATTTCGTAATGTGTCTTGGATGGATTATTTTGGCATGTGGTATAGTGATGCAACATTTCAAAACGTGGTTGGTATGCTTGATTTCAGATTGTGGTGGCAACATTCAATTTCAGAATGCAGTGTGGACATGAAATCTCAGAAAGTGGCAGTGACACAGTTTCAGAATCTGGTAGCAACATGGAATTTCAGAATGAGGCAGGGATGCATAATTTTAGAATATATCTTGAGCATGCAATTTTTGAATGTGGCAGTGACACTCATCTTCAGAATATGGTGGGAATGCACATTTTCAGAATGTGACAATGACAGGCAATACTGGAGCATAGGAGTTTACACACAATTTCAGAATGTAGCAGGCCGGTACAATTTTAGAATGTAGAAGAGACATGCAGTTTCAGAATGTGGCAGTGACACTCAGTTTTGGAATGTGGCATTGATGCACAATTTTAGAATGTGGTGGTGATGCAAATTTCAGAATGTGGTGATGATGAGCAATTTCAGAATGTGGCAGTGGCACTCAGTTTCAGAATGTGGTGAATGCACAGTTTCAAAATGTGGCTGAGGTGCAATTTTGGAATGTGGCTGACCACAATTTCAGAATGTGGCAATGATGCACAATTTTGGAATGTGGTGGTGATGTGTCATTTCAGAATGAGGTGGTGTTACCATGCAGTTTCAGAATGTGGTGGTAGCATGCAATTTTGGAATGTGGTGGTGCCACACAATTTTAGAATGTATCAGTGCAGCATGAATTCAGAATGTGGCAGTGCTGCGCAACTTCCGAATGTTCAATGTGGCAGTGACACACAACTTCGGAATGTGGTGGTGCTGCATGACTGTGGAATGTGGCGGTGATGCAGAATTTCAGAATGTGGCAGTGGCGCACAGTTTCAGAATGCGGTGGTGATGCATGACTTCAGAATGTGGTAGTGATGTATGACTTTGGAATACTTCAGAATGTGGCAGTGACACACAACTTTGGAATGTGGCAGTGCAGCATGACTTTGGAATGTGGTGGTGATGCACAACTTTAGAATGTAGTGGCCCTGCATGACTTCAGAATGTGGTGGTGCCGCACAACTTCGGAATGTGGCATTGACACTTGACATTGGAATGTAGTGGTGATGTACAACTTTGGAATGTGGCAGTGATGCACAACTTCAGAATGTGGCAGTGACGCATAATTTCAGAAATTGGCAGTGGTGCACAGTTTCGAAATACAGTGGTCTCACAAAGTTTTGGAATGCAGCAGTGATGCTCAGTTTCAGAATTTGGCAGTGACACTCAGTTTCAGAATGTGGTGGTGATGAACAATTTTGGCATGTGGCAGTGATGCGCATTTCAGAATGTGGCAATGACACAATTTTGGAATGTGATGGTGACAGTTTCAGAATGTGGCATTGAAGCACAACTTTGGAATGTGGTGTGGATGTGCAGTTTTGGAATATGGTGAGGATTCGCTATTTTGGAATATGACTGGGATGCACAATGTTGGATTGTGGTAGGGATGTGACGCACAATTTTAAAATGTGATGGAAGCATACAATTCCAGAATGTGGCAAGGACAAGCAGGTTCAAAATAAAATGGTGTGTCCTGCCATATTCCAACAGTGTACATCCTAACTTATATTCCAGAATTGCCAGTCCCCACTAAATTCTTCAGTGTGTGTCCCTGTCACATTCTGAAATTGAGTGTCCAACCGCACTGCGAGATAGCACATCCCTGCCACATGCTGAGATTACATGTCCCCCCGACATGCTAAAATTATGCACCACTTTGACAGTCTATACCTTAGTTCAACACTGCATTCCAAAACTACCTCCTGATGCATTCTAACATACAGTACCATGCATCTGAACACTCAGGAAATGCAAGCACAGCAGCCAACCCTGTGTCAGTTTTTGGTTTTTTAAATAAATACTACAGCTAAGGTTTCAAAAACTTTGAAGAAATAGGTCCTATAAGGTTGCTGATAGGGAGGACTAGTCTGAGTTCTGGTTGTGACATCATCATTGACTTCACTGAAACTAGCTTTTTTAAACAGGGAGTGAAATCAGTGTTACAAAAAAGCTCATAACTTTAAAACGAAGTTACGTAGAAAGCTAATTTTTGGTATGAGATTTATTGGGGGCAGGCTGATTCTAATTCTATAATGCAGTACTTTTGACTGGACTCCCTCTTTAAAGGAAAACTGTCTAATCCTGTAAAGGTGCGGCGCCACACCGCTCATTTCAAAACATTGTGTATTGAAGTGAGTGGGGCTGCACTGCACCTTTACAGTAAATGGAGCCCCCAGCATCTTCCATATTCCCAGTTCGTGGATTTTTTGAAATAAAAATAAAATAAGTTACAGTGCGAGAAAAACGTGCTTTTCTGAATAAAAAGCTTAATCGGGGGTAAGCCTTTTGGGGACTGGGGGAGGGCAAAGGATTTAGACAGTTTTCCTTTAAGATTAAAAAAATATTATAAAAAACACTTGATGAGTCAAACTTATACTCTATAATTTTCTGTGTTACCACTTTTGTCACAGACAAATGCCTCTTGGTTTTCTCATTTAAAGATTAAATACCATGAACAGGGAGGCTGTATCTCATGAAAATGGGCATGATTCTCATTAAAACAGATTTATGAGTGATGAGAACAGGGCCTGTTTTTGTATCACTCAACAACCTAGATTCATCAGTACTTCAAAAACGTTGTTTGTTAGCGTGTGTTTTTTAAAACACTTTGAGGCTGATATTCAAAAGTTTGTGCAGGTGCTAACCAGTGTTTGTCCACGCAAACCAGGTTTTGTGCAGGAACCCAATATTCAAAAGGTTTGGTTGTGCTGGCAAACAGGGTTAGCACCCACACAAACCAAAATAGGGAGTATACAAATGGGGGTGGGGTGGGGACAGGAATATTGGTGCAAGCTTATATTCAGTAGATTTGCCCTATGCAAAGGCGGTTAGTGTGGTCTTTTTGTGCCATGAAAATACTGCCAAACAGAACCCCTTCTTACTCTGTGGAGCTCCAGTGGTTGCCAGAGGCAATGAAGACAACCAGCCAGTTTGCTGCTGGGGGAGCAAACCACCCCAGTGCTCTGTTGCACCCCCCTACAGTTGCCAGTGTGTAGTTATAAAAAAAACTCGCTTGTACTATTGATCTCCCCTTCCCTCTGATTGCTAGCCCGATGTGTCAAGAAACCTCCCCTGGTGCTAGTGGTCCCCCCACCTCTAATCATCAGACCATAGTATAACTTAAGTGCCCCCACCATCAAGTGGTTCCCCCTGGCACTGATCCACAGTACCCCTGGTCCTACATCTTTAATCCCTGGCATTTATCGACCCCACACAGCAACACCAAGAACCCATCCCCATTCACCTTACCAGTGTCCTTGGTGCCACACATTTGCCTATGGTGACTGGTACAGCCCTTGTCACACCACCTCGGCCAGCAGCCATATGCCCAGGTAGGGGGTGCAAGACTTATTTATAGGACAGGGTGACATGACCTATCATCTTTACACTCTATTTATCACACAAATTTCTGACTTCCAACATGCACATTTTAGCTTGTTTCCCCACTTTTGTGATTGCTAAGATTCACAAATCCAGAAGTCTTATTTGTAAAAGAAGCTTCCAATTCACAGATATACCTGTCAATCTCTGCCTCAGAAATCAGTGCTTAAAAAATGCTTAAAAAATCAAGGACAATGAGCAAAAATCCGGGACACATCTTTAAAATTGGTACAATCTACTCAGGAAGCTAGTAGAATGAGAAGCTTGGTGAGAAATGCATTTTCTGAGGAAGATCAAGTCTGTAACTTTAATATTTAGCAGGATTTTGTGCTTTCAATCCCAACTTTTCAGTCACAGAAACACTAATTTAAGAGGAAAATTCTAAGGTAAAATCAGGGGTGTGCCTGAAAATCAGGGACAGTTGGGAGAGTGTTCTCAGAAATGTAATGTACATCAGTTTTGCAAAAATCACCTGAAGAAAATCTGTGAAAGCATTAACTGCACATGCATGAAAATAAAAATAATTTTTTTAAAATAATTCAAATTCTAGCAATTTAAAATGACACTTAGCAAAGCAAATGCTTTGGCCCTATGCCTTGGACGTATATCCAAGTATGAAAGGTGCTCTGCTCGTAGACCTACCTGGTCAACATGATCAACAGAAAAACTGTAGAAGACTGCACTGACACCATGCATATCCTATGCAACAGAAATTTATTGGCAGAATACACACTGCAGTGTAAAAAATAAAAAACAACTTAGAGCTCCAGTGCCCACTAAGGAGAACTCTATCACGTTCACAAAATGACCTAGCCAGAGGAAATGTGCATTCATGAAACTGGTTATGGAGCTTTGTGAGCATGGTGGAGTTCCCATTGTGGGCACAGGACCTTTTACACTGCACTGTGTACTCTGCCGATAAATTTGTTTTGCATAATACAGTACATGCATGGTGGGGTGCTGGTGCAATTCAGTTTCCCTATATCTTGGGTAGCCTGAAAGTTTGGGGCTTCAACTGTCAGTCATTTTTGTGCTTTTGGTGAACCAAAAGTCTTACACCAAACTTTTACACATTTTCATTCATATAAACTTTGGTTTTCTCCCCTCTCCTCACCTCCTCTTCCTCCCTTCATTTATTGCTCATAATTACCTAGCGCTTACTATGTGTGTCTTGCTACTCATGCTGCCCTCCCTTGCTGTTATTGAGTCATCATGAATCCCCTGTACCATTACACTGTAATACTATTGTATGCATTGATTATCATGTATCTTATGTTCCTGTCTCTGTACTGTTTTGTAACATTTAAGTATGCTGTATATCCTGCTCCCCCTTCCCCAGGACATGCTGTGAGATGAGCATTAGTTTGCTCAGTGTACCTTTCCTGGTGAAACATTTCAATAAATAAATAAATAAATAAAACTGTCCAACTGGCTGTTACAAGACTAAAAGGATCCAGAGATCCTGCAGTCAATTGCTTGCATGACAAATTTCAGATTATTCCTTTAAGGGACAACTACAGTACTAAGGTGAAAAAATAGTTTTCTAACATAGATTAACATTTGTAAACCTAACTAGCTGTGAAAAAAATGTGCAATTTATGAAGCAATTAAGATAGTACACAGATTGTCATACTGAATTTTGCTGCAACATTGTTTTTTAATTCTTTGGTAACCGGCTAAGGCCAACTAGATGCTAGGCCTGTTTTCAAGGGTGATCTAGGAGCACTGTGGAGGTTAACCAACTTGATCAGGGTTACACAGTAGTCAGGCAGTCAGTGGCTGTGGGAATCAAACCTAGGTCTGCTGGATGTAACAAGCTTACTCAGAGCTCGTTTATAATTTCATGTTTTAATAGCGATCACAAAATAGCGATTGCTATTATGGCGAGTGTATATCGCCAAAAAGCAAATCGGCAATATACAAATGCCGGTGACCCAAAATCTGACAGCAACACTAAGTGTTTTTCTGGGGGGCTGTGCCCCTCTAGCCCCCCTTGTGGAGGACTTTGCCCCCCGCACCCATTGGACTATTAATTGCTAACTCCGGGGTGCATATCTGGGAGGGGGTGACACTCCAGTCTGTGGCACAAAAAAATAAAGGCAGCCACAGGCAGTAGCAAAATAATGTCTCCCGGTCCCCAGCCCCGAACCCAGTACCTGCTGTGCCAGAGTTAGCCACCCTCACCACCACACCACATGGCTAGCTTGGCTGCAGCAGACATACCACTTCCCTACAAACCCCTTCTCTATACCTCCCCTTCCCCCCACTATCCCCCTTCCTGTTGCCCTTCCCTAGTCTTGCCTTTGCATAGGGTCACAGGGTAGCCCATGGGGATAGTGCTGAATATGAGTAGTCATTTTGAGAGTCGATCATATTCAGTCACTGTACTCACTGGATGCCCTCATTTACTAACCTCTAGGCTGTACTGCCAGCCTTATTTGCCACATTATGCACCTTCAGGCAAATGTTACTACAGAAATTGCAACACTTTGTGTCAAAAATTCAACACAAAGTGCAAATTTTGGCAATTCATGCAGTAAAATTCTTCACAAATGCTACTCACAATGTATAGTGGTCACATTTCCTGAAATTTGCTTATAAATTTTAAATTTACAACACTCTTAATCCTACATTTTGTGTATAACAAAGACAACGAAAGCATGGATAAAAAAATAAACAGGATGTGGAGTATAATTTATTTATTTATTTGTTGAAAATTTCGGAATTACAACCTTTGAGTCAAGGACTCCTTTGCAAAGGCTCCACGTCAGTCATGACAGGACAATTACAACAAGACAGTATGGACAATGTTCTCAAAACAGAGAATTTACAATTCGACAAACGTTTAAAATCATAGCATAAGTCAAAGGCTACACGTCAGTTGCAATATTGAATTTTACACAGAGAACACAACTTGTACAGAAATTGCCAGGACATTACAAGAGTTTAACAATCACAGTATAGGGCATTGCCAAGACTGAGATAATATCTGAGAGTTGAGAGTGTTTCTAGCGATGTGGTGGCCCTGGTGCCTGACAACCTATGCGAAAAGATGGAAAGCAGCTACAGGTCCTTGAGTTAAGCAGATACTCTTTGATCTCTGTTTTGAATAGTCTTAGACTGGGGCAAGTAAGATGGAAGATGGTAGATTGCCAAAGTGGAGCACGGTAACGGAAAGATCTTTGCCCCAGAGAGGTTCTGCAATGGGGATCGTGAGGAGGTCCTTCCAATCGTTTAGGGGTGCCCTATTGGGGCTGGTTGGATGAGGCAATGCAGACAAACAGGTGCGAGTTTCATAAGGATTTTCTTGGCTTGGAGGCAGGTTTGGTATTTGAGCCTCCTTCAAAGGTTAGCCAGTCCGCTTGATAATAGAGCAGACAGGTATGTGTTGTCTATTGCTGCCGGTGACCATGCGGCAGGCTTTGTTTAGTGCTATATTAATGCTGTTTAAGGCTAATTTGTCAGCAGTGCCGCATATAGTTAGTTCCATAGCTCACCAATGAGAGACTGTGCTAGTAATGGCTAAACGAGAGCCTGAGGAAGAAGGCAGTGTTTTTGTCTGTAAAGAATGCCAAGTCGGTATTAACTGAGGAGGAGAGAAGTTTAATGTGATGGTGGTAGGTAAGGGACGATCCAGAGTGATACCTAGATATTTAAAATGGGTGACCTGCTCAATGTGGTTACCCTGGAGGTTTGGAGATAGAGAGCTGGGAGTTATAGAGGGTTTTGTCGATGGGCAAACAACATGGATTTAGTTTTGTCATAGTTAAGTATTAGTCGGTGGTCAGTGAACCAGTATTCAAGTTCCCTAAAACAGCCTTGAAGGGTGTTTTGAGATGTAAGAGGTTGGAGTGTTTCCAGTATAGCACGGCATCGTCCCGCATATAGTAATAGCTTTCCACTACATGCTAGGGGAGTGAGTTCAGAAAGAGAGAGAACAAGAGCGGCCAAGTATTGACCCTTGAGGGACACCCAAGAACTGGTAGTTTGGAGGAGAGTGTTTTTCATTTTTACTTCCATGCTCTGTCAGTCAGATAGTTCTTGAACCAGGAGATAGTTTCAGGAGCAATATGGAGGGCTGCAAGGGCATGAAAAGAAGCTCATGATTGACAGTGTCAAATGCCTTGGTCAAATCAATATAGATTGTACCGACTGCTGACCCCTGTTCCAGGGCTTCATGAATGTATGATGTAAATTCTAGGAGTGCTGTGGTAGTACTGTGCCCTTTTCTGAAACCATGTTGCTCATGGCAGAGGAGACCATACTGGTCAAGGTATTCTGTGAGTTGGTCAGACACAATTTTTTCTAGAGCTTTTGAAAGGGGAGGAAGGATCGTAATGGGCCTATAGTTGGCAGGGGTGGTTGGAGCACCCTTTTTCAGGATAGGTGTGATAATACCCCTCTTCCATAGTGTAGGGATTTGGCCATGACACAGTGAGTAGTTGAGGAGTTTGGTGAGATGTGGCAGAGTCTCATTAAGGGTGAGCCAAAGGATTTTAATGTCGAGGGAGTCACTGCTATAACGCGAGTTATGCAGTGCTTTGGAGAGGTAGCTTTTAGCATGATTGCATGAAATTACACGCAGCCTGAAAGGAGGGTGTGTAGGGGAACATGGGGAGGTAGTAGGTGAGTGAGATGGGATCAAAGAAGTTTTTGGGGAGGACTTGACTAAGGTCAGAGAAGGTGGTGTTAAGGGTATTGGCTATGGTGGTGGGGTCATGTGAGAGGGTACCCTGGACTAAGAGCTGGGTTGGGTCTGTGTTTGAGTCTTTCCACAGAGTTCTTTAACATTGTTCCAGAAAGATTTCCCAGAGCTCCATGTGGTGGTAAAGGCTTGTTGATAGTAGGTGGCCTTGGCTTCGCTGAATAGCCCTTGTGCATTTATTTCTGCTTCTCTGTAGAGCTGTCTGTCTCGGGCAGTTGAGAGGATATGGCCCTGTGCCAGAGGTTATCCCTGTGCTGTCATCAGTTGTAGGAGGGACTGGTAATCCAAAGGGTGTCCCAGGTTTTATTACTTTCTTTAAGGGGCAAATATGTCACAGGCTGTATTGAAGATAGCAATAAATGCAGTGAGTGAGCATCTAGAGATTGTGCAGTATGCACTGGGTCCCAGTCACAGGTGGAGAGGAACAATCTGAGGGAGAGAGGCACCTTTTTGAGGTGCCTTTGTATGAATTTAGGTTTGATTGGCATATTTTATTTGACCACCAGCACCCGACAGGGAGTGGTCACTAAGTACATCAGGAAACACACTGACTTTGGAGATGTGGTTCAGGGAGTTTGTAAAGATAAGGTCTATAAGTGAGGAAGATCCTGTCCGAGGATCATGTCTAGTGGGTGAGGGTACTACTTGGGTAAGATCATAGGCTCTTGCTGCGTCTTTGAAGGAATCCGACGTAGTGGATAGCCAGTTCACATTAAAATCACCCATAATAACCAGTTCACTTTTTGGGGGTAGATATGTTATTGCAGATAGAACAGAGTCAAATGCTAGTTTCTGTTTTGTTGGGGGGATGTAGACTGCCATAATATAAAGAGGTTTACCAGGAGTGCCAATGGTAACTTTAATTGTAGTGGACTGAGCACCATGTTCAGGCATGGGAAGTGGGACTAATAGGGGTTTGAGGGATGCTCTAGCATATATGGCACAGCCCCCCCCTTTTCCTGCCCTATCGGTTCTGAAAAGGGTAAAGCCCTTGAGAGAGACCGAGTCATCTGGGACCTTTTTTGAGAGCCAGGTTTCTGATAAAGTAAGGATGTCAGTGGGGTGTTAGTGAGCCAACCCTGCAGCAGGGTAAATTTTTTTGGAAGACTGCAGATATTGAGGGTGGCCAGAAATAGGCCACTGTGTGCGTCCCTCTTAATTCCATATTGCACAGGTGGACCTGGGTTGGGATGGACATTCCCGGATATTAGCAGGAGGAGAAGGAGCGTTTGCCGGAGAACGTATATTCTCATCAGCTTATTTGTATTGCAGCGCGGACCAGGATACGTGGGTAATTTGGTGGGGCTAGTAGGTATGGGGAGTGCGGGTACTAGTTGAGTTAGGGTTACCATGAGGTATGCACAAGACAGTGGGGGTCTGGAGGAGGGGGAGGGTGTTTGGTCAAGCCAGATGCCATTAGTGGTACAGCTAAAACTAGGGGTACAGTTTCTGCTGTGGAAACCAAATGGGAGAGGTTGTAGGCGATATGACCCAGGTGCCGTTCCAGTGAGATAGGTAGAGAAGCCAGCAGCGGGGTCCCTATTAGTTTTAAGCACCCAAGAGGTTAGCAGGGGGTGAGAGACAAGGATCAGGATAAGAAGTTGTAAGCTGCAAGAGTTGGTGTTCATATTGTCAAGAAAATATAGGTCTGCAAATGTAAGATAAGAGGAGAGGCCCTCTGGTGGTGCAGCAGTATAAGCTGCAGATGGTAAAGTGGGCTGATGGTTTCACACCACCACATGCTATTAGCTATAAAATCAAATGTCAACCAAGGGTGGTGGTGGGGGTGGCGGGGACCAAACTGCGCTCTGTATCCTCGTAGGGGAAAGGCAGGCTGTAAGCGCGGTAGCCACAAGCAATGTTCTTTCCGTACCTGCCTCTCTGTGTAACGGGCAAACCGGACTTGCTGGAGGGAGGGCAGCTCAACTCACACCCTCGCGACCTTCTCTGGTGACCGGGAGACCTGCTGGAGGGAGGGCGACCCCAGGATACCCTCGCGACCTCTGCTGTGGACAAGGGAGAGGTGAGCTTTAAAGGTAGGCTAAAATGGGAGGGCACACACTGAAACAAAGAAGATGAATTACTGTAAATGCTCTAAATTCAACTGAGTCACCCTGATTTGAGACAGCGGTAGGTGGGGAGAGAAAGAAGGAAAATAAATGATACTTTTAGTGCAGCAGTAAATAAATTGCATTGAGGTTTTTTTTTTGTTATATATATATTTTTTTTTTTTCCTTAGCGACTGGTTTTACAGGAGTAATTCCCTTAAGTTAATATGAAGTCAAAAAAAAAAAAACCTTTTTAAAGAATGGCGATTGGCGCCAAAACTAGCGTTCCCCAGTCCCAAACTGCGCTCTGTATCCTCGTAGGGGAAAGGCAGGCTGTAGCGTGGTAGCCACAAGCAATGTTCTTTCCGTACCTGCCTCTCTGTGTAACGGGCAAACCGGACTTGTTGGAGGGAGGGCAGCTCAACTCACACCCTCGCGACCTTCTCTGGTGACCGGGAGACCTGCTGGAGGGAGGGCGACCCCAGGATACCCTCGCGACCTCTGCTGCCTCTCTGTGTAACAGGCAAACCGGACTTGCTGGAGGGAGGGCAGCTCAACTCACACCCTCGCGACCTTCTCTGGTGACCGGGAGACCTGCTGGAGGGAGGGCGACCCCAGGATACCCTCGCTACCTCTGCTGCCTCTCTGTGTAACGGGCAAACCAGACTTGCTGGAGGGAAGGCAGCTCAACTCACACCCTCGCGACCTTCTCTGGTGACCGGGAGACCTGCTGGAGGGAGGGCGACCCCAGGATACCTCGACACTCTGCTGCCTCTCTCTGTGTAACGGGCAAACCGGACTTGCTGGAGGGAGGGCAGCTCAACTCACACCCTCGCGACCTTCTCTGGTGACCGGGAGACCTGCTGGAGGGAGGGCGACCCCAGGATACCCTCGTGACCTCTCATGTACCATGAATGCATATAAATGAAGGCCAGCATCTTGAAGAAACTGTGATTTGAGGCATGTGATGTTAACCTTGAATAAAGCAGCACAGGTTAATATGTTCCACCCAATGAAGGAAAAGTCTGGATCTATGTCCAAAGGCACTATAAATCAAAGCATTTCAAGTGCTGTGCGATGCCAAGAACTGAACGAACTGAGACTGTGGGAAGTGTTGTTGATTTTGTTGGCTTCTTTCTTATTCTGCTCTGTTTCCACTAATGACCTAATCCATGTTTAAAGAAGAAGATTCTGCCAACTGGTCTCCATGCAATAAACAAATTAAAAGATTTTAAAATTCTGAGATTGATGGGGTGGGGGGCTTTATACCACTATAAGGCAAGGCATTCTTTATTTATAATGCACCCAATCCCACAGGCTTATGTAGTTATGCTGACACCATTTAATGTAAAAACAAGATTTACGGTATAAAGACAAAATAGTAATTGTTAAATTTGCAAGTATGAATCATCTGTATTATTATGACTTTACGAAAAAAAAAAACAATACTAATCACATCTTACCATTCAATCAATCCTTCAAATGATTTCAGCAATGGGTTCAGAGTTGCACACCTACAGTAATTTAGCCATTTAAGTTGGTCACCGACAAAAGCGCATGTCATAGTTTAATATAATGTCAAATACTCTTTTCCATAAATGCTTCCTAGGTCTGTCTAAAGGGACACTTTATACAGTACAGTCTATGACTTGTGCCAGTCCTGGAAAGACTTTTTTTGGGGGGGGGCTATGTTATGACTATTTAGGGCCCAAAAGTTAAACAATGTGAGCACAAGCACAAAGCAGGAGTTTAGCACTCACTAGTAGGCACTATAGCAATATGGCGACAACTTTTTTCTGATGCAACACTACAGCAACGGATTTATGTCAACCACACATTGCATTCGGCATAAATCCATCCGGAAACTGTGTTTTTTGGGAGGTTCACCCTCTGAACCCCCCATGTGGGTGCAGAGCTCCCACACCCCTCATAACTATAGATTATAAACTCCAGGTCAGAGTTGATTTGGGGAAGGGTACAAACCCCAAAAGCAGTGCTGGGGTCCTGCAGGCACATTACAGTGGCAACAGTGACTTTGGGTAAACAGGAAGGAGAGAAGGCACTGTGAGTTACCCTGGAGACAGGAAATGGCACCACAATCTGCATGGGTGTTGTATACAGAGCCCTGTCTTAAGGGGAAGAAATGGACAAGAAAATGATAGAAAGCATCCTTAGGATGGCAGAAAAAGGGGAGATATTGTTAATGGGGGACCTGAATATGCCAGATGTTAACTGGAGCACCTTTGCTGCAGCCACATCCAAGAGCAGGGTCACTTTTGATGCTCTACAGGGGGCATGCCTCAGACAGTTAGTGTTGGAACTCACTCGGGAGGGAGCAATCTTAGACATGGTACTCTCAAATGGGGAAGAGAGAGGATCTCAAATTTAGAAGTGGGTAGCCATCTGGGAACAAGTGAAGACCAAATAGTGTGGTTCATGATAAACAGCTGTAGAGTCAAGCCATATAAAAATGAGGGCACTGGGCTTTAGGAGGGCTGACTTTGTCAAAATGGGAGAGTGTCTTAGAAAAACGCTAGCAAACAGACAAGAAGGAGGGGTGGAGAAACAATGGGGAAACATCAAAACTGCCATCACAGAGGCAACAAGCCTTTGTGTGAAGCAAATAAACAAAGGAAAAGGACACTATGGCTCTCAAAAGAGGTGGCGGGAAGGTTAGGGTGAAAAAGACAGCATTCAGGAATTATAAGGAAACACAGAAGAAGCAGGACAGAGAACTGAACCAGTTAAAGAAGAAGTAAGTGGGGAAGGCACTCAGAATAGCAAAGGCCCAAACCAAGGAAAAGATAGCCAACTTGGTTAAGAAGGGGGATAAACCCTTTTATAGGTGCATTAGGGAATGAAGAAAGACCAAGGGAGGGATAGTGAACCTTAATAAAGGGGAGGGTGGTGGGCAGAGGGTGACAGTAAACAGCAGGGATACTGAATGAATACTTGCCCAGTATTTACAAAAAGAAGAAGAGGGGAGGTACTATTCCAATCAATAGAAGCACTCTGGATGGGGAGGGTTGATACCAGTCCATTCACAGATGAAAGGGTTCTGAAAGAACTCCTAAAACTGAAGGTGAACAAAGCAATGGGCCCTGATGGGATTTACCTCAGAATTCTAAAAGAACTAAGGGGAGAACTAGTAACACAACTGACTACCCTTTTTAACAAATCATGGGAGGATGGTGTGGTACCTAAAGACTGGAGGAGGGTGGATGTGATTCCCTTTTACAAGTGGGAGCAAAGCAGAGGCAGGAAACTACAGACCTGTTAGCTTGACCTCAGTGGTAGGGAAAATGATGGAATCACTTCTGAAAGAAAAAATTGTTGAGTACCTAGAGGTCAGCAGGGCACAGGACCCAAGGCAGCATGAATTCACAGCAGGAAGGTCATGTCAGTTGAAAGTAAAAGATTTATTTGATTGGGTAACCAAAGTAGTAGACCAGGGAAGGGCTGTGGACATGGCCTACCTAGACTTTAGCAAGGTATTTGACACAGTCCCACAGAAAAGATTAATAAACAAATTAGCCAGCCTGGCTGGATAATAGGATACAGAGAGTAATAGTAAACGGAGTCCACTCTGAAGAAAAGGGCTTTACTAGTGGGGTACTGCAGGGTTCAGTACTAGGTCTGGTCCTTTTTAATGTCTTTATCACTGAGATTGCGGAGGGACCGGAAAGAAAAGTATGCCACTTTGTAGACAACACAAAGATCTGCAATAGGGTTGATACACAAGGGGGGTGGAAAGGATAAGAAGAGGCTTGACAAAGTTGGAGGAATGGTCAAAAGTATGGCAGCTTAGATTCAATGCAAATAAGTGCAAAAGTAATGCACCTGGAAAACAAAAACCCAGGGGAAGAGTACACAATGTGGGGGGGGGATACTAACAACAACAAAAATGAAAAGGCACCTGGAGTAGTCATAACAGATAACCTAAAGGTAAGCAAGCAATGTAAGAAGGCAGTAAGGAGGGCTGGGGTATACTGGGATGTACAGGAAGAGGCATCACCAGTGGAAAACAGGAAGTTGTTATCCCTCTGTACAGTCAGTTGGTGAGACCCCATCTGGAGTACTGAGTGCAGTTCTGGAGACCCCATCTCTGTAAGGACATAGACATGATGGAGGCAGTCCAGAGAAGGGCAACAAAAATGGTGCAGGTTCTGTACCAGAAGCCATATGAAGAGAGACTAAAGGAGCTTACTGTGTATACCCTGGAGGAAAGGAGAGTGAGGGGAGATATGATAGAAACTTTCAAGTACCTCAAGGGAATCACAAAAGTCCAGGAAGGTAGCATCTTTCAGAAAAGGAGATGTGCAAGAACAAAGGGGAAAAATTTTAAGATAGAGAGGGGATGGCTCAAAGGCAACGTGAGGAAGTATTTTTTCATGGAGAGGGTGGTGGATGCATGGAACAGCCTTCCTGGGGAGGTTGTAGGGTCAAAACAGTGGGGGAATTCAAGAATGCATGGGACAGACATAAGGCAATTCTGGTGGGGAGATAGGAAGAAGTAGGCTGTTGGTTAAATAAGATCTGCAGCTTATCCAATAGGTAGGGAAATGGGCAGACTGGGTGGGCCAAGCAGTCCTTATCTGCCATCAAAGTTTATGTTTCTATGTTTCTATGCTATTGAAATGTCACTGCAGCATCGGCATATGGTTGCAAAACAGAGGTGCATCCATATGTTGAGACCATGGAATACTCAAATTAGGAAACCTAGATTTTCAAATACTACAGCAACCCAGAAAGGAATATAATGATCAAAGACGGCCATGGTTTAGGGGGCAATGTTGTCAATGTACCATACAATCCCCAGTCCACTTGATTCTGGCCATAAACATTGACCCCTAACCCCTCAAACCATGAAAAAGGTGACTAAGATAATGGACCTTTGAACACAAATGAAAGTCAGCTCTCCAATGGCCTATGGGAATATAACCGCCCCCAAACAGTTACAACATTATCCTTGTTTCTTGTGTACTGCCCATCTGTAGAAGGGATAATTGGACTTACCTTGTCGTCCATTGGGGAGGGTAGATGGTTTAAGGGGTTCCCTCGGCTATGTGGAGTTCTTGCCCTGATAATTTGAAGTGTGAGCCATCCAGATAATAGCCTGGAAGTGCATGCAAATGATAGCCTGCCCCTGGCATGCCTGCAAGAGTCTTGTACTCAGAAGCACCACCATGAGTGTAAGCCAGCCAGCACTCACTAATTCCTTCCAATATGGGATTAGCTGACATTGAATTTTAACATCTACTAAAAAGGCACACAATCCCATATTTCACATGTGCTAGCTGTTTCTTTTAGCTCCCTTACCAAGACAGATAATGTTTGGCTGACTAATATACATATCATAGTGATTCAGAAAGCAATAAATTAGCTGAAGACATATATTGTCTAAAAGTCAACAGAGCATTCTTTCTGGCCTCAACAAATTTCCCTACCCAATATGTACAAATGACTATAAGGAACAAGTCTAACTGAAAGAGGAAACATCAACAAGGATAACAAGGTAATCCCTCACTTGAAGAACTGGTTAGTGGAAGAGAATATACACTTTTTTCTAAAATGGGTATGAACGTAGTGCAAACAATTTTAAATCAGTGCAGATAAGCATTGCATCTGATGCGGTTTGCCAATAGAGAACATTGGTGCTAAGGAAAAAAACTCAGGGATCTTTATGTTCCACATAGACAACAACCAAAAACTGGCAGAAGGGGCCTCAGTTTAATAGTTTATCCAACTCACAGCACTTCCAACCATGCAACTACCCCTAGTGTTGGGTATGAGCCCAACTCCACGGTGTGGAACAAGACCCAAAAATCTCGAACCTATGAGCCATGCTGATACATTTCAGTGGCCTTTAGGTATGATGCCAAATTCCCCAACATTTTGATTTAATCTCTCTTCTTTCTGATGCAGAAGTGTGCGTGTGTGTGTGTGGGGGGGGGGGTTCCACTGTGCCTTACTGCCCAGGTGAATCAGTAAATCATCAATCATGCTTTTTTAAGCTCAGTCATTACTGATTAGTGTTTATCATCAAATATTGCCATCTGATCATCAAGGGAGATCATGATCAAAGATCATCATCTGGATCATTATTTAGGGACTGATCCACAAATAGGCCTGGCAACCATGGGCACTGCACATGATGCATGCATATGAATAGACAGTGTACAACTGCTGAGCAACAGTAAGAATCCATAGCAGGCATGGGTGGACCCAATAGGTGTGAATAGCACCATATGGCGGTGTGGAGGGGCCAGGTCCTGCATCCATCTAGGACTATACATGTCCATGGAATGCTTAGTGACTCCACCATATAAGGTGATGCTCAGCCCATGCAGACCACTACGTGGATACCATGGATGTGGTGCACCATGGCTCAGGGGGAAGCTGTACCACTGCCACAACACTACTGCCACTAGGTGGGTGGGCTGGGGAGAATGTTGCATGACCACAGTAAGGGGGCTCCTGTAGATTAAGTGATCATGCCCACCATGCCAGGCAATGGATGCCAAACTTCACAGCTGAGGAGACAGCCATACTGGTGACAGACGTGTCTATGCCAGCAAGTATTCAGCCAGGGCACTAAAGGGGATGCCTGCCCACACACAGCTGGTTTGGGTGGGCATCCAGGATGCCATGAATTCTGCTAGCAACCCACCATGGACTATTTGGGTGCTCATGTTCAAATGGCATGACCTGCATGGGGCAGTGCAGAGGAATATGACACTGCAATTATGGGCACAGCTGGTGAAGGACACTGGAAGCCTTGTGGTGGACCCAGAGCTCACAGAGATGGAAAGTATCATAGCCAACACCATTAACCAGCAGGTTGTCAGAGGAGAGGACAATGGGTTCAACATACTGGAGGGTGTGTACAGGCCCCCACCAAGGCCTGGGTGTCTCATAGCTTCCAACCATAGCTAACCTGATGCAATCTGTGTTCCACTACAGGAGAAGCACAGACAACACCTGCACTCGACATGGCAGAGGACATGTGTGATGAGGAAACACAGGGTAAAGGTAGGGTGCAGAGTGCCACACTCCCTGTCACATGCAGGGGCATATATGTAGGTACAGACCAGAAATGACAGGCACATCTAGGTGGTAGGCCTATACCCAGGCAGGGTGTGCACACATGGTGGGCAGGTGGTGGAGTGTGATGGCACTGTTGTAGGGGGCCAGAGGAGGTGGGGGTAACTGCAAACACAGCCACACAGCATGCCAAACATACTCCTATGTCTCTTCCAATATGTAGCCCACCCAGTATGTACCTGGACTTCTCTGAGTCCCTCGACACTCAAGACACCTTGGAGCTACAGGACACTGAGGGCAGCCCAGACATAGGCTAGCTAGTGTTGGAGGACACAGGGGACATTGACCTTCCCTGCAGCAAGGCACAGAGTGCAGACCACACACAACCCCTGAAAAATAAGCCACATGCTGCTCCACAACACCACCTGGCCTGCAGTACTAACCATGGCTGGATACAGAGACAGACATGCAGAGGATACTGGCAGTTACTGTGCCTTCAGTGGACCATCATGCAGGTCAGCACTAGCCAAAAGTCAGTGTAAGCAGGTGCATGGCCAGGTCCAAGCACCTGGGTGGGTCGCAGATCTCCTGGAGGGTCTTTTTTTTTTATTTCTTTTGTTAACCGGGTAAACATATGAGCCAAGGCCCTTTTTCATATGCGACCTGAGACTATAAAATAGTCACAAGATGTTATACAAAAAGATAACTTTTACATTCGCTTAATACAGGAATACAAATACATGACATATAAGACAAAAAATATAATACAAATTATTTAAAATAGCAGTGACATTTCAAGCTACTCAATAAATGATGTTTCAATTTCTTTTTGAATAAATTATGACTACTCATAGTTCTCAATTCAATTGGAAGATCATTCCAGTATTTTGGTGCTTGGATAGAAAAAGCTTGAGCACCCATTTTAGTTTTAGTGACTTTCAGATTTAAACAAGAAAGAAAATTTGATCTCAAGTTTCTCAGAGCTTCCCTTACAGATATCAGAGAATACAAGGGAGAGAGAGACTTTTTTGTCTCAATACATTATCATTATTACGATCACTCCGCTCAGCCGACATGGGGTTGTTAGAGATCCCAAGAGTGAGTCTAAAATCCTCTGGCAGCAGAGCGTTTTTGCATGCTGCACCCACTCTTTGGAACTCTCTACCATGCCGGTTACGGCAGTGCACCTCCATGGAGTTATTCAAGAAAGATTTGAAAACGTATTTATGGAATATGGCCTTTTCAGATAACTAAGTCATTTTATTAATGTTTGGATTTTATTATAAATATACTATTTTGATGATATGCTGATTTTTTGTGGATGTTTTATGATTTTTATTTAGAGCTTTGAATTGTTTTTAAATCTGTTCAGCACCTTGATATATCGAAAGGTGCTATACAAATAAAATTATTATTATTATTATTTATTATTATCCGTTTTACAACAAAGAGAGTATATGGAACTCAAGTTAGGCAGTAGAAACCCTGAAACTTGATATAAAGTACAATGATGTGTACTATAAGGCAATCTATAAATAAATCTACAAATACTATGAAAAGTCATTGTTAAGTTATTTACCACATGTTTACACAAACTAGTAAACAAAAATGAATTATAATTCAGTTGAGAAAGTAGTATACTTTGGGCTATATGTTTCCAGGCTTGTAAGGTTAACACATTCTGTAGTCTGAATAAAAGCCCTAATTTTTGATTTACTGATTTTGTTAAAGTCAATATATGATTTGAAAATGTTAAATTTGAGTCCAAATTCATTCCCAAATATCTAAAACATTGCATCTGCTACAAATTAGTTCTATTTTTACCAAAAATATTCAGTTTCCATAATTTAACCAATTTTTGTTTAGAGGCAAATATCATACTCTTGGTTTTTGAAATATTCAGTGATAATTTCCCAGGCCCACCATCACCCTAGGTGCCAGTTCTTGCAAGGCATGTATGCAAAGGTCTATGAGCTTGAGCAGCAGTGGCTCTACCAGGTAAAAGCAGGCCAAGAACTCCTACAGTGCATGGCCCACAGCATCAATGGCATATGTAGGGAGACGGGGCATGCAGAGTGAGCTAGTAACCATCTGACAGTCACTGGATGGAGGACTCAAGTGTATAGCCAAGGTCCTTGGACTGGACCTTGAAGGGCTTACACAGGTGAAATATGCGTACCACTGGCCACAGACAACCCTATTAGCATCCCCCACCACTGGCACCATGGGTGCTGGGTGAGGAGACTCCCACAGGCGAGACAGACCTGAAGCCTGTACCCATGGGTGAGCTCAACTGGGTGCCCACACCCACAGGTGAGCTCAACCCAGAGCCTGAACCCACAGTCAATCTCATCCCTGATCCCACACCCTTGGGTGAGCTTGCCCTGGAGTCTTCACCCACAGGCAAGAATGAGCCCAGCACCCCAACCCGGCCATGGGGAATGTGAAAGGCAAAGCCACAGGGCAGCAGGAGGCACAGTGCCTACCTATGTAAAGATGCACAGCAGTGAGAGCTCCTGTGCCACTTGGCGCTCATGGCAGGATACAGAGCACACATCATGACAGGCAACCAATGTACAGGTATGCACTCCACAACACCACAGACCAGCACCCCTAACACACGGCACCCCCAGGAATAAGTTCCTTCAGTATGTGATATAGTTTTGCATGTCCTGTGCCTTGTATGCCTGCCTCGCATGACATCCCAGGCCATTCCCCCGAACATCCTTCACCACAACCAGCATGATCACTGGTAGGTGATTCCATGCCCTCAGACACAGATAGGCACTTTCAAACAGCATGCAGCAGACTATGAACTCCTTGCACACCTTGCCAGGCATGAGATGCAGGTTCCCTTCTGTCCCATCTATACATCTGAAGTGCATCTTTAGCAGGCTGAACACCCTCTTGAGGATTCCCCTCATTCAGTGATGTGCCTCTTTGTACTGCTGCTCTGCCGCAGTCTCCAGTTGTGAGAATGGTGTCATCAGGAATCTGCATAATGGGTACCTACTGTCAGCTGTGGCGGGGGAGGACAAATACAGTGTGCATGTATGTATCCCCTTAGTGTACCCTGCAGGTATAGCTACTAATAAGCCATCTCTGGCCAGCTGGCATGGCATTTAGCAGCTCCCACAGTCCTGAGTTCTCCAGTGTAAAGGAGTTGTGTGTCAAGCCTGGGTGCCTGGCAGCGACATGCATAATTACACCTGCAGTATCACAAATGGCCTGCATGTGTATGCTGTGTGGTTCCTGTGTTCTTCTTCTGCCAAGGACAGGGCAATGAGTGCAATGCATGTGCAGTGGTATAGGGCATGTCAGCCACAGCATAGAATGCTGCCTTGGTATGCCACATGTCCTGCCTGTGTGTAGGAAGCTTATATGGTCACCACTCTGTGGCAGTAGTGCACACTTCCCCTGTCAGAGGCATCTGCTGACAGACAACTGGCTCATGCCAGCCATAGCCCTAGTCATGTGTTGCAAGATACCAGTCCTGTAGTACATAAAGGCCATTAGCAGGCATTTCCTGACCTCCAGGGCATAACTGAAGTGAGTCTTTGTTCACAGACATGGCCCCAACAGCTGGCACAGCTCTCCTTTGTTGTCTGTATTGAAGTGAGACCTGTGATCCACTGAACCTCTGCTAATGTTTCTGTGTCTGTCCATAATCAGTATATCCTTTGATGGTGTACCCAGTTTCCATGTACCCCTCCTCATGGTACACCAGCAGAAGCACCATGTTAATCAGGATCCCAGGTTGCAAGGCTGCACAGTTCCAGTGTTTGTGGACATTCCCCATGCCCCAGTGGTCATGCATCTGACCTGTAATTTGTGGGCCCTTTAACTGTGGCCTAAACAGCCCAGTTACTGTGCAATGGATCTGGACTTTCCCAACTGTGATGGCATCACAGCAGGACACCAGTATGTACAGCACAATACTATTCATGCAGATGAAACATGCCTCAGACAAAGCTGACATGCCCCAAAACAATGCCCATGCCTCTGACTGCATGTGTACTGCCGACCCTCACCCTGGAGGGAAATGGTTAGAGGGACCAGGACCACCATAACTGGTGGCTTGTAGAGCCTGTCTGGGTGAACAGAACTGTCCATATAGTGGTGCTTTCCCATCTGCCATTGCATTGCACACATGCCAGCTCTACTCCTCCTCTAACCTACTCACCTTTGACAAGCACCTGCACTACTACACCTGCATACTGGCCAAAAAATCACTACTTGGGCTCTCCCCTCCTGGGGTTGCTACATCCTCAAAACTAGCCCCCAAGTCAGTCACCACCCAAAATGCAGCCAAGGCCACCTTCCAGGTTTGTAGAACCAGGACCTCTCTCGCCCAAAGGTCCTTCTACCACAGGGCCCCCTCCTGGTACAACATCCTCCCCCCTCATATCACAAGCATCCCTAAAATCGGCCCTTTTAAAATCACCCTACGCAACCACCTCACCAGCACTCAGAACTGCAAGTGCTCTTGACCAGCCCATAGCCTGAACTCATTTATCTCATCTGGCACTCTGCCACAGACAAAGTCCTCTGGATGGAATCACCCTCCCCCAAGCAACCCTGGTCCCCCCCTCCAGGCACTCGCTCCCTAGACCCTCTAGAGCAGGCCTCATTATTTAATATAATTGTTAGATCAAATTTGTAGCTAATTGCAAGCCTCTGCACTCCTATGTACCATTGGAATTGCTTTGTATATTCTCTTTATTGTATCTCACCTGTATTGTCCACCAGTGTTGTACTTCACCATCTATTGTTGTCTACCCTCCCTGTGATGAGGTGCTTTTGTAAATGAGTCTTTGACTCAAAGGTTGTAAATCCGATGTATGAAATAAATAAAATAAATGCATGTCACTCATGTTTCCTTCTGTGCCTGATTGCATTTTTTTATTTTATTTAAGGGGTTGCAGAAGCCCATAGGGACCCTCATGCTGTGGAGAGGTAACCCATGGTGCCAGCAGAACCACCCAACAGTGTATGACCTGGTCCTGGACAGGGATGTGGATGACTGGCCCCTACTGGACATGGGAGCAAAGGATGAGGACTGTGAGGGTGGAGCCATAACAGGACAGAAGGACAGGGGTGCTAAGCCAGAGAAACCTGGTCTGAACTTGCACCAGTGAGTTGTGCTGCCAATAACCCCCACTGAGTCAACAGGAGTGTACAGAGAATGAACTGGTATCTGGACCTATGGATGTACCACTGGCTGTGACATGCCACAGGGTGTGGCAAATACTAGGATACATTATGGTAGGGTATGAGATAACACCCTAGTGTTCTGGACATTTGGAATGCTAATGTTCCTGGCAGAGCATCTGCCTATTACCATTAAGATAATGCAGTGCCTATTGCAAGTGTACAGTTTGCTGTGTAGCTGCCTTTTGTTTGTCTAATACATGCCTTTATGGCAAATGTACTCCTTGATGTCATGCATGTTATTCAGAGGATGGAGGATGGGGCAGGGGGCATTGTGGCAGTGGCATGGATCATGGGTTGAGGGCAGGGGTGCACTGTAGGTGGGGCCACATCCAGGGGTGTGCACAGGCTGTGGGTGTGGAAGGGGCCAGCACTGTCAGGGTCCAGAGTGCCTCAGGAGTCTACTTTTTTGCTCCATCTCATTGTCACTAACTGGTTTGCACATTTTATTTGGTAAATAGCTTATTAATGTTACATTGCAGCTGTCAGTGGTGAGAGTCTGTATTGCAGCTTCCATCACCAGGAGAGGCAAACAGCTAAAATTGGGGACAGTATCCCCTCCACATCTGATTAGAGCAGAGACACATTTTATTATCTGGTTCCATGGCATGGTGCTGGAACAAGGGTATGGTACAGCTTGCCACACTATGGATCGTTGACTGAACCACTACTGCAGTGATTATACTGTACATACTGTGTATGTGCTTTTAGGTACTGTATTCTGCACATAATGTTTTGTGGCTAGACCCCCATTACATATTCTGCAGGAGTGCCCTTACGGTGATTGGCACTGGTACTGTCATACCATCCACTGCACAGTCCCTACCCATACAAGCTGCTGCCCACCATGCATGCCCTCCACTGCACACCTGCCTCCATTATGGCAGAACCCCTTGAGGCACAGCAGTCATCCTTCCACCATACCAACAATGAGACCCCTAAATGTCTGTGGAACAGCATCACAGCCAGTGCATGGTGCATATGTCTGGCCATGTCCACTTCTGCAGCTCTGTAAACTCTCTGTGAGTATGTAACCACAGCCGGGCTGCATGCTTGTGATGGGCATGCTGTAGATGGGTGTAGGAGTGTACTCAGCAACATTAACATGTATCCCTCTACACACCTCCACTATGCGGCAACATAGGTCAGATGCACCTTCTATGGATGAGGTCCTTAATCGTCAAATGTATAAGTTTCAAATCACCCAACCAATGAGAATTTATTATTTTTGTAAGATTAAATCAGCATGATGGTTTTTGATGATCAGTGAATGATCAAGTGGTGATCATTGATGATTATTGATTATAATAGTTATTTATTATATATAATAGGTGGTTGCTGATAACACCTATGATAAAAGGCCATATCAGCACAACAATCTGTACACACTACCATGATGTGTACAAGGTAAAAATTCTCAGCAGTTATCAGAATAGTTTCTACATAACTGCTGTTATCTCTGCTGTGTACATGTCAAGACACAAGACGTAAAAAAGTCCATGCAACTTTCCACATCTAAAAGAAAAACAAGGCTGTGCTCATTATATCACATAATAATCAGAAATACCCCAAAGAATTCTGTATTATAAAGAATGCAAAACAATGTACTACCGAAAAATGTGCACTCCGGAACTTCACACGAAAAAAAAAAGCAAATTAAGTTCTGCACCACATGTTGTTCTTCCAGACTCCTAAAACTAAATAAATATATACAAACTGAAAAAAATAGCAATTCCATCACATAAAATATTACTGCAAACGAAGAGCAAACTCGAATCTCTGAAACCAGGAAGCCAAGCAAAAATGCCAACAAAACATAAAGAGCCAATCAAGAAGAAGCAAACAAAACAACATCCAATAAAAGCATGTAAACTTTTAGAAGAACCAATGACAGAACAGAAACACCACAACCAAATAAAACTGCAGCAAACATCAAACAATCAATCAAAGTACTACCATGAAAACTGATCTGTGGAGCAGGGTGGGAAGAAAAATGAATACCACAGAAAAGGTAAAAAAAAAAAAATAAAAAAAATTTTGCTGCCACAAACCAACCAACAAACATCTATTATATAAATGAATACGGTGATATTGAGTTAGATAGCGAATACACCGTGGCAAGTAAGCTCGAGTTCTATCACCATGGCTCTGCTGCGAGGAGCCACTCGTGATAACCCCAAACTCACTTGCCACTCGTGGTGATATTTCAGCTATCACACAACTCAGCATCATGTATCCCCTTAAAATTGTAAGACTGTAAATTACATGAGTCATATATAAAGTATTGTCTGTTACTGATTAAAAATATGAATCTCTAATATTAGCAAAAGCATATTAATTATAATTTAAAATATGGATCTTGAATTTAATACTACTGAAAAGTATTAAAAAAAATCCAGATAATACCATTGGTCCCTCGCTGATAATACCACTGTTAGACAGTGATAATACCATTGTTCTAATGTGGTAATACTATCATTCCACTCCTAAACAATAGTTTTATCACAACCACCAAACAGCGCAAGTGCCCACAAAGATGCCGTCTGACCTTCACATTGTCCTAAGCATGCTTCCCGATTAGCTGCTTTTCATGTGTGTGTGGGCAGAACAATTTTAAAAGCATGACGTCCCTCTCTATCTTGTTTAGCAAGACCATACTGTCTCTCCACATTTCTTCAGGTTGTTTTTCTCCTCTCGGGAAAAAGGGAATTATCGGGTTAAACCTGAAGTGTGGAGCCCAAAAAAGGAAAAGGTAGGACTACCTACCATTTCATGATATACAGCGGGCTGAGAGTGGAGGTGTGCGGGGTGGAGCATAGTGAGGTGGGGTGAGAGCAGCAGCAAGACAATCACGGCGGTCCCGCAGGACCGAGAGTCCTTCACTGAAGCAGCAGACTGCCCGTTGCAAAATGAGAAAAAAACAGACTACAAATCGCATCCACATTTAAAATAAAAATCACGTTTAGCTTACTGTGCCTGACAAGGGTTAATTACATCTCGAGGTTCTGGGGACATGGGAACCTCTTGAGCTTTGCTCTCGAGGTTCCTATGTCCCGAGAACCTCTCGATGGAATTACTCCCTTGTAATGCACTGTAAGCTATCCATTATTCTCTTTGTAGATCATGCAAAGGAGGAATAAGTGCATGTTTGGAATAGTACAGTGTATACACTTGCATAGCTAATTTGCATCTTTTAAAAGCTCAGTTTATGGACCAAAACAATGATTATGTGTGTGTGTGTGTGTGTGTGTGTGTATATATATATATATATATATGTATTTAGTAGTAGTAAATGTTTTTTATTCATATACAGACATATGAACCAGGATTTACTCAATTGAGCTTACACTCATTTACAACAAGGTCCTGTACATAGTTTACATGGTCAGTTTTGGACTGTGTGCCCCGGGTTCTCCGGGTTTATGTTTGGTTGTTTGTTTGCTTGTTAAATAAAAAAATGAATAAAGATTGGTTTAAAAAAAAAAAACAAGGTCCTGTACAAACAATAGGCTTAAGTAGTACAAAAATAAACTTTAAAAACACAAACCACAGATTTACATTAAACGAAAAAAAATCATTAAAGACATACACCCTAACACAATCATTAAATAAAAATAACATAAAATCTTATTTAAAATGGCAGGAAAGAGAAAAACAAGGAAAAGACATTTATCTCCAGTTGATGTCATCTCTGCGCCTTACACAGGTGGTTACCACTGCTACTCATAAACACAGACATTCCCTTGACTGAGGCCCTGTCCACACTACACCGCTGGGGCCCAGTAACGGATGTAGACCGTTACTGCCGGGAAGTGGTGCAGTGCGTCCACACTGTGGCTGTGTCCGCTATGGGACCGCACCAACGGGTCCACCTCGGAGCCGGGCGACCATGGCGGCGCCCGATCCCACAATGCAGCTCGCGACTGTGCTTTTGTGCCCGTAGGGGGACCATTACCGTCATTCACTCATCGCCGTAATGTTACTAAGGCGACTAGTTTCATAACCGTGTTGAAATCACTCATCATATGGTTTCAACAACGGTTACAAAACGCCTCCTGTAACGTTACAGGTGTAAACGCAAACCGTTGCGGTAACGGTTTGGGCACTCTGTAATGTTACAGAGGCATAATGTGGAAAGGGCCTTAGTCTTTCTCCTAGAGATCAAAACATCTGACTTGGGGTGGAACCAGTTGGGTTGTCTGACCATTACACCATGGGGTTTAGTTTTAACCCCCCCCTTTGTAGGCCTACACCTACAGAGATGGTTAAGTACTGCCCTTTATGAGATAAAAGTTCTCATAGCTTAACAGCGGTGCTTGACCTATCGTCCCTCTCGTTTGCAAGCAATGACCCAGAGACACTCATGATGGCCTATAATTCAGCCATCTCAGTGGCATTGAACTCTATTGCTCCCGTCCGAGTTCACCGTCTCTTCCTTCGCCCTCGATCCCCCTAGTTTGATGGGACTTTGAATGAGTTGCAGAGACTAGGTCGAAGGTTAGAGCGTTGCTGTCAGAAGTCCGCCCTAGATACCAACCACCTTAGATTGATGGACCATTATCAAGCCTATCAATCTGCAATCACCCGTAAGAAGGCAGAGTTCCTGTCTGGGGAGATTGCAGCTGCTCAGAATCGACCAGCTCAGCTTTTCCGTACTGTGGACAGACTGTGCAACACAGCCTGTCTACAGGTCCAGAAAGCCTTTTTGCAATTAAATTGCTCAATTCTTTGCTAATAAGGTGGCCGACATCAGGGCGGTACTCCAGCCAGCACACTATGTGCATTGCTTTTGATCAGTGCATGGTCACTGCACCTCGATTGTCTTGGAGTACCTTTAGCCATCTGGAGTTCATGGATGTCATGCGGATTATCCAGGTTGTGCACCCTACATGCTGTAGTTTGGACCCTGGACCAACTTCCCTAATTTTGGGTTGCATTGATGTCATCGGTCCAGTCTTAGTGTGGATAGTCTGGTGCTCCTTGGAGTCTGGAGAGTTTCCTAGCTCTCTGAAAGAGGTGGTGATGACACCTCTCTTCAAGAAAGTTACCTTGGACCCAGACTGCCATGCAAATTACAGACCTATCTTGAACATTCCATTTTTAGGGAAGGTGATTGAGAAAGTAGTGGCAGCACAACTGGAAGACCATTTGACCATCCATGACATCTATGAACCACTCCAGTCTGGTTTTCATAAGAGACATAGTACCGAGACAGTGCTGGTTCAGGTGCTGAATGATCTTCTGATGACTAGAGATCGGAAGAACCATTCCATCTTGGTCCTTTTGGATCTCTCATCAGCATTTGACACCGTGGACCATGGGGTGTTGCTGGGTCATCTGAGGTATATCTGTGGACTGTTGGGAATGGTTCTCAGGTGGTTTACATCATTCCTCATGGGTAGAACACAGAGCGTGGTGTCTGTGTTTTTTTCTTCAGACCCTACTTCTCTGTCATGTGGAGTACCTCAGGGCTCTGTACTTTTACCCATGTTGTTTGTGGTGTACATGCTACCCCTTGTAGACATTGTAAGAAGGTATGGGCTAAGGTTTCACTGCTATGCTGATGATACCCAGCTCTACCTTTCTTTCACACCCAACCAGGTTGGAGCTGTCTCAGTCTTTAATAACTGTCTGAAAGAAATCCAGGCGTGGATGGATTCCAGTTGGCTGAAGTTGAACTCGGAAAAAAAAATGAGGTGCTACTTGTGGATCTGAGTCGTCAGATAGGGGGTTAGGGGTTGGTTCACCCTCGGGAAATTTTCTTGGCAGTGCTTCACTCCCGACCTCTGAACAGGTGCGTAACTTGGGGTAATTTTTAATGAAGGGCTGACCCTGCATTCGCAGGTGTCAGCTATCATCAAAACTTTGTTTTATCATTTTAGGAATATCGCCAGGATTAGGCATCTGGTTCTGTTCGATGACCTTCCTACACTGATCCACGCCTTTGTGTCCTCGCACTTAGATTATTGCAACTCCCTTTACCTAGGGTTTCCTGGGGGTAGAAATCCACCACCTGCAGCTTGTGCAGAATGCAGTGGCCTGGCTTTTGTCGGGATCTGCTCTATCTTGTCATATTTTGCCAGTGCTGCACAAATTGCACTGGCTGCCAGTACAGTGGTGGATCTCCTTTAAAGTTGGCTTGCTGACTTTTAAAGCCCTACATGGACTTTGGCCTGGATTTCCTGAAAGAGTTCCTTCATAGTTTCATAGATAGGATCAGGCCCATAAGCTACAAGAACCATTTAAGGACATGCCACTTTCTCAGTGGGCATACCTCCATTTACCCTGTCACATATGCTTATCCAGTTGGTGCTTAAAACTAGTCAGGCTTCCGGCTTCTACCACTTGTATAGGTAGTCCATTCCATACATTCACCACCCTTTTGCTAAACCACTGTCCCCTTCTATTTGTTTTATAATTTTCACTTTGCAATTGTCTGTCATGTACCCTGGTTTCTAACCTCATATTCTCTTTCCAAGTTAATCCAGCAGCTTCCTTCAACATTTCATCTTCCATGTATCTAAACACATGACATAAATCACCCCTAATCCTTCTATATGCCATTGAATATAATCCCAGATTCTGTAGTCTGGTTGTATAATCCCATCCTTTCACTTCTTTGATCTTTCTTGTGAATCTCCTTTGTACCTTTTCTACTCCTTTTCCTCCCTGAATACTCTGCACCGAACAAAAGGGAGCTCCATATTCTAGCACAGGTCTCACTATAGATCTATACAAGGGAACCTTTACCCTTTAACTCCTACTTCTGATGTTTCTCAACAAATTTCCTATAATTCTATTTGTTTTACCTATACCAACTTTATTATGCTGATCAAAATCCAGTTTATTGGTGATCATTACCTCAGATCCTTTTCACAATCAGAAACCATTATCTTTTGTGAATCTAATTCATACTGCACTCTAGGATTAATTTGCCCGAAATGCATAATCTTACATTCTGAGATGTTAAACTCCAATCTATTATTTTGGGCCCAATACTCCAGTTGAATTAATTGTTTCTGAAGAGTAACCACCGCACACAAGTTGTTCACTATGGCCCCTTATTTTTGCGTCATCTACGTACTTGCACATCCATACCCCTTCAGTTACTTGCATACCAGCGATTAACACATTGAACAGTTTAGGCCCCAGCACTGATCCCTGTGGGACCCCACTGGTCACCCTCACATCCTCTGATATATAGCCTCTAATCAGTACCCTCTGGTGTCTGTCATTTAGCCATGATGAAATCCATTTTATAAGATAACCATCCACATCTTTCTCCTGTAAAGTATTAATCAAAACTCCATGAGATACAGAATCAAAGACCTTTCTATAATCCAGGTATACTACATCAACTGGTAAGCCAGCGTCCAATGCCTGGCTCACTGGTTAAAAAAAATGCAGCAAGTTGGTGGTACAAGATCTTCCCCCCAAAAATCCATGTTGTGTAATGTCCAGATAATTCACAGCTTTGAGATTGTCTTCCAACAATTCCTCTATAATGCCTCCATTATCTTACCAATGACTGATGTAATACTTATTGGTCTGTAATTCTCCGCCTAGTCCTATCTCCCGCCTTGTGAATTGGGGTGACATTTGCTGTCCTCCATTCCTTTAAAATAAATCCCTCTTGTTAAGACTTATTGAACAATATTGTCAGGGACATGATAATTCCTCGGCAAGTTCCTTCAGAAATGCTGGATGATATCCATCAGGGCCTGGGGATTTAAATTTATTTAACTTCATTCACCTCTCTTTAACCTGTTCTTGTGTGATGACTGTAAGTTGATTATCTCCTTTCTCATTTATTTTGTTTACTTCCCCTATACCCACTTCATTATCTTTGATGTAAATAATTTGAAAATAGCCATCCCCTGCTCATCATTTATCATGTCTTGATTTTTTATACCTGTTATTTGACTATTGTTAATCTTTCGTAAACTCCCTACGTAATTATAGAATTCTTTTTTCCCATTATCCTTCTTCAGTGCCAGATTCAACTCCGCTTGTTTTTTTCCCTTTCTAATACTGTTCTTGCATCTTTTCACGAGAGCCCTATATTTATCTAGTCTACTAGGTGATGGTGCCAATCTGTACATTTTATATGCCTTATTTTTCTTTTTTATTTGTTTTTGTATATTGTGTGTCATCCATTTAAGTATTCTACCCTTTATATTATATATTTTTATTTCAGGTACACACAATTGTATACAATCCTGAAAAGCCTCATCTATGATTTGCTATGTTTGTTCCATTGATTTACCTTTCAACACTTTCCAATCAATTGTTCCTGACATTCGCTTTATCTTCTTGTAATCAGCTTTATTATAATTATTTATGACTGTTTGCCCCAGAATACTTTGAGCAGTTTCTTTTATTTCTGCCCTGACCATATTATGGTCACTACTGCATAAAGATTCTATTACTTGTAACATTTTTATTTCTTCTTCCATATTAGTCAGAATAAGATCCAGAAGACTCTTTCCTCTAGAATTTTCATTCACCAATTGTTTAAGACAATTTAAGTGACATATTCCTGCAAATTTTCCTTCAAATATCCCCATAGTCTCCATCAATTCCCAAGGTATTTTGGGGAAATTGAAGTCACCCATAACAATCGTATTACTTATTATTACGCCACTATCAAGTAAATCAAGAAATGCTTCATTTTCATTTTCTGACAAATTCGGTGATCTATAACACATCCCTATTCTAACATTTTTCTTGCCTGTCCAAAAGGATAACCATAATTGCTCTTCTTCACTCCATGCCAGGTTTTTTATATCCAGGATTGTAGCTTTCAGGTTTGAGGATACATATATTCCTACCCCCCTTTTCTTCCTAATCTAGGTGTATTGAAATAATCATAACCTTCTACCATATCTAACCAATCATCTTCAGTTAACCAAGTCTCCATAGTACCGCAAATATCTATATCATCCCTCTTGAGAACATACCTCAATTCATCCATCTTTTGCTTCACACTCCTAGCATTTATTAATAACATGCTTATACCTTTTGCACCTTCCATCTTATTATATACTTTCTTATTAATCCCCTCGTTTGCCACCCCTTTAATCAGTTTAACTGATGTTCAATATGTTTCCTGAAATATGTTCCCAGGACCCTAGATCCACTTCTACTTAAGTGTCTACCATCTTTTGCAAAAAAGTGTATATTTTGTTCAAACTCCTCCCAAGTATTTATACAAGGTATATTATTCATAGTACACCACCTCCTCATCCAATTATTTATTCTTTTATTTTCTGGTTGATTCCATGTCCTGCTTTTGGTATTGGTAAAATTTCAGAAAAAATAATAGTTGCATTTAATTTTGCACTGTTTTTTCTGTGTTCATTAGCTGTAGGAAAAGTTCATCCTCTCTATTCAGATACAGGTCGTTTGTTCCCCCATGTACTATGATTAAAGGGGTGTCAGTCCCTTTTTTCACCATTTTAGGGATGATATTGTTTATATCCGCTAGGGTTGTGCCTGGTAGATATGAGCTGGTTATGCTGTCCTTTAATCCTTTGGTTGTATAGGCATCCGTGTATCTTATTATTGAATCTCCTACAATATGTATCCTCTCCCCTTTCTTGTTTGTATCTACATCCATATTAAAAACCTGATTTCTCTGAGTAGTATCTCCAATACAGTGTTCTCCCTCTTCAGTCTCAGCATTATTGCTTTCTCTAATTACAGACTCTCCATTAGTTTCATTTTGCTCTATATTTAGGTCACCCTTATATTGATTTCCTTCTCTTGTCCTACTGTTTAATACTATAATTTGCCCATTCATTGCTTTCTCTTCCTGACTAACATTTTGGTCTGATAACACCTCAAAACTATTGTCACCTACTGCCCTGGATGGTCACTTCGCTCGGCCAATGAATGGTTGCTAGAGATTCCAAGGGTATGTTTAAAATCTTCTGGGGCAAGAGCTTTTGTGTATGCAGCCCCTACCCTTTGGAATTCTCTACCCCGTCAGCTACAGGAGTGCACAACTGTGGAGGGATGTAAGCAATCCTTAAAAATGTATTTATGATATCAATCATTTAGCAATTGAGCCTTCTGTTTTAGTGTATTGATTTTTTGATGTTAATTTTATTGATGTCTGTCATATTTGATATTGTTATTGCTGTTTTAAAATGTGAGGTGCCTTGGCTACAGATAAGGCGCCATATAAATAAATGTTATTATTATTATCATTATTATCATTTGAACAATACCCAAGGACTAGGGCTTGCTGCTGGAACCATGATTTAATCCCCAGCCAAAGATGGTCTTCCCTTAAAGAACTTTACTTCAGTTGGAATCTTATTCCATTCAAGGGTTCCCTTACATAAGACAGACTGTTGACCTATCACTAGATTACATTTGTGGACAACAAACTCCGGGGCATGGGTTGTTCTTAATTAACCTAATCTATCTCTAAAAGGTAATCTTACTTTAATATAAGGAGACAAAGTTCCAGTTCATCGTTTATACATAAAGGCTAATAAATATTCCTGTCTATATTCTGATGGTCTCATCCATTGTACATGGTTAAATAAAAAACATTTATGAGTAAACTGATTGGCATCTAAAATAAATCTTGCTAATCTTCCATATTTAGGTAATTGGTGTGGACAAAATATCCATTACATAAATCCTGGTATTTGAGCTACTGTGTACATGGATTTATAAAATGGCAAGGTAAAATCATGTAATATGATTGGCTCTTATTTATGTATAAAATATGGTTTAAACATGGTTAAAAAAAAGGACTGCTCACTAGTGAAGAGTCTGGAACACATATCAATGGACATTTGGAACATAGGCATTTCATTTAGCCCCTATAGCCAGAACTGATCTTCCACCACAAACACGGCTGCTACCTTTATACTGTAAAAAAAACTTCGGCTGGGCCCTAAAAATAAAACTATGTTAAATAAAAATAAAAACTATTAAATGTTGTTTCCTTCATTATCACACTCTCCTTACATACATAAACACATTAGAAACAATAAGTAATGTTTATAGTTTTCACTACAACTGTTTCTTTGCTGACAGTGAAAAATCCTGTTTCTATCTTTACCTGCTGATCAGGGAACTCTCTTCTTCTTGCCCTGACAGTGAGATAATTAAGTCTTTGGCTGTAACAAAGGACTTTGTTGCCTGTGTGTACAGTGTGTTAGGAGAGAAACATTCTGCCAGTGTAACTGAGCAGAATTTTGAATCCATGTATTCCATAGTAAACATTCCATGACAAACATTCCATATCTTGAATGTGGGGAAAAACAGAGAAAAAAAAACAGGAAGAAGAAAGTAGGCAACAATACAATGACATCATCAATGACATCATTTGTAGTGGGCTGAAGGACTATTTTATCATAAAAGCACACAAGTAAATCTATTGTTTCTACATATACACATGCTTTTCCCAACTGTAAAAAGTTGTTTTTTTTGCAAATAATTATGCTTTATTAAACAATTTCCAACACAAATTACACATAAAGTAATTAGTAACATATGAGAAAATACAGTTCCCAGTCATAATTAATAATACAGAGAAAACCTAAAAAGAAAAGAAGAAGAAAAACTCAGATCCCCCACACCCCCCTCCATCCCCGGCGGCTATCCCGAATCATCTTGAACTGTAGGACGTCACCTGAAAAACCTATATGTAAAAACAGAAGGCACAAGGCCAGCAAATATTGCATAGAGGAGGAAAGGACAATACCAGAGCCAAAAGGAAAAGGAAAATAAGGCAGACACCATCACAATAAATATAAAGAAATTCCCTAACCTAGTAACTGTACTTGTCTTTGAGACTTTGATACAGACCACCCCAGCATTGATGGAAAATCATTGAAGTATTAAAAAATGACAGGACCGACCTTTCTGCATTCAATGCATTCAAAAATTCATCCCACCATTCCCCAAACGAAGGAGTCCATTCGTCTCTCCAATGGCAAGGATTATCAGCTTGGTAACAGCCGCTACCATAGCCATACGATATTTAGCTATCTTGCTGGGTAGTTTATCATACATCCCAAATATACAGACCTCTGATTGAAAAAGCCGGCCAAGTCAAAATTGGCTAATCTTTAACTTCACCAATTGCTATAATCCCGAGATTTTGGGGCAAGTCCAAACTTATGATAAGTTGATGCAAAGGGTCATTGCAGTCCAAACATTTTGGGGAAAGATGACAGTTTAACCTAGAGAGTTTGGCTGGGGAAAATATAAATTATGTAGTAATTTAAATTGGATGTCTCTCAGCCTATCCTGTTTAATATATTTATAGGTGTCGGTCCAAATTTTCTGCCACATTTCTGGTGTCCAGCCTAAAGATAAGTTTAGATCCCAATAAGTCGGAGTTGGGGACACATTAGAATCTCTTCTAACAGAAATATCCTTGTATATCTTAGAAATTGCTCTGCCTGGCAATATAAGTTCTTTAAGTCTCTTGAACATGGACCTCAAATTATCCATCCCACAATTGTTATGGAAATAAGAATTAAGACTACTCATTATTTGGGTTAGTTTCAAAGAGGATTGAGCTTTCACAGCAAACTTTTCCACCAAGGCCTGGAATGGAAGTAACGACCCATTTGAATAAAAATCTCTAACCCGTAATTTGGCAGCTGTTGCTGTTACAAAGCTAGATATCGGTTGGTTACCAATTACGAGGTTCGGATTTCTTAATAGCAGGTTGGGATAGGTCACGTACTTGAGAAATTTTAAACCTTGCATAGTATTGATGCAGCGCTTTTATATCCCATCCAGTGGAGTGCCCTGGCTTGTTTCGGGACCTTAGCCCATGGGACATATAACATCGACTCTAGATCCAACTTTAAGCTTTTAATAAATAACTGATCCAAATGGAGCCCAGGAAGAAAGTTGCTTCTTCACAGGTCCATCACAGCTAATCTACATCATGTGAATCGCTAAATAGTACATGTAAAAGTCCGTTAGTTGGAGGCCTCTAATTTACGATGCAATAAGTTTATAGTAAGACCTTCTAGAAGGCTTGCCATTCCACAAAAACTCAGAACAACATTTGTAGAGCGGCTTAAAAAAGGATTTAGGGAGGTAGACATTTAAATTCACCAGTGGATAAAAAATTCTTGGCATAACCACCATTTTGATCGTATTGGCCCTACCTGAAAAGGACAGCGGAAGTTTTGACCATCTATCCAGGTCTTCTTTTATTGATTTAATTAGCAGCCTGAGGTTTAAGGTGGCCAGGGCTTCCAAATTCTTAATAATTTGGATACCCAAATAGTTTAACGATTGGGCCTGCCACTGGAGTCCCAAAGAGAGGCACCAGTCCTTCTGAAGAAGTGGAGAAAGAGGGTATACTGATGTTTTGGTTTTTTTTAGGCTATATCCAAAAAGTACACTAAAACTGGTAATTAGTTTGAGTACTATAGGAAGGGAAGAAGTAGAGTTGGAAATATGCAATAACAGGTCGTCAGCGAATGCTGACACTTTAAATTCAGAATCACCCAATTTAATCCCTTGAACGTCCTTGTTTACCTTTAGAGATCTAATTAAGGGTTCAATATATAAATTAAACAAATAGGGCGATAGTGGACAGCCTTGACGGGTGCCTCTGATAGGGAAAGCTACTGAAATTAGGTTGTTACATTGAATCATTGCTGAGGACATGAATATAAAACTCGGATCATATGAATAAATCTAGCAGGAAAGCCCAGCTTCGCCAAGGTGGTAAACATAAAAGTCCACTCCACCCGGTCGAAAGCTTTTTCTGCGTCCAACGACACTAGAGATGCCCCTGTGTTAGGATCCGTTGACACAGAAATTAAATAAAACAGCTTCCGAAAGTGATCGGCTGATGAATGGCCTTCCACGAAGCCAGCCTGTTCTGGACTCAAAAGGTCATGCCAAATATATTTTAACCTATTAGCCAGAATTTTCGTGAAGATTTTAACATCTAAATTTAACAAAGAAATTGGCCTGAAATTACCCACTAAGTTCGAGGGCTTATCGGGCTTCGGCAGTAAAATAATTTTGGCCTGAAACAACGTTTTGTCTTTAATTCCGTGATCACACCAAAAGGAGAAAAGTTTGTGCAATAAAGGCACAAGGTTATTCTTAAACAGTTGGAAAAAGAAAGCTGTGAATCCATCCGGGCCTGGCGCTTTGTCTAGGTGGAGAGAATCAATAGCTTTCCCTATTTCCACCTCAGATTGGGGCTACTAAATATGGGCCAACATCCTCTGATAATCGAGGTAGGGGGATACTATCCAGGTATTGGTAAATCTTGTCAATAGTGTTGGAGGAAGATTGTTGGCTTGAGTAGAGATTCTGATAGAAATCTACAAAAATTTCTAGTATCCTCCCTGGATCCGTAACCAGTTGTCCCGAGTCTGGATGCTTCAGGGCAGTCACCCACCTATCCAACGACTTTTGCCTCAATTGCCAGGCCAACAATTTCCCAGACTTACTACCCTGTCCTAGGTATAGAGCTTTAACTCTAGATGCTGAACTAATAACTTTCTCCCTTTGCTTATCTGCATACCATGTTCTCAAGGTTATTAATTTTCGCTCCTGTTCCTCAGTTCTACGTCCATCACCTATAATTTCTAAATCTCTAATCTCCTTTAAACATTTATCCAAAAGCTGCCTTGTCTTGACTTTGCGCACTGTAGCCATACGTATTAGCTCCCCTCGCCACATGGCTTTAAGAGCTGCCCAAGTTTGATCTACAGCTGTGATTGTACCCCAATTGCTATTAATTGAGTTTTACAAAAAGGATCTAAATCTCTCTAGAGCTTTGGGATCCTTCAAAGTATTATTATTCAGGGACCAAGAATATGACCTGGGAGGTTGCGAGGGCAACCAACACACCATTTTTACCGGGGAGTGATCAGAAATTACACAGGGCAGGGTTGAGGCCTCCACTACCCAGGATAAACTAAATTGGCTGACCAAAAAATAGTCAATCCTCGAGTGCGACTTGTGCACCGCAGAGGAAAAGGTGTATTCTTGGGCATTAGGTTCATAGCACGCCAGGGATCCACCAACCCTAATGACGATGTAAACTCTCTTAGGGCGTTCTGGGCCGGGGAGGGAGTTAGCCCTTTATAATTTGATCGGTCCAACCGCGTGATCTGAACTAGGTTCCAGTCACCACCCAAAATTACTGGTACATTTTTAAAGGACGCCAGAGCCAGGCCCAATTGGACAAAAAAGGCCGGTGAATCCAAGTTAGGTCCATATACTGATCCTAACACTAAATTGAAACCACCTAAACTGCCTAATACAAATATGTATCGGCCCTGTGGATCAGAAATTATTTCCGAATGGGTGAAAGGAATCCCATGGGCAATTAAAATAGCCACCCCTCGACTATTTGATGAAAAACCTGCACCAAAAACTTGGCTCACCCATTTTTTCTTAAAATGAGCGAGACGATCAGAAAGGACGTGTGTTTCTTGTAGAAACACTATCGCTGGCTTCAAATGGGCCAAGTGATTTAAAATAACAAATTTTTTACAATTGTCCTTTCCTCCCTTAATATTCCATGAAACAAAGTTTAGCATACTAGCCATTTCGCTGCCTTAAAATTAAGGAAGTATTGGGATTGCCGCCCTCCTTAACTAATCTCCCAGTCAAAAAAGAAGCCTCCCCTGTTAATACCCCTCCCTCCCCCCAACATGTTAATACCACAACAATAAACTTAAACCATCCCTACTGGCTCAAGCCAACTTCTCCTTCTCTGGAACGAGTGCTCATAGAGATGGGTACCTTCCCCTATTTAAGAGGTAGTCTTAACCATTTGAAACTCGAATCTGCAATATCCAATTTTGAACCTAGAACAACAAAGAGCATTAACATCAAATACTTGAACTTCCAGTGAATAAAGAAAAAAGAAACCCATTATAGTGGGAGCCAGGGAGCATAAAACTGGCCAAAATAGAAATAGGCTGCTAGCCTTCCCTGCAGAAACCATCGAGCCTTGGGCATAGAGAAAAAAAAACTGAACAAAAAAAGAAGAAATATATTTCTGCCTAACGCCTTATACGTCTGGCCCAGGCGCAGGGTACAGGTAAAGGGAAAAAACAAATTCAGACTGGCGAGCCTATTACCGATAGGGACAGGAAAAAAAAAACAATCGTGGTCCAAAGTAGGCCCTCCAATCTTGTCACGGACTTTTGTCCGATAGTATGATCCCTGGCTACCATTTAATAATGTAATACTTGAGCCATATAAAGGCTCCTATCCGTATGGTTCTCACAACTACGAGCCCTTATATCCCTTATTACCCCCTACCCGTTAAATTTAATATAAAAGGACCAAAACCCTTTATTAATTCAGGCAGGAGCAGGCTAAACCAAGTAACTTCTCCAAATTAACTATTATAAATCTTTAACCGAGAAAAGGTTAATTCTTTGCTCCTACAAGTAAATAGATCCTGAGTTGCCAATCTGAGAATGCAAGTAACATGTAACCATACTTAACTGTCATCACACCCTCTTTTCAACCTGCCTAGGGGTCATATATAACGTCGCATTAATATCATAGTGTATCATTTCCATCATGTGATGAGCTAGATAATAAAAAACTAAATAGCTGCCAATAATTAAATATCAGTGCAGAAAATAAACTAAAAATATTAACACCAAATAAAGGAGAAATAGGTAACTGGTTCCGAACTTTCATCCCTTGGCAAACAGGTCCGGTAGTAAAGATTTCATGGATGCCAATGCCTCCTCGGCCGAGTTGAACCTCTTAGGGCCATCTTTAACTGTGACTTCTAACTTCGCGGGATATAGTAGGCGATGCCAGATCCCCGCAGCCCACAGCTTAGACGTGATCGGCTTGTAGCTTGCCCGGGTCTGCCTCATCTTCCATGTCAAGTCCGGTACTAATCGAAGTTTCTTGCCCTCCCATTGAAAGGCCGCCAGTTTCTTAACCTCCCTTAAGATGTGCTCGCGATCAAGATAGTTAAGAAGCTTAAAAATAATTGGCCTCAGTGGTTCTGATGAGGGGGTCTGGCAGGAGGGGCTCTAGGCTCTCTCTATAATATAGTCAGGACCATTAGGTGAGGGCCCTGCTGATTTTTAAGTAGCCTTTGCAGGAACAGGATGGTGTTTGGTCCCTCTTCTCCTTCTGGGAGACCCAATAGCACCAGATTATTATGTCTATTACAACCTTCTAGATCATCGAGATGGTCTTCCAGTTTACTGATGCTCCTTTTACATTCAATCACAGCAGGCCCCGATTTATCCATGGCCCTCTCAATAGATGAAATTCTCGCCTCTGTATCCATGACTCTGCGCGCTAACTGAGTTAGAGCAGGCTTAATTTCAGAGACCTCTTCTATTAATTTAAATAGGGCATCTTTGATTCCAGTATTTGCATAAAACACATCACACGGCATGCTTATATCAGAGCGCAACCGCACACCTCCACTTTTACCCCCTCCAGAACAATTTGCCATTTTATAAGATAGGTAAACCACTCTGAGGTGTCTGGTCACGCCAGATATATGCATGCCTTGGGTGGTTGATGACACTAAGGCATTTGTATAACAGGTGCGATCGCACTTTCAGAGTGTTTTATTTATTTTATATATATATATATATATTTTGTTTTGACAGTATTTGTTTGCAGACTGTTAGGAAAGGTTTTGAACACAAACCAGATAATTGTAGGAACTCACCTGCCATAAAAGGAACCACTGAATGGAGCTGCAGTATATAAACCAATCTGAGCCTTTATAACACTAGTAAGAAGTGAGGGTGTCAGAGTAAGCATAACTAAAAACTGTGTTTTTTTTTATAAAAGGTGTATCATAACTGATTATTCCATAAAGATTTTTTAAATTGAAGGCAAAACAAATTCCAAATGTATAGAAAAAGATAAATGAATTTTGTTAATTTATTGCAGTAATCTTTACCATGGGCAATACTGAAAATCCTGATAATATGAGATCATCATTAAGCACCAAAGGTGATAACTTGCCAGACAAATATTTGCTGTTTTTTTTTATGAAAGAATAGGTAGGAAGAGCTACCATTACAACAAGTCAACTAAGTTATAATTTCAAGACAGAGTGATCTTGTTGTAGCACAAGCTTGGGAACCAGGTCTAAATCCCACCAGAGCAATCTTATACACTGTTTCACCTTAAACAACTCACTGCATGTACTAAAGTCCCTCAAAGCAGTAAATGCAGGTAGAACTAGGATCACTATTCTAAATGAGATGTTGCATCTTAGTCATGCTGTTAGCCTGGGTAAACAAACCATGGAGAAAGATGGCTCTGGAATTGTTAGGCAAGTGAGAGATGCCCCCAATTTCTAAGAATGAAGTCTGATGAGTGCAACTAAGAAGACAAGTGTCAAATAAATGTTATAATGATCAAGGCCCCTTGCTCTAGTCCTATTTCTCATCCTAGCACTGCAAATGGCAATGGCAGGTCTTCAATGTCACAGCCTGAAGCCACTGTACTAAGGATCTGCCAGAGCAACCCTTCAGATCTGCAGGCCACTTATTTTTGGCCACCACAATTAGATTATATGTCAGTGAGGGCTCCTATGAAATGTCATTTGTAACCACTGCTGCATTTTATATACTGAACTGCAGCTCAAATGTCTGTGGTCAGACTGACTTGACCACAGTCAGAAAAAGTTCATGTAGTCCATTATGGCAAAGATTTATGGGCATTGTAGAAAGGCAGATGGCTGGAAAAGGTCCTTAAGGTTTATGTTAAATAAAGTACGGAGTGTGGGTTTCAGGCAGAAGTCTGCTGTCTAATAAAGAACAAATGCTTTAAACTGTACATTCACTGCAGCTAGACAGACATACATGTTATAAGTGGTACCATATTAGTACTGGAACTCAGTTAATTGAAAATAAGGAAAAGATACAGCAAGTCTGTCATTACTGAACTCTTTTAATACAAAAACACAGTCCATCTGCATATATAATAACCACTGACTCAGATGTGAACTACAGCTGAAAGAATGGAATTGAATTGATGTGCAGGAATGAAGATTTGCAGTGGAAATGATTCACTGACAGCCACAAAAAATTGTTATGTAGTGAATGGGATGTTTAGATAGTGCTTTTGACTATTCTAATTGGATATGATGGATAATCCCTCTATCTGATTCTAGATCAGAAATCATGGGCCCATTTCTAGAAGCTAGATGCAAGGCTTGCATCAAGCCCTGCATCAACTGCAGTCTTAGCTGTAGCTGCGAAAATCTCCTCAGGTTTGGGGCATTTGTGACATTTTTTCACAACTTATGGCTGCTTGCTCTAAAGCTGTGGTGCAAATCCTGTAAAATGGCTCCCCCAATGGTGCATACTTAGACCAGGGGGAGCTGGTCTAACTCCCTGTGTTCAGTGTACAGGACTTGCATCAGAGATTTGCAGCTGGCTACATGACAAAATAGCAATTGCAGCATTGACACAAGTCGCCACTTGTGGCAACTCCCTGATACAAGTCCCTTGCATTGATCTGATGCCATTCAAAAACTGGGCCTGATATGTGACCCATTTGGATTCTGGATCCAAGATCAGATGTGGGATCCAAGGTCAGATAATGAGATCTGAGGTTGGATGTGTGCCTGAGAGCCCTCAAATTTATAGTCATATCAGATAGTTGATATTCTCTTGAATTGTAGGTAGGAGGATCCAGTTATCAGTTACCAGTATTATCCGGTGCCATCTAGTAGCCAAGAAAAGGTTCACCCATGCCCATGCAACAGTCATGTTGCTGACACCAATTATGGCACAGGCATCATGCCACCAGACATTACACTTCCAGGGAATTACACCACCAAAGCACCTTCCCAGGAAACAGTTGGCTTTTGCAGGGGGCCTTCCCCTCCTGCACCACCAACAAATAAATATAATATCCTCCAGAGCAGGCATGCCATGTAGGGCACAGAAATTGTGTTGGTGCCCTACATGACATGAGTGCAGACTGATCTAAAATCAAGCTTCTCCCTGTCACTCTCCTCCTTTTTGCGGTGATAACATTACCTCGTTATAAAGCTGTCACCATGCTGATGGCATACACAAAAAAAAATAGTGGTATCTGAAGGATCTGGTTCCATCTGATATACTCTGAGCAACACTATTTTATAGTTTTAAGGTCATTACTTCCAATTTGAGGCAGATGAAGTACAATAACATTTTGCTGCATAGAAGATATGGGAACTCAGTGCTTGTACATTTCTGCTTCATTTATATATGGAGTTTACATAGAAACATAACATAGAAACATTGAAGTTGTCAGCAGAGAAGGACCTCTTGGCCCACCTAGTCTGCTTTATTTTCCCTATGTACTGTACTGTGCCACCACAGATTCACCTAGATCTCAGGTCTTGCCACCTTACCTTATTTTTATGGTCCCCTTGATTCTATCCCATGCATACTAGAATCCTGTTACTGTTTTAGCACCCACCAACTCCACTGGGAATCTGTTCCCTGTGCCCACCACCATTTCCATGAAGAAATATTTCCTCACATCTCCTCTGAGTCTTCCACCTCCACCAGCTTCATAGCTTGACTCCTTGTCCTCAAGTGTCTTTTTCTATGTAAAATGATACCTTCGTGTACCTTTTTAATACCTGTGACATATTTGAATATTTCTATCAAGTCCCCTTATTCCCTCCTTTCAACTAGAGAGCACATATTTAATTCCTTGGGATCAATTTTAGAAGGCTGTGTGGTGGCATAGTGGACTTGCAACGGGCAATTGGCACAAGTTGCAATTTTCAGAAAACATTGTGGCAAAGTGCAATTTAGAAGAATGTTGCCGCAAACACCCACTGCAGGTCCAGAAGGTGGGATATAGGGAGTTAGACCAGGTACTTCCTGGTCTAACTTTGCATCTGGGATTGGGGCACTTGCACCAGATCTTTGGTGCAAGGTGCTGTAAACTGGGGAAAGTGTCACAACTTCACTCAGCCCTTCTAAAATCAGACAGACCTGCATCCAAGAGGCTTTGGCACAGTGCATTGAACTTTGCAGTGGATACAGGGTTTGATGCAAGCACTGCGTTCACCTTGTAAAATCGAAACCCTTGAGTATTTCTTTATAAGGCATTTGATGCAGGCCTTGCACCATTTGGTTGCCCTCTTCTGTACTGCCTCCACCCTATCTATGACATTCCAGAGATGTGACCTCCAGAACTGGATACAATACTCAGGTGAGGCCTCACCATTGATCTATATGGGGTAACACCACCTCCCTCTTTCTGCTGGTGATACACCTCCCTATGCACCCAAGCATCCTGATAGCTTAGCTTTCCCCACTGCCTTATTAGACTGCTTTGCTACCTTCAGGTTATAAGAAATGATTACCCCAGGTCTCTTTCCTGCTTTGTGGTTGCCAATACCTCTCCACACAATTTGTACATTGCACCCCAGGTTTCTGTGTCCCAAGTGCATGATATTGCAATTTTTTGCATTGATACCCAGTTACCAAACCCTTGATCAGTCTTCCAGCTTTTTCAGGTCATCCTTAATTTTTCTACACACTTGGTGAGTCCACTCTGTTGTACATTTTGTGTCATCCATGAGCAGCCATACTTTCCTTCTAGCCCTCCTGCAATGTCAGTAATAATGACACTGAAGAGGACGGGGTCTAAGTAATGATCCTGCAACGTAACGCTGGTCACCTTGCTTTCCTCAGAGTGAACACCATTTACCACCACCCTCTGACTCCTGTTGCTTAGCCAACTTCTTACCCAATTTACTACTTTTGGATATACTACTAGGCTGCCCAGCTTGCTCACCAGTCTTCTGTGTGGAACAGAGTCGAAGACCTTACTAAAATCCAGGTAGTCCACATCCTCCGCTCCACCCTGATTCACTTCTCTGGTCACCCAGTCAAAGAACTTGATTAGATTTGTCTGGTAAGAACTCCCCCCAGTGAAATGATGCTGCCTCAGATCCTGTAATCCACTGGTCACAAGGTATTCCCCAATCCTTTCCTTCTGTAATGATTCCATTACTTTACCCATCACAAGTTAGTGACAGGTCTGTAGTTTCCTGCCTCTCATTACCACCTTTGTGGCGGTACTACATCTACCCTCCAGTAGTCCCCAGAACTTCCCTATATCTAGTGATAGGTTAAAGATGGCTGTCAGAGGTGCAGCCAGCACCTCCTTGAGCTCTCTCAGTATCCTAGAGTGTACCTTGTCAGGACACATTGTCTTGTCCACTTTTAGTTGTGCTAGTTCCTTGAGTACTATTTCCTCTGTAAAAGACTAGTGTCCACCTTCTTTCCTTTAATGCCCTTGTCCCTTATTTGTGGCCCATCACCTACCCCTTCCTCTGTAAATACTGAACAGAAGTATTTGTTCAGTATGTCTGCTATTTCAGGGTCGTCTTCCACATGAACCCTTCCTTCTCCTTTTAGCCTTACAATCCCTACTTTGGTCTTCTTCTTTTCACTTTTATACCTAAAGAATGTTTTCTCACCCTTTTTTGCTGACTTGGCAATATTCTCCTCCATTTTTGCATTTGTGCTCCAAACTGCTTTCCCTGCCTCCCTTTGTGTCTCTTGATTATCTCCCCATATCCTCCTCCTTTTGTGTGATATTGTACCTTCTAATTGCTAGCTATTTTGCCCTTACTTTCTCTGCTACTTCTTTAGAGAACCATAGTGGTCCTTTTTTCTCTTGCCCTTGTTAACCTGCCTGACAAAGAGGTTTGTTGCTTTCTCAATGCCCTCCTTTATTTTTGTCCACTGTCTATTACAGAAATATAGGTGTCCTGTGTACATGCAGAATGCATGCCACATGCTTAATTGTACAATGTTTGCATGCAGTTTGCATACACAAAGCGATCCTAAGAAAACCAGGTCTAAAAAGCAAATCAGATTCATATGCTGCAAGCTTGCACAGCAGGTAAGCTGATGTGAACATCTTCTAAAAATTACATCAGGTTCATGTATTGCACACTCAACATGAGTGCAGCAGTTAAGCTGGTGTAAACATCATTTAAACATCACATCAGGTTCAGGTGCTGCATGCTTGTCATGAGTGCGGCAGGTAAGCTGGTGAAAATTTCATCAAAAAAAAATAGATCAGTTTCTGTTTCTTATACTACAGCCAGCAATAAGAGTCATTAAAATAAATTTGTATTTGAATTCCATAAAATTAGGTAACTCATTAATTCTGATCCTTTAGCAAGTTGTTTAATGGCTTTTGATTTCTGTCACTAAATCGCCATTAATTTGTAAAGTATTGTTTGCTTACTGCATTGAATGTCTAGGGTATGGCCAGTCAAATTCCCCCATTCCAGATGTATGAAGAAGGGCCTCTGTGTTGTGAAGCCTATCCCTTTTGTTTTGGACCATGCAAATCCCTTATGCATATTTTGTGCTACAAATGTTTCTCCATGACTGTTTCACCTCACTTACGTTCCCTTTGTCATTCTGTATTGAGTATATACACTATGGCCATACTCAGCACTCTTTGTGCTCAGTAGGGTCTTGGAAGCATTTACCATACCTCACATTTTGTCACTGAAATGAGAGACATGGACACTCAAAATGAGGGACAATGAGGGACACTAACCCAAATGCTGATTGGGACACATCATGAAACATGGAGACACAGTACATCAGAATACATTGGAAACTATTGCTTTAGCACCTGAGAATGGATTTCTACCATTAAGAAGGGGTGCCATTTAGGTAGGGCAGAGGGGAGGCAGTTGCCCCCTCCTCCATATCTGTGCCTAGGTTGTTCTTATGGTATGGCAATAATGGCTTTGAATTTGGATTTAATCTTTGCACAATAAGTGAACACCTGACTTGTGTGTGCTCACGCTGCAGGTGCTCTCCAGTCTCAAATGTGTCTGCATTGTGTTGTCCACTGTCTCCACCTATTGGGGCAGAACAATCACATGTGATGTGGATGAGTTCCAGCCAAGAAAGAATGCATGAGTCTTGCACGTGTGACACTGTCTTTCCTGCCACAGAGTAGACAGACTGCACACTACAGCTTGGAGGAGTCAGTGAGCACTGAACTCTCGATAACAGTGTTGTGGCAGTATATATTTGTTGGTCTACTCTTAATGAGTCTCCATTTCCCCCGGTGGCTGAAGGGTCAGAGGGTGAGCTAGAGGCTAACTCAAGACTAGGCTACCAACTTACTCTACTAGGCTCCCCCTTCAAAAATAAAAAATGGCACAGACCCACATGGCAGCAAGCTAGGCTTAGCAGCAGTGGTGACAGCGGTGTGGGTGGCCTTCATAAGCCTTGATCAGTGCAGTGCGGCAGCAGCCACTGCAGCAACCAAGCAAGAAGCAAGCAACCCAGGTTGGGTGGGTTCGGTTGTTGAGGTGACTTGGTCACAGACCACACTGGGGACCTGTGATGGCCTGCTCTAAGCATCCAGCTTCTGGGGAAAGACAGAGAGAGCTGAATGAAAACTGGGCTGGTGGCACATTATGCCAGGCTGAAGGTTCTGGCCATATGGCTGGGTAAGTAAAAGTAAATAAATTTTTTTACAGCAGGATTGGGGAAGGAGGAAGGGATGAAATATTGATGTGTTTTTCACATTTCTTCACCTTTGGGTGGCTTCATGATCCATAGGTTATGGGTACTGAATGGAATGGAGTCAGATAAAAAAACTGGGACAAAGTTCTTTTGGGGGGGAGGGCAAAACTTCAGCCAGGAAAAAAATTGGTTAGTAACTCGGTGGCTTTAAGCCCAAATCTGATGCACTGCTCCAGGGTATATACAGATGAGTCTTACACATTTAAATGTTTCTTAATTTACATATCACTTTTCAGCCAAAACAAATAAGTTGTATCTTTTATAGCTATTAAAGACATTCTAGAGCTGTCCCTTGGTTTCACAGACAATATAGCAGTAAAATATGCACAGACTATTGGAGCCCCACATAGTCAGGCTTATGCCCCCACAATGAAGCTGACCACCACATCCCCAGGCTCAAGCCCATTATGAAAAAAGGCAAAGGAGATTGCAGGGGTGTGCACCATTGAAATGAATGATGGTATTTTTTTATTACTATTTTATACATTATTGATGGAGATTTGGAGATTAATGAAGGCCACCGTTCGACTAACAAGGGCCTTTTTAATAGAACAGTGGCCTTCATTATTCTCCAACTCACCATCATAATGTATAAAATAGCAAGAAAAAATAACACCATTCATTTCAATGGGGTACTCCAGAGCACTCTGACCCATGGACATCATCTCTTAAAGACTCCTGCCTCTGGCTCCTTAGTACTCAATTAAGATACTTTTTTCTTATATCTATACTTGCTGGGTTGTCTGTAGCAGTGTGGGCTTACCCACTACAGTGTGTGTGCATGGAGGTGGGGGGAGAATGGCCATGTGGGTGTTGGGGGGTGCCAAGTTATTGCTACTTTTGTGTTTGCACCTTAAAGGGACACAGTCAGCTTTGCCCTTTCATTTTTGGCCAAGTGTAACAACTGTGAATTTTGACACATACCTATCACACATTTACAGCTGGATGCCCCTGTATGTAAGAAATAGAAGCCTTTTTACCTGTTTTTGTAATTTTTGTAGTAATACTGTTTTACTCGGTCCGACAGTAAATGATACACATCCCGGAAGTACATCTAGGTAGGGGATGTAGGTTTGCCAAGGGCACATTCCTGAAGTGTTCTTTTTTCACAAAGCCACATTAAAACTATGTTAATCCTGTCCTTGATGGTATAATGAAATGCTCCCAGTATCTCTGACTACTAACTGAGCACTGCAAAGAGTACAAGTTATATTTTAAAATCAGCATCGATATCCCACACATGCTCATCAATGACCATGCTGTTGCACCTGTGTAGGATCTTTGTTCATGTTCCAAGAACAATGATCCCACACATGCGCAAGAGTGTGTTTATTGGTGAGCATGTTTGAACATCGGCACCGCATTTTAAAATGCAATTTGTACTCTTGCAGTTCTCAATTAGTAGTCGAGGTACAGGGAGCATTTCTAAGATTTCATCAGTGACAAGATTAATATAGTTTTAATGTGGCTTTGTGAAAAAGAACACTTCGCAATGCAACTCCATGGCAGACCCGTGTGTTAGAGGTCTGCAGATCACTCCTGTGTGAATAGTGCCCCTTTCTGTGTCTCCAGGGTGACCCACAGTACCTCTGTTCTTCCCTGCTCCTCCCATATTTCTGTAGATTTTGTTTTCTCTCACATAAAGAGCAACCTCTCTCCTCTTTTATGTAACCTGTCCCTTCACACATATGTGCCATTCATAAAGCAGATTTGCATCAATCAATCATTGTCCAAGTCACACCTGGAAACGAGCCTCAGCTCAACGTGCCTTTCCCGGTCACCAATTTTAAATAAATAAATAATTGTCAGTTTTTGTTTTTTGGGTGTGACTGTAACACTCAGAAATTATGTGGACATTTTCTGCTATTTTCTATCCTTCCTTAGAAATGTAAAATAGTGATACGGATAGGACATATTCCAACTAAAGTCTCTTAGGAAACATAATACATTTTTTAGGAGCCAAGCAGTGGATATACTAGACCTGGATTTTATTAAAGGAAAACACTGGAAAAGACACAGCTTTCCTCAAACACTACATACACTCTCAATTAGTTCTTTCAGACGGTAACAACTTTTTTAATTATTTAAAGCAGCTACCCACAACTTCCACTTTCTGTTGCTGGCAGCCACCATCTCATGAGCAGCAGTGAGATTCCTGAGCTCACTGTATGCTAATATGTCTGTTTGACCTCTGCTATTGGTTGACAGGACATATTAGCATAAAGTGAGCTCAGGAAGCTCTCTGCTGCTCATGAGATGGTGGCTGCCAGCAATAGAAGTGAAAGTTGAAGGCCACTGTTTAAATCACTAAAAAAGCAATTATATATAATTAAAAAATAATGTTAATGTCTGGAAGCACTAATCGGGTGTTTTGTGGCACCTGGGTAAGCTGTGCCTTTTCCAGTGTTTCTAAAAACCTTTGAATTGGTGCCATATAGGACATCGGATTAAGAAGCTGGTTTATCTGGAAATAGGGGAAGAAATAATTAAATGGATCAAAAAGTGGCTGATGGCTAAAACCCAGAGAGTGGATCTAACTGGTAAATTCTCTGAGGACAGGGCAGTGACTAGTTGGACAACTGAGGGGTTGGTCCAAGGATCACTATTTATAACTTTACATAGAAGAGGGTATCCAGGGCAAAGTAAGCCTGTTCATAGATGATACCAACCTTTGCGGAGGTCAACATTGAAGAAAAGACTAATATTATGAAGCAGGATGTGAAACAACTTGACAAGTGGTCCAGTATTTGGCTGAAATTCAATGCCAGAACTGCAAAGTGATGGACATAGGAGGATAAACCCCTGACAAAGTGTTCTACTGTATACTGATGGGGCGCTGGTAGAGAGAGCACAGATGAAATGAGAGAGCTGTTGTAAGGACAAGAAATAGACTAAAGTGGGCTGCTTAGTACAATAGAAATGTAGATAATGTCAGGAAAAATCATTGGTCCATCCAATCTGCCCAGTTTTATCCTACCTACCCTGTGAAATATTGTCTAGCTAGGATTTTCACACTTGCCTCTCCCTCTCACTACCTGCCTCACTGCTACCTCCTTGAGTACTATTATGCCTTTTTCTCTATCCCAGCTGTGCTTAAACCAATTAATGCTGTTCATGCCCATTACGTCTGCTGGTAAACTGTTCAACAGCTCAACCACTCTCTCCATAAAGAAAAATGTTCTCACATCCCTCCTGAATCTCCCCCCACTCCCACCAGCTTCAGTTTATGTCCCCCTGCTTTTGACGTACTATACCCACTAAATGGTTCCTTGCAGTTGACCTTGTTTATTTCATTTAGGAACTTGAAGGCCTCTATAATGTCATTCATCTCTCATCAGGCCTCCAGCAAGTACATGTTCAGTGCCCTGAGCTAATACTCATAGGATCTGCTCCGTTGGCCCTGAATCACTTTGGTTACTCTATGATTCACTGTCTAAAGCATGTCTCAGTCTTTCCTTAGGTGAGGGCTCCAGGACTGGGCACAGCATTCCAGATGGGCTCACAACAATGATCTATACAGAGGTAGTATTACCTATTTCCTTCTAATATTTAACCCCCTTCCAATACACCATAGCATTCTGGTTGCCTTGCTGTAGGCCCTGTTACATTGGCTAGTTTCTTTTAGGGAGTTGCTTATGATAACCATCCTCCAGGTCCCTTTCCTTTCAAACAGTGAGCAAGCTTAACCCCTCCCATCCAGAATTCTGTTCTTGGGTTTTTCTTCCATACATGCATCACCTTGAACTTTTTTGCATTGAATTTCAACTGTCAGTCTTTGGCCCACAACTCTAAACTTTTAAGGTCTCTTTGCAACTTCCTTAGCCACATTCACTTTTTGCCCCACCACAGAGCTTTTTGTCATCTGGGAAGGGACACGTCTTTCCTGTATTCCTTCTCCTATGTCTATGATTAACATATTGAAAAGGACTGGTCCCAGGACTGACACCTACATGTACCCACTCATGACCTCCTTTCCCCATTTACATACAAATATAGAAGTTGACAGCAGAAAAATATTAAAGGCCCATCTAGTCTGCCTGTCATACCCTATCCTATAAGCGAGACATAGTGTCTATACAGGGTTAATGCCAATGCTACCTACCCCATGTTCCTTGCCTTGCTGCTACTCCTGTCCTTAAGTCTGTCCCATTCATGTTTGATGCTGTTAATGGTCTTGGCACCCACCACCTCAACTGGCAGTTTATTCCATGGCTCAACCTCTCTCTCAGAATCAAAACACCAAAACAAAAAACTTCCTTATGTCCCTCCAGAATTTCCCTCAAACCAGCTTCCACTCATGTCCCTGTGTACTAGATTCACTGTTTCTGGAAATAATTCCTCAGAGTTTAACATGATTTCCTTTCAGGAACATGAATGTCTCTATCATAACACCCCTCTCCCTTCTGGCCTTGGTGGTACATGTTCAGTGCCCTAAGTCAGTCTTCATTGGATCTGTCTTGCTGGCCTTGAATCATTTTGTTACTCTATGCTGCACTGTCTTGATCTTGTTCCTGCCTTTTCTCATGTGAGGGCTCCAGAACTGGGTACAGTACTCCAAATGTGGCCTTAGCAGTGATATATAGAAAGGCAGTAATACTGTACCTCCCTCTTATTGCTTTCAAACCCACTCCAAATGCACCCCAACATCCTCGTTGCCTTGCTGTAGACTTGTTACATTGGTTGGACTGTTTAATGGAGTCATTTGTGGTGTCTACATGGTCCTTTTCTTAATAGTAGTATCAACTTAACCCTTCCTATCCTGTATTCTGTCCTGGGATTCCTGTTCCCAATGTGAATCACATTGCACTTTTTGAACATTGAACATCAACTGCCAAACCTTGAACAAACTCTCCAAAACCTTTGCAGGTCCCTCTACAACTCCTTACTCCTCTTTGCTATCTACCCTACCACAGGGCTTAGTGTTATCTGCAATGAGACACATCTTGGCCTGAATCTTGTCTTCTAGGTTGCTGATGAACATATTAAAAAGGACTGGACCCAGGAATGAACCCCATGGTACCCTACTTATTACTTCTTTCTCCCTTGATTTAACTTATATTACAGCATTCCTGAATGTGTAGTAATTGTAGTTGTAGTAATCTGAGCTATCCCTAGGTTAATGTAATTACAAGGGTGTTTATTGTACCTTAGTAAATTTCAGTGTGTACAGCTTAGCCTAACTGAAAAGAGGGCAGAAAACTCAGGGGGAGCAGGAATAGGAAATGTGGGAAGTGGTGCAGTGCAGTGTCTGTGGGGCAGCAGTCTTTGGGGAGATCTTCTGGAGACTACAATGCAGCACCATCTGCATGCACCTCTCTGGGTTGGTGGAGAAGGTCTCTAGACTCAAGGCTGAATTGGCTACAAGCCAGGTGGAGTCACTAGGCTCATGGCTACATTGACTAGCAGTCAGGTGACTATTTTCTCACCCAGGAGCCACCAAGTCTGACACTGTTATCTGAAACATTGCTAGATAGGACAATTACTGGTAGCTGGACTATGGTGGGCTCAAAAGGGAGGGGTGGTGGAATCTGGAAGGTTAGGGAGGTTGCAAGCACATTCCTTAACTACAAATGGTATGACTACAAAATTCCTATGCCACTCTGGTGGAGCAGAACTGCCAAGGAGGAACCAGTGGCAGTGGCCAGGAGGATGTGAGGGCCTTTTCAAGTGGAGGCCCCAAGAAGGGTGGAAAGGACCCCAGAAAAGGAGGAAGCAACTTCTGGTGGGGGACTCAATTGTCAGAGGGATATCGTTGGGAATAGGAAAGGGGAGGAGAGGGAGGTTTTGTGCCTACCTGGTGCCATGGCATGGAGGGATGAAAAGTATATCCTACAGATTGCTAGGGCAGTAGGAAGGGAAGGGAAGCTGGATGTCATTGTCCACTTTGGAGCAAATGACCTGGCTAGAGAGGGACAGGAATAGTGTAGAGGGGGTTTAGGGAACTGGGAAAAAGTCTTAGGCAGGTAGCAAGCTCTGTAGCTTTGGAAGAGATGCTTCCTGTCTGCAGAGAGGCTTCCTGTCATCTCATGATTGAAGGAATGGTGGACAGGAGGGGCACAGCAACATTGGAGATTGGGGGGGTCCACCTGGGAGAATAAGATGCTATACAGAGGAAATGGCCTGCATCTAGCCAGCAAGGAAATCACAGTTCAGATGGTTTAAACATTACTTTGATGAGCATTTAAAATAGCCAAGGGGGGGGCAGTGGAAGAAAAAGGAACCCCCCCCCCACTGGCTGAGATAGGGAGATCCTAAGGAGTGAGAATCCAGTTAAACTAGGAAATAGGGAGATAACAAACGTGGAAGGTGGGAAAGAGGCAGTCAGACAAGAAGAGGGGGAAGGGGCAACAAAAGGAAAAGCATTTGTCAATGCCGAATATTTGCTTGCTGGTATTAGCATTGGAAATACAGGAGTCAGAGAGATGAAGAATAAGAATGGCAGTGAAGTATTGAACTTCACGCCAAACTCACCTCCACCCTGCAGAGATGGACAGGCATTGGGGTATGCATTTGGGTCATCGCCATAACGTTCATGCCATTTCACTTCACCCTATCCTGCAGACACCGACAAGTGTTGAGGTGTGCCTTGGGGAGTTCGGCTGTACAGTCACCCCATTCCATAAGGACATATGCTGAAATGGGTGCAGTATAGGAGAACGGGGTGAACTGTGGGGCCGAAGAGTTCAAGACACACCTCGATGCCTGTCACTGGCTGCAGGGTGATGGGGTGGGTGTGCAATGGCATGAGCATTACAGTTGGCAATCCAAAGGCACTCCCTTATTTTTTATTTTATTTTTATTTTATTGAAATCTAGGATTACAAATACCTTTGAGCAGGAACTGCTCATTTACAAAGGTTCCACGTCGAAGGAATGGAGGGTATACATACATACAAAGGTCAACATAATAATACATAGTTACACAATAAAAGTAAGAGACTAGGCTTAGGAAATTCCAGTAATTCAAAATGTGCCAAATGTTAGGTAGCATGACATACCAGCCAAGGGCAATCTTAGAAATAAGCACTGCAAGTGAGAGGGAAGGGGTTATGCAGGCAGGAAGGCCATTGTCGGAGGGTAGAGGGTGAGGTAAGAGCTCTAAAGGGAGGAGGGAGGAGAGATAAAAGTCAGAAAATGCCTGGGGGAGGAAGGGAGAGGGGGCAAGGGGGTAGGCAGGAAGAAGGGGGCAAGGTGGGGAGAGGTAGCTGTCAAGACTGAAGTGGAGGGCAGTGAGCAGTGGGCTCCTGATTAGGCTAGGCAGTCACAACGACTAGTTGAAATGAGATGAAGTTGGAGTTGTCTCTTAAAAGGGTCAAGAGCAGCAGCAGTAAGAGTTTCTTTGTTGAGAGTATTGTACCACTGTGGTGCTCTGTGGCAAAGGCCCTCTGGCCCATGGTAGTCCGGCATCTGGGGACAAGGAAGGTTAATTGTTGTGAACTTCTAGTTTGCTGGGTGCTGTGGTGGTCAATGAGGAGCTTTTCAATGCCTGGGGGCATGACCCCGAGGAGGACTTTTTTGGCTAAGAGGCAGGTTTGATATTGTATCCAGCTGATGAGAGGAAGCCATTCTGCCTGAGTGTACAGGTCACAAGTGTGTGTAAGTTGGTCAGCCCCAGTTAGCAGCCTACATGCTTTGTTGAGTGCAACTGTAATTCTGCGGAGGGCAGAGGCGGAGGCAGAGCCATAAATTGCTAGCCCATAATCGATGATGGAGGTGACAGAGCTGTTGATAGCCAACCGGAGAGTATCAGGAGTCATGCAGTGTTTGTGCCTGTACAGCAGGCCTATACAGATGTTGGTGGCTTTGGCAACAGAATCTATGTGCCGATGGTAGGAGAGTGAGCTGTCCAATGTGACACCTAGGTATTTAAAATCAGGAACGTGTTCAAGTAAGGTCCCTGTTTGGTTTAGGATGGTGAGGTCATGGGATTTGTACTTGCTCCTGCCATTGTAGAAGGTCATAACCTTTGTTTTGCTGTAGTTCATGACCAGTTTGTGTGACTTGAACCATTCTTCAATGCGCATGAATTCAAGCTGTAATTGTTTCTCGAGGAGCTCTGTGTTTTGGTGGTTGGTGAACATGACTGCGTCATCGGCGTAGAGCAGCAATTTCTGGTGGCAGACACTGGGAAGGTTGTTGAGGAAGAGGCTGAAGAGTAGTGGCCCCAGGATGGACCCCTGTGGGACCCCTGAAAAGACTGACTTTTCTTCTGAGATGACACCGGCAATCCTAACCCGCTGGACCCTCTCCCAAGGTAGCTTGAAAACCAGAGCAGCGCTTCATTGGAGAGTCCTATGTTTGATAATTGCTTGAGTAGGAGTGGGTGGTTCACAGTATCAAAGGCTTTTGTAAGGTCGATGAATACTGCCCCTACACAGTTTCTTGATTGAGCATGGTATGGATGAAGCCAGTGAATTCTAATGGTGCAGTGTTGGTACTGTGCCTTTTAGGAAACCATGCTGCTCAGGACACTGAATGTTGTATTTTTCCAGGTACTTGACTAGTTGGTCTGAGGCGATGCGCTCCAGGGCCTTAGACAATGGAGGGAGGATGGAGATAGGTCTGTAGTTGGAGTGCAGTGATTTGTCTCCACTTTTGTGTACCGGTGTGATGGTCACCTGTTTCCAGTGAGATGGGAACTGGGACGTCCTTAGTGATAGGTTGAGGACCTTTGTCAGGGGTTCAAGGACTTCTTCAAGGACAAGTGCTAACAACTTCAGGTCAAGGGAGTCACCGCTGTAGCCTGCATTGTGAAGGCCTTCCGAATATAGGTTCTGGCTTCATGCACTGGGATCTCCTTGAAGTAGAATTGTGGGGCAGGGTGTAGGAGAGGAGTAGTTGTAGGAGGGTTACTACCAGAGGGGGCATCAAAGAAATTAGAAGGGAGGGCACTATCCAAGTTGGAGAACACATTGTTAAATGTGTTGGTGATTGTGTACAGGTCAGATGTTGGTGTTCCATTTATGTTGAGCATGGTGGGTGGTGACTTAGGGTCCTTGCCTGTAAGGTCTTTCAAGTTACTCCAAAAATTCTTTCCATCACCCCAGGAGTTGGAGAGAAATTCCTTGAAGTATTTGCATTTGGCACTCCTAACTGCCTGTGTGCACTCATTTCTGGCAGCTTTATATTTATGAATATCCCCAGGTTTGGATGTTGCATGGGCACAGTGCCAGAGATGATCCCTATGTTTGAGTAAAATGATTAGATCGGGCGTTATCCAAGGGTTAGCTCTGCCCCTGACCTTCAGCTTTTTGAGAGGTGCAAAGATGTTGCAGGCTGCAGTGAAGTGGCTGATGAAAAGGTCTAAGGCTTGGTTTACATCAATGGCAGTCGATTGGTGTCCAGTCCAGGTGGCTTAGGTGTATCTTTAGTAGCTCAAGGTACCCCTGCTTTAACACTCTGGTGTGGATTATTTTAGCAGGGGGCTTAATGAATTTGTTTGTCCAGGTACATGTGACCAGTGAGTGGTCACTGATCCATCAGGGAGCACTGAGACTTTTGAGATTCATTCAGGGTGATTAGTAAGGATCCAGTCCAGAAGTGTGTGTCACCCTGTCCTATAGTTGCATCTGATGCTTGACCCTGGATGCTTGTCAGTCTGCACAGGGTAGGACATTATGGTTAGACACCCTAACGCCCAGGGCGTTTGTTGGTATTTACACTACAAATTTTCAACATGGCTTTTTTGTGACCCCCATCTCATGAAAGCATTTGGGACCTCTTCTCATGAACAGTGGCACTGTGATTTTGTTAATGTGTCCCAAACTGTGAGTTCCCACAGTGACCGTGCCATTCTGCCCCAGATGAACTAAAACACAGATCAGGCAGGATGTGAAGAATGACAGCTGCTGACTTGGGCATCATCATCACTGATGACCTGAAATCATCCAAGCAGACCACTAAAGCAGTAGGTAAGACTAGCGGGATGTTGGGGTGTATTAGTAGGGGTATCACAAGTCAGAAAAGGGAGGTAATAATCCCTTTTTACAAGACACTGGTTAGGCCCCATCTGGAGCACCATGTGTAGTACTGGAGGCCACACCTTCACAAGGATATTAACCAAATTGAGGCAGTCCAGAGAAGGGCAACCAAAATGGTGCAGGAACAAATTAACAGAGCTCAGTATGTATACCCAAGAGCAAAGGAAGGAGAGAGGTGATATGATCGAAACATTCAAACACCTTAAGGGCATTAATAAGGTGAAAGAGTCTAACATGTTTCAATATAAGAAAAATAGCAGGACAAGAGGACACAGAATGAGATTAGAGGGAGGCCGATTAAGGGGTAATGTGAGGAAGCTCTTTTTCACAGAAAGGGTGGTGGATGCATGGAACGGCCTACCTCAGGAAGAGGTGGCTATGAATACAGTGCAGGGCTTCAGACAAGCATGTGATAGGCATAAGAGAGCAATACAGATGAGTATGACTAGATAGACCATTGACAGAGCAAGGCCGATGGCACATTTATAAGGTAGAAAAGAAATGGGCAGATTGAATGGGCCTTCTGGTCCTTATCTACCATCAACTTCTATGTTTCTATGTTTCTACAGCTGTACCATTCATAGGGAGCTGTGAAGAGATAGCAATGTTGATAATCTGTAGTGAAAATATAAAAATACTCTAACTTCCAGGCTCATGGGGAAACTGTGCAACAGATATCGTAACATAGTCATTTAGTGGATTTTTCATCAAATTTTCAACATAGGCATTTTGTGACCTCTGCTCATGAACAGTGTCACTATGTTTTTACTAATCTGTCCCGAACATTGATTTCCCATATATACAGCGTTATTCTGCACCAGATGTGTAAATGCATATTTCGTGCAGGATATGAAAATAATAGCTGTACTGTTCATAAGGAGGGTGCAAAAATGGCAATGTTGAAAATCTGGGTGAAAATATTACAAATCGCATAATTATGAGGGTGGGTGGAAACTGCATAGCGTATACTTGTAACACAGTCATTTCATGGACTTTTGTCCTAAATTTTCAACACAGGCATTTTAGCACCTCTGCTCATGAACAGTGTCACTGTGATTTGTTTTTAATCTGTCCGAACACTGACTTCCCACAGCGACCACGCTATTCTGCACGGGCGCAAAACACATTTTGGCCAGGATGTGAAAAATGACAGCTGTACTGTTCATAAGGAGGTGTGAAAAAATGCCAGTGTTGAAAATCTGGAGTGAAAATATTACAAATGCGCATAATTATGAGGGTGGGTGGAAACTGCGCAACGTATACTTGTAACACAGTCATTTCATGGACTTTTGTCACTAAATTTTCAACACAGGCATTTTAGCACCTCTGCTCATGAACAGTGTCACTGTGATTTGTTTTTAATCTGTCCCGAACACTGACTTCCCACAGCGACCACGCTATTCTGCACCGGAAGCGCAAAAACACATTTTGGCCAGGATGTGAAAAATGACAGCTGTACTGTTCATAAGGAGGTGTGAAAAAATGCCAGTGTTGAAAATCTGGAGTGAAAATATTACAAATGCGCATAATTATGAGGGTGGGTGGAAACTGCGCAACGTATACTTGTAACACAGTCATTTCATGGACTTTTGTCACTAAATTTTCAACACAGGCATTTTAGCACCTCTGCTCATGAACAGTGTCACTGTGATTTTCTTAATGTCCCGAACACTGATTTCCCACAGTGACCGCACTATTCTGCGCCCGGTGAGTGAAACCACATTTCAGTCAGGATGTGAAAAATTACAGCTGAACTGTTCATAAGGAGGTGTGAAAAATGGCAATGTTGGAAATCTGGGTGAAAATATTACAAATTCGTGAAGTTATGAGCATGCGTGGAAACTGCACAATGCCGCTCATAAAATAGTCATTTTGGATTTTTTCACCCAATCTGCAACATAGGCTTTTTGAGAACCCACCTCATGAACCCTGGCACTGTCATTTTGTTACTCAGTCCTGGAAGGTGATTCCCTGCAGTGACTGGAAATCATCTTCGGGACTGAAAAAGCCATGAAAGTGCCTGAATTCATGAGGAGGGTCCCAATAATCACATGTTGAAATGTGGTGCCAAAATTCTAAAATGAATGAGATATGCACCAAAGTTGAGAAAACCCTATTTATGATATTATACAGCTTACCGGCATTTCTTTAGTTAGCAGTCAGCTTTGAAGAGTGCAGGCGTGTTCCAGTCCACCAAAGAACATCGTGCCAGGCCCCAGAGGTAAGTATGGGGTGAAGGGGGTGTGGGGAGGTCAGGTGTGCAGTGGGTGGGTGCGGGTTGGGTGGAGATTACGGCAACTGGTGTGGGACCATTTCCTTTGTTTCAGGGAGATAAAAAAAACAAGACGTCGAGAGAAGTTTGGGTTCCCAGTGTGTCACCTGCCTTTTTTGGGGGTGAGGTTACTGAAGCCAATGGGGATTGGGCCCCCATTGGCAAAGAATGACTGTTTGGGGGAGCCAAGATGCCGAGGGGGACTTGGCACTCCCCTCAGCACACAACAAATCGGGGAAGGGGTTACATCATGCCCACAGGGAGTGGGTTCGCCGTCAGCAAATTAACTGGGTCAGGGGCTGCCAATAGGGAGATTGGCCACCCCAATCAGCTTCATGGGGCAAAGGAGTGGCAAGCCGCCATGTTAAATTTAATTTGTTACACTGGGAATGTACTGCCTGCATTGATCGGTCGCCTCCTCATTGCAGCGGAATGGCTGACGCTGCAATGACGAGGTGGACCCTCATTGCAGTGGTGAAAATGTTTCAACTTGGTGGCAGTTTTGGAGACTAGTGTCATCGGCACACTGTGCCTCCATTGGTCCACCAGTGCCAAACCCCAAATGCAGTGTCTCCATTGGCTGCCACAGTACCACACCTCCACAACCTGCTTTTCTCCTAAGCTACTATAATGTTTCTTGTGCAACAAACAAAGAGCTTACAAAATCTGGAAGGCCTGCCCCATTTCAAGTCCTGGATTCAAATTCTATACTTCATCCATCAGCCTGGGTCCTCACCAACTCTTTACCCTCTCCCCCTTCCCGGATGAAAGTCACTAGGCAGGGCTACCCATTGTCTCCTCTGCTTTTCATCCTGGTGGTAGAGCTGCTGGCTGCCACAATTTGCCAACACACACAAATCAGAAGAAATCTCTTGGCCAAGATGAATACACTACCATGTTATATGCAGATGACCTGCTAGTTCTTCTGGGAGATCGCCCAACTCAGTACAATGCAGCTGACCCTCATCTCCCATTTTACCTCCTTTCTGGTCATCAGGTAAGTCAGTTGAAAATGGAAATCCTTCCCTTAAATCCTAAATGCCAGTTGGCCACCTTCAAAATTCTTGGTCTCTGCAGGTCCCCTCAATCCATTTCATATGTGGGCATACAAGTCACCTCAAATCTCACCAGGATGTGTAATGCCAATCGCGTCCCCCTCCTGGCAGAACTCAGAACATACTGGGACCAATGGAAGGCCTTGCATCTTTCATTTCCAGGCAAGATTGCAGCTGTTAAAATGATCTCCACTCCCAAAATATTGTATGTGTTATTACATCTTCATTTTGACATACTTCTGAAATGGTTGTCCCCTCTATTTAAATACCTGGGTCACTTTTTGTGGGAAGGCGCTCAACCACATTATAGTCGAGCTAGGTTATGCAGCAATTGGTCAAGGGGGGGGTTGGGCCTCCCCTGAATCACTGGTTACTCATGGGCCTTTCAGGTGGTACAAACATTGCAGTCGTTCTACACCCCATCAGTGCATTTTACCCAGTGGGTCCACATTGACTACCACTTCATTGGCAGGAAAACACTCACCTCTCTGATATACTTCCCTCTTCCTAAACACTTACAATCCTATCCAGTAATTGAAACCTCTATCTCATGCTGGTTTAAACTGAATAAATAGCTGGACATTGATCCCAAATCCTTGGGTTATGCCCAGCTTTTGGATAGTCCTGCAATCTGTATAGCCAACTCACCTCCTTCCTGGGCCTCATAGCAAAAGAAATGCATCTGGCACATCCATGATATATTGGATACTAACAGACATATAGTTGCCACCTTTCAGGATGTGCAAAACACATGTGGTATCCTCAGATCTGATTTTTGGCATTTTCTGAAGATTCACAGCTTGATATAGCACTTATTAAAATCCCATGTAACCACATGGTTGTCTCTTACCAAATAGAAATGGCTTACTCATAAAAAAGGTTTCTGAAGATGTATTTATCAAACAATTTGAGACCAAATTCCTAACCAGTCCCCTGATGCAAAAGCTAAGTGAGAATGTATGCTCTCCATGGCCATATAGAAGGAGGAGGAATGGAATAGATGCTGGTCTTTTTGCCACAAGACCTTTACAGAGCCACACAGTAGTCTTACTCAAAATAAAATACTTAATTCCTGGTACAGGACCACCAGTAGTGCTACATGTCCTGAAGCTTCTGCCAGATGAATCCTGCTGGAGATGTAACCTTCTTCACAATCTATAGTTCTGCCCCAAGATGCAGCAATTCTGGGAAGAAGTGTGTCAATTATCCCTATGGTTCTGGGCTGCCCCATCCGCTATTCACCCTGCTCTACTTGCTGGGCCTCACCTTTACTCACACTGCACACTGACCACTCTGGTCATCGTTGGTTGGCATTAGTCAACATGCAAGCAAAGATGCTGCAACTATGTAAATGGTCACACCATAACTACCCTCCTGTCTCACTTAGCTTAGCATGCACTTGCTAGGTTTGCTAGTTGTAGGAAACCATTCCAACAGTATCTAACACCTAGAACAGGCATAGGATAACTGGTATGCAGAGCCCCCTAGGTTCTCTGCCACCCTAGACTGGGACTGTTCCCCCAAGGCTGACCTACACTGGGTATTTGTTGATGTTTTCTGGCACTGACACCTCTTTAAGTGTTTTCTACTGTTACTTGTTTCTTTCCTATATCTAGTTTTCATATGCAATTAAGTTTGTGTTTTGTTACATTTATTTGTTCAGAGTCCAATATATGGGTGCATTTGTTCTGTGTATACCTCAGTCACAACTTAGTTATAGTATTCTTGCTGGTTACTACATTCATGGCTTTCCGGACTCAATATGCAGGTTGATGTGTTTTACCTTTATTGCCTTACACTCTTCACTGCACAATTGTACTCCCTGTTTTGGTGTATTGTAAACAAATGTAATAAAAGATTAATTGCAAAGAAAATCTGAAGGTTCATGTGTGCTAATGTTAGACATCTGGGAAATAAGATCCCAGACCTGGAGGCCATCATGGCGAGGCCAACTTGGATATTGAGGCCATTACCAAGTCATGGTGCACTGACAACCATGACTGGGGCATGGTCATACCAGGCTACACAATGTTCAGAAGGGACAGGGTAGGAAGGAAGGGAGGGGAGTAATGCTTTATGAGATGGAAAGCATAAAAGCAACAGAAATACAAAAAATTCAGGAGGGCAGAGGTTACCCTTGAGACAGAAAACAGAGCCACTAATCGGACATGAGTGATCTACAGGTCTCCTTCACAATGGGAGGACTTAGATAAGGAAATGTTAGAAGCTACTGGAAAAATGGCTGAAAACGGGGAGGTGCTGCTGGTGAGGGACTTCAATCTGCCAGCTGTAGACTGGTGCCTCCCTGTTGCAGCTTCAGTTAGAAGCAGGGACATCATGGATTCCCTGCAGTGGGTGTCCCTCAGGTATCTAGTCAGTGAATCCACTGAAGATAATTTAATACTGGACCTGGTGTTTACTAACAGGGACAGTGCTGCAGACATCTTGGTGGGAGGCCATCTAAGGACCAGTGATGATCGTACAGTGTGGATTAGCATAAGAACATACATATTTTTGTGACAGTGTAACACAAGAAAGGAGTTTAGCAGCTGTAATAATGAAAAGACGTTTACATATGACAGTGCATAACTTGCAGCACTGAAGGGTGATTTACCTTACTACTTGCACTTGTAAAGCTTTTACATAGGCAAGACTACCAGAGTGTTTTAAAACCCACATGGGGAACACTTAAGAGCAACTGACAAAAAACATGGCTCCTATGCAACAGCCACACTTGTCATGGAAGCCATAGATAATGTAGCACAAGTTCAAGTTCATGACAATCGACAGAGTGAGTCATAATCTCAAGGGAGGGATTTGGACAATTTGATGTTACTAAGAGAAAATTTTGGATTCTGAAACTAAAAGCTAATAAGAAACCAGCTCTAAATACATACCTATATGTACTCTCATCATACCTCAAAAACATTAGAAACTATGTAGTCCTTTTGTATTCTACACTAATTATACAGGCTGTCTGGTATTGTTTTTTACAAATTAATTTTACATGGTATTATGAATTCTTCTTTATGCAATGTGCAATTAAACTTAACTGAATATATTGATGCTTAGCATCTAATTTTATTTCCCCTGCCCCCAATCTCTGTTCCATTTCCCCTCATCTTTCTCAATCCCCCCTTCGGTATTTTCTGTATATTCCCTATTTTCATACTTTTTAGCCATTTTTGCTATTGAATTTTATGAGTAGTGGGTTCATTATGCAGTAAGAGTGTGAATCACAGTTTACACATGATTTAATTAAATGAACAACTTTATAACCAATGCATGAATAGATATCACTTAGTCACATGTCTTTGGAAATGGTATTTAAATGTTGTGTATTTTAGAGTTCTTAGCCTTTGATAAAGGACCATAAGGGTCCAAAATGCATCAGGCAGGACATGTGCCTTACTTCTTCAATAAATGATTTTTATTTGATTTAAGTCTTTGGCATCCATCTGTTGGGGTTGTGTGTGTGTGAAACCAGTGCTTGACTATGTCTATTTTGTTTTGGAGCAACACATTCCTAGTGCGCACTTTCAAGCTTAGAACCAATGTCACAATCTATACTTGGCAGATTGAGATCCACCACAACCACTACCACCCCCTTGAAACCCCCCTTCTCAGTTTCTGTCCCACGTTCACTACCTGCCTGTCTCACTGTCCTGGCAATCTATAGACCATTCCCATGCTCAGTTTCTTTCCTGATGCTATTGTGAACTGTACCCACAGCAATTCTGTCTCCCATTTCTCCCTGATGGACTCATCTTCTACCACTTCTATGCCTTTCTTTACATAAAGGCTACCCCATTACCTTTTCACTTATCCCTACTGCTCCTATTCATTGTATACCCCAGTAATTCCAGGTCCCCACCGTTATTTTCCAATGGTCCATGTTTCTGTAATGGCTACATTGTCTAATCCCCATCTACCACCAATGCCTGGAACTAACTAATTGTGTTTCCTAGGCTCCTGGCATTTAAGTAGCCTGTCTTTCAGCTTCTGCTTAAACCTTTCCCCCTCTTGTCAGGTCCTGTCTTTGTCCTCCCTCTTTCTCCTTAACTTTCTGGTTTTGTGAGCCCCTTCTGGCTTTGAGAGGTCACCTCCTCTGACACCTCAACTTAAATTATTATGGATACATGCTATGCTACTTTCATTTCCACTGCTCCAAGCCCCATTTCTGTGGTTGTCCTAGCTAGGTTTCCATTTTGCTTTCCATTTGCTGTGGTTCCCCCAGCCTCAGTCTCCCCATTTCAGTTTTAATGTCAAACTGCATGGACATCAAGCATTTATCAAATAGTTCTGATTGTTATCTGAAGGTCAGCACCCTTAAAAAGTCTCTTATCCCAGATGCCTCTCCATCTCAAATAAAATGGTACACCTTCTCCTGATTCTATCCCTTCAATAACACATTAAATTCCTCACTCTCCACCCTTCTTACCCTATCCTTTCATTTTCCTCTATCCCACAGAGAGAGAGGATAAGGTAGGGTGCACAGGAGTATTAACATAATGCTTGGGTGCATAGGGAGAGAGATTACTAGCAGAAGTTTTGAGATGACATTGCTTCTATAAAGCTCACTGGTGACAGTTCTTGAGTACTATATCCAGTGCTAGCGATCACACCTATGGAAGGACAAGGATAGATCATGGAGAGTGCAATGAAGAGCTATAGAAATGATCCATTACATATGATGAGAAAAAAAAACAATACGAAAGGGGCACACACTTAAAAACCTTGTTTCATTGCTTAAATGCCATGGCATACGGTGAGAGACTGAAAAGTTTCAACATGTATTCACTGGAGGGACAGACGAGTGAGCAGTCATAAGAGAGACTTTCAAGTTTATGAAAGGGTTTCACAGAGTGCACACAGCGAGCCTGTTCACACTAAGAAACAGTGCATGTACTCAAACTGGGGCGGGGGTTAATAAAGGACATTAGACAGTTTTACTTCATGGAAAGGGTAGTGGATGTGTGAAGCAAACTTCCTGAAAAGCTTGTGTAGGTAACAAAAATAATGGCATTCACAAAGCAGTGGGACACATATCAAGGCATTATCGGTCACAAAGCAGAGTGAGGGGAAGGTGTTACTGGGAAGGAAGATGGAGACTAGACTGCCTCCAAATAGAGAATCTTGGGTCAGACTGAATGCATTATTCAGGCATTTTCTGTCACTCTTCTGTGTTTCTGCAGTAAGTTTCTATGTTTCGCATGACTCATTTATTTATTGGTTTATTTTCTTTTTTTTTAAAGAAAAGTATCTGAGGATCAGTGGCAGGATTTTTATGACAGTAAATTAATAAAAAGGGAACTAGGAGAGCTTCAGTAACAGATAAGTAGTGGAATAGCAGTATAATCGCAGTGTAATGTGAGGAGTGGTGCAATGCAGTGGCTGTGGGGCAGCGATATTCAGGCAGACCTTCTGGACACTGAGGTGCTGCCCTATCTGCATGCATCTCTCTGGACTGTGGGATGAGGTAGCCAGACTCAGAAAGGAAGTAAACTGGGTCAGAGTACCATCACCCTATCCAGAGACCACCAGTCCAATGCAACTGCCTCAAAGGATGCCGAGAATGAGGCGCACTTGGGTGACAGTGGGCTCGGGAGGTTAGGGTGGTCAGGCAGAGGCACATCCCAGATCCTATTCACTTAAGAACTCATATGCCACACTGGCAAATGGGGACAACCAAATAGAGGTACCTAGAGAAGTGGAAGGAAAGGATGTGGAGGTTAGCCAAGGAGATGACCTCAGCGGGGAGAGCAGTGGACCCCAGAGGAGGAGGAAGCGAATCCTGGTGGGGGACTCCATCATCAGAGGATCCAACTAGGAACACAGGAGGGGGACAGGGAGGTGAGGTGCCTACCAGGTGCCATGGCATGGAGGGATGGAAGGAAGATCCTGGGGATCACTGGGAAGGCAAGACAGGAGGGTGAGCTGGATGTCATCATCCACCTAGGTACTAATGACCTGGCAAATGGGGAGCCAGAGGAAGTTCAGGAAGAGTTCAGGAAATTGGGGAGGGGTCTCAAGCAAGTAGCTACTTCTGTCACTTTTTCAGAAGTACTACCAGTGAGAGGCAAGGGAGAGCATGGGGTGCATGCATCAGGAACTTTAACTCATGCTTGAAGAACTGGTGCTGTGAGGAAGGATTTGGATTCATTGGTGACTGGGGACCCACCTGGAGGGATGGAGGTTTGTTCAAGCCTGACGGCCTGCATCCATCCTGGGGAGGAATCCAAGCACTCAATGATAAGTTTAAATGCTACATTGACAAGCATTTAAACTAGCAAAGGGGGTTGGCAGGCCAGCAAGGAGGGTACCTACTTGCTCACCCCCCACAGCTAGCAGTGGAAACAGTGAACTGGAGGAGTGGCTATCTCTACAAAGCAGTGTGCAAAAGATGGAGATTAGCGCCCAAGAGGAGGATAGGCAGAAAAGGGGCAAAATTCAGCAGAAGGGCAGACAGCAAGGAGAACCAGGGATAAAGGACAACCAAGGAAGAGGCTGTAGTAGAACAGCGAAACAGTCTAGGGAGATCAAATCATGGAAAGCCATGTGTGCCAATGCCAGGAGCCTTAGCAACAAGATGGAAGATCTGGAGGCTGTCATGGTGCAGTCAGACCTGGACATTGTAGCCATCACTGAAACCTGGTGTAATGATAACCATGACTGGGAGATGGCCATACCTGGCTACAACATATTCAGAAGAGACAGGGCAGGTAGGAAGGGAGGAGGATTGGCACTGTATGTGAAAAATGACATAAGGACCACAGAGATCCAGGAGGAACAAAATGGGGGAGAGATACTGTGGGTTAAACTGGAAAGGAAAACGGGGCCAGCTATCCGCATAGGTGTGGTCTATAGACTACCAGCCCAGGAGGAAGAAACAGATAGGGAGCTGTTGCTAGCCATCCAGAGGATGGCAGACAAGAGTGAGGTAGTACTGGTTGGAGACTTCAATATTCCAGATGTGGACTGGAGCATCCCAGTAGCAGAATCAACTAGGAGCAGATTTATCCTGGATTCCCTTCAGGGTGCCTTCCTCAAGCAACTGGTCATGGAACCAACTCGGCAGAAGGCAATACTGGACCTTGTGCTCACAAACAGGGACAGTGTGATGGGGGTAACAGTGGGGAAGCACCTGGGGAACAGTGACCACCAGTCACTGTGGTTTGAAATCACAGAAAGAGCAGAACCAAACCACGCAAAAACACGTATCCTGGATTTTAGGGGAGTAGACTTTGGGAAAATGGGAGATTCTTGAAAAGAGGCATTAGGGAATGGAGCAGGAATCAGGGTTTGAGAACTGTGGGCAGTATTTAAAATGGGGATTACAAGAGCAACAGAATTATGCATTAAGCAGGTTAGCAAGAGGAAAAGGAAGAGGAGACCATTATGGTTTTGAAGAGGTAGCAAAAGAGTGAAAGCCAAAAGATTGCATTCAGGCAATACAAAAGACACAGGCAGAAGGAAAGAGAGACGTGACCAGGAGAGCAAAGGGAGGCAGGGAGGTCAGTAAGGAAGCCAAAGCTCAGACAGAAGAACACATTGCAAAATCAATGGGTAGGGGACAAAACCTTTTACAGGTACATAAGTGAAAAAAGAAAGGCAAAGGGAGGGATAGTGAGACTGAAGGGGGAGGATGGGGGCCACGTGGAGGATGACAACAGTAAAGTTGACATACTGAACAGGTATTTCTGCTCAGTCTTTACTGAGGAAGAGGAGGGTAATGGGTCTGAATGGAGTACAAGGGGTGAAAATGGTGCAGAAATGGACATAAGTCCCTTTACACAAGAAAGGGTCCTGAAGGAACTGGAAGCAATAAGAGTTGATAAAGCAATGGGGCCAGATGGGGTGCACCCCAGGGTCCTTAAAGAACTAAGAGAGGTGGGGGCTGAACCTCTGGCTATCCTGTTTAGCTGATCACTGGAAACAGGGGAGGTACCCAAAGATAGGAGGACAGCAGATGTAGTCCCCTTATACAAAAGTGGGAACAAAGAGGAAGCAGGGAACTACAGACCAGTCAGCCTCACCTCGGTAGTGGGGAAGATCATGGAAGCACTACTGAAGGAGAGATTGGTGGAACATCTGGTTGTCAATGGACTACAGGACCCAAGGCAGCATGGTTTCGCCAGGGGGAGGTCATGTCAGACCAACCTCGTTGAATTTTTTGACTGGGTGACTAGGGAGGTGGATCAGGGGAAGGCAGTGGACATGGCCTGTCTGGACTTCAGCAAGGCCTTTGACACTGTGCCACATAGAAGACTATTACATAAACTGGGGAATATGGGTGTGGGCAGGACAGTAGTGTAGTGGGTAGGTAACTGGCTGGGCGGCAGGACACAGAGGGTGGTGGTAAATGGCTGTCACTCTCACAGAGGGAAAAGTGACCAGTGGGGTACCACAGGGATCAGTGCTGGGACCGGTCCTATTCAACATCTTCATCAGTGAGATTGCACAGGACCTAGAAGGCAGAATTTCACTGTTCGCTGATGACACAAAGCTCTGTAACAGAGTAGACACACAAGAGGGTGTAGACAGAATGAGAAGGGACCTGTAGAAACTTGAAGAATGGTCAGGGGTTTGGCAGTTGAAATTCAATGCAAAGAAGTGCAAGATAATGCATATGGGGCACAAAAACCCAGGCACAATATATCAGTTGAGGGGTGAGGATATAGCATGCACCAAGCATGAAATGGATCTTGGGGTTATCATCTCTGATGACCTCAAGGTAGGGAAACAGTGTGACAAGGCAGCAGGTAAAGCAAATAGGATGCTGGGATGCATAGGCAGGGCATCACCAGCAGGAAAAGGAGGTCATAATTCCACTATAAAAGACACAGTGAGGCCCCACCTGAGTACAGTGTACAGTTCTGGAGACCTTACCTACATAAGGACATAGACAGGGAGAGAAGGTTCAGAGGAGGCAACAAAGATGGTACATGGATTGCATCACAAGTCCTATGAGGACAGGTTGAAGGTACTGAATATGTACTCCCTGGAGGAGAGGAGGGAGAGAGGGGATATGATAGAGACATACAAGTATCTTACAGGGAGGAACAGGGTGCAGGAATACTCTATTTTTAAGTGAAAAAGATGTTCCAGGACTAGAAGACATGGGATGAAGTTGGAGGGAGGACGATTCAGAGGAAACGTGAGAAAGAATTTCTTCACAGAACGGGTGGTGGACAAGTGGAACACACTGCCAGAGGAAGTGGTGGGGGCTGAAACAATCACGGGATTTAAGAATGCATGGGATAGACATAAAGGAATTCTGGAGGTCACGCATAAGGGGCAACAGACTTCTAGGAAAACATAAACTGAACTTACAAGCTCAAAGGGACAGACTGGGTGGGCCATAGGCCCTTATCTGCCGACACTGTCTATGTATCTATGTATCTATGGGATGGCCCAGTTCTGTAAAATGTTGAAAACCACAAGGGAGGAGGTGCTGTGATTTCCTCTTACTGAAGTTGATATTTGCTAACATTTTGTCTTTGACTTGGAATTTCCCCAAACCTCTCAGTATCAGATTAACTAAACTTCTAATGATAACATGGCTTTGATGCTAGTATATGAATTGGCAATTGTTTGCATATCTTGACAATTTCTGTAGGTAATATTAACACCTTGCAGGCTTGCAAAGAAATGATATCCAATGTAAAGTAATATATTTTCCCTAACTGCTCAAGACCCCCAACAACACTTCTAAAGTACATAAAAGAAGAAACAGAACCTAAACCAATGCAGTTTACTAAAGTGTTGAGAGATTATGGTGGCAGGGTTATAATAAAGCAATAACCATCGCCTCACCATTATAAAAAACAGAGAGCTTTCCAATTATTATAAAATCTAGCTGCAGTAGCAAGCCACAAAAATGATTAGAGGATCTGAGATCATAACTTGGAGGACTTGGGGATAATTAAACTAGAGAAGCAACAAAAGGGGTATGATAAAAATGCCAAAACTTTTAATAGGATGTGATTGGTAGATGGAAGTAAACTGTGTCAGTTAGGACAGAATAACAGAAAAAGAGGTCATAGCTTTAAGAGATACATCTTATCCCATCACTCCTCATCTACTTAGGTGTCCCCCAAAGATCTGTCCTGGGTCCCATACTCTTTTCTATCTTCCTTAAATGCTTCCCCACTGCCTGTTCCTCTGCATCCATTCACATGCGTACAGATGACACTGTGCTTTTTGCCTCTTACCCCTGACCTCTCTGCATGCATCCAGCTGGACTTCAAAAACATCCACCGCTGATTCAACCAACTGTCCCTAAATGCCAAGAAAATTGTCACCATGGACACTGGCACCCGGCAGAGGCTCATCATGCTCTCCCCTCTCCCCTCATTCCATACTCTCAATGACACTGCAGTTGAAGATATCTCCTCCTTCGAGTACCTTGGGTTCTGAACGGAATGCCACCTTGTTTTCTCAATGCGCATTCATGCCATCCACTACAAGCTCCACACCACACTTAGTGTGCTGTTCAGGAACAAAGCACATATTCTACTTCATGCCCTCCAAGAACTAGTTTGAAGATGATCCTCTTTATGTTTGACTATGCTGACATTGTCTATAGAGCAGCTTCAAAAGTCTACCTGCCACACTGAAACCCCATTCTGCTGCTTCTTTGGACAGCTATCCTAATACCTTCCACTGCTCTCTGTACTCCTTCCTTTCCCTCCCTGCCTTGATGTCAGCTGCCTCATCCACTGTGCCTCCTTCATATCAAATTATGGCTTGGCTCCTCTTTACCATTCCTCCTTTCTCTGTTGCCCTCTTCATCCTCCTATCATCTTCAGAACATTGTTTTCCATTCCCTTTCCATCCACCCTGAGAAAATCTTCTGTGGGACAAGTTGCATTCTCATACCTTTTCCCCAATTTCTGGTCCTGTCTTCCCTTGACTATCCACTCAGTCTCTTCCTCCTTCTCCCCCAGATTTCTTCTTTGGGACTCTTCTACCCCCTCATGCAACTGCACCTGACCCCTGACCTTAGACTGGTACCCCCCACTTCAGAGCAATTTTTGTCCACCTTAGGTGCCTCGATCATATGGCATTCAGTCTTCTCCTAATATTGTTTTGCATCTGGTAATATATTGTACTTGCACCTTATTGTATGGTACTTGCACCTTATTGTATGGTACTTGCACCTTTTATTTTTGTTGTTCTGTTCTACTCTACCTGCCTGTCTATTGTGGCAGCACAGATAAAAATGTATTTTAATTACTCTGCACCTTATTGTATATTTGTTTACTCTTGAAAATGTAACCTATATGGTTTTATGTGAATATTGTAACCTATATAGATTGATATAGTGTACATTTTGTCTCTATACAGCTTATCAGTTATCCACCATTTACACAGGATCATAATGTGGTGGGTGGCTAGCCATTTTGGCATGTAGCAGCCCTGGCCTTTTCTGTTGTCTCCCTAAGGAGTGCTGTGTGCAATGACACAAGTGCATCTGTTTGCTGTGGTGTGCGTTATGCTGCAGAAGTCCAAAAGCTCCTCCTACCCTTCCATGTGCTCCCATTGATGCTGCCACCTGGCCTTTGACAGAAACAAGCTGCTACAAGCTCAGTAGGTCTTTCCTAGTAAAACATTTTAAATAAATAAATAAATGCAAAAGGAATACAAGTAAATGTCAAGAAATATGTTCTTTTTTCTCAATGATAACATTACAGGTTATGAGAACTGAGCAAACTAAGATGTGAGTTTTACATCAACAGAGTGATCAGAGATTCCTGCCATTATAATTTTCCTCTTCTCAGTTGATTGGTAAGAAAAGAGCACATTACTGTGCAAGACACAGCTGTAAATGAGGCTTGACTTGATGATTTGTTATTTCTGGCAAACCGTAAGTTAAAAGAACACAGACACATTACAGCTTCATATCACATGGTGGGTGCATCTGCTGAGATGGAAAGAAGGCAGAATAAATAGACTGTTTGGTCCTTTTCCATCTCTTAGAACCTATATTCCAATCTGAAATTAAATAGCCTTTTTAAAGGAGAACTGTGTTTAATCTGCAAGTCTTTGTCTTGTTGTGTAGAAGCTGTCTTTACAAAATTATTTCACATTCTTTTGTTGCTCCCTCTTTACTGACCTTTAAGTAAACTGAAATGGTATTTCAGATTTATTAAATAGTAATAAATACAATTTGAGGACTATACGATATAGCTTATATCTTTCTTAAGCTGATATGTTGTTGGCACAATACTGCTGTGGGTAACACTTTACCATAAGGGGTGTTATTTCCATTATATTACACTGTATCAGTTAATTACTTCTTTGTGAACTAATACAAAGTGCTTAAATGAACATACAAACATATGAAATTGGCAGCAGATACAGGCCATACAGTATATCTAGTCTGCTTGAGTGTGCAGCACTTCAGACATTTAAACTGCAGCTGCCCCTCCCAGCTACCCCTTCCGCTGTATTTCATTCTACTTCCTGCTCACCCCCCCATCCACCCTCAGATTGGACCCTCCATTTGATCCTGTCCCACCCCTCAGCACATTCCACCCTGTAACCACCCTTTCTGTGAAATAGTGCCTCCTCATTTCCTCCTGAATCTTCCTCCTTCCAGTTTCAGACTGCGTCCCTGGTCTCCCTCCACCTTTTAATCTATACATACCCTCAATGTTAACTCTGTTCATGCCCTTTAGGTACCTGAAGTCTGAATCATATCCCTCTCTCCTTCTGTCCTCTAGGAATACATATTGAGCTCCTCAATCTCTCCTCATATGATTTATCCCCCAACCTGAGGATAATTTTCATTGCCATATGCTGTACCCTCTCCAGTAGCTGATATCCTTTTTCAAGCAGGGTGTTATTAGTGCATGCAGTACTCCAAATGCATCCTCACCAGGGACCTGTATAGGGCAGAATGACTTCCCCTCTCCAGAGATGATTCCCTTGTGATGCACCCCAGCATTCTGTTTGCCTTTGCCACTGCCCTCCTGCACTGCATTGAGTGGTTCATTTCCCTTGTTAGTAGTACTCCCAGATCCTTCTCATCTATTAAGTGGATAACTGAACTCCCCCAACCAGTAACTATTCCCAGGTTTCTGGCCCCAAGTGCATGACTTTACACTTCTTGGCATTGAACCCTAGTTGTCATGTGTTTGACCAGCCTCTCAAGTCATGCTAAATCCTCTTGGAGTACCTTACCACCCCCATCCACTTCCACACTGATGTTTGTGTGGTCTGCAAAGAGGTTGAGTTTACTTTTTATCCTGTCCAATATGTTGGCAATGGAAAATGTGTAAACAGTACCGCTCTAGCACCAAGCCCTGTAGGACCCCACTTGTTACAGGTCTTGGCCCAATAGCTCACCTCCCATGACTACCCTCAGATGCCTATCCTGCAACCAACTCTTAACCCATCTAACCAGTTTCCTCCCTACCCCAGGTTACACAACTTGCTGGGCAGCCTTCCATGAGGCACTGAGTCAAAGGCATTGCTGATGTCCAGGTAAGGACACCCCGCATGGCCTTTATCCAGTGCCTGCATCACCCACCAGGTTTGTCTGACAGGATCTGCCTCAGACAAACCCATGCTGCCTGCCATCCTGGAGACCATTCTCCTCCAGAAATTTCACCAGCCTCTACATTAGCTTTCCATCAATGGTGGTAAAGCTCACCAGTCTGTAATTCCCTGGTTTGTCCCTGGGCTCACTTCTTATGGAGAGGCACCACATGTGCCATCCTCCAGTCCCTGGGCTTGCACCCAGTACCCAGGGATGAGCTGAATAAGTCTGCCAGCACACCCACCAGGACTTCTGCCAACTCTTTCAGGACTCTTGGATGGACTCCATTCAGCCCTAGTGCCTTATCCACCTCAGGGACTTAAGACACTCCATCAGCCCGCACTGGGATCTCTCCATCCATAACCTCCTCTCCTCCTACACCCATCTCACCTTCCTTAGGCATGGGCCTATCTCTCTCCCTGGTGAACAATGAACAGAAGTACTCATTGAGTACTTCTGGCTGCACTGCCTCCTTTTCCACCATTCTTGATACTAACAATCGTATCCTTACTCTTTCTCTTCTCCCTTATATAACTGAAGAAATTCTTTTCTCCTTCTCTGATCCCCTGTGCTAGCCTCAGTTGTCACAATGCTGTGGCTGCCCATACTATTCTACTTAACTCTCTGGATTTCTTCACGCATTCCTCCCTGTCCTCTTCCCGATTGGATCTTTTATTGTTCCTAAAGGCAGCCCTCTTTTCCCTCAGCCTCTTCACAACCTCTCTTTTCATCCAGCTTGGCAATTTGATATTTGTTATGTTGTCATGCATTTCTGACATACCAATCAGGAATACTTATTGTATCAAATGTGTTACTATTATTGTGTTGCTTTGAATTAATTTTGAATGCAGATGTAAGGCTTGACATGATGTGGGTTATGTGGGGGTACCCACACACCTTATAGAGTGTGTCATTAGACTAACTGCCTAGTGAATTCTTCAATTGCCCATGCCATGGAGTGCCTTATTGCAAATTTACCCAATAACCCTTTCAAGACAATGAATAATTTTGGATAGAAAACTGTGTTATTTTGATAGTTTCAATTTTTTTTAAGCAGTTACTGAAATATTCATGCTCTGTCTGTTAAATAGTCCATCCTACCTGTCCACAACCCACTTCTGCACAATTTTATTTCCATGTCCACCATTCTGTCCTGCTGTTCAATTGTTTTTATTTTTTTGTGCCAGTTTGTTGTTGTCAATGCAGGGAAATAGATCATGTGGGACAGTGTCAGCACTGACAGCAGTAGAGAGTAAAGGAAAGACATCAAGAGCCGCAACTGGAAAGTGCAGTCAGAGAGGGAGAGATGGAGTCAGTGAGATAAAGAGTGACAGTTCTGCTGCACAGCAGAGAAGGTGAATGGAGATTGTACCAGGCAGCAATGACAGAGAGTGGCCATCTAGAGGTATACAATTGTAACAGTGAAGCTTTCACAGTGACGCTGTCACAGAGACACCAACCTGTTGACACCCGCAGTGTCGACTGGGTTGCCAGTGCAATAGCTGAGTCATCAGCTCTGGAGTTTGGCTGCTCTCCCCTGTCATCTGCTCCCCCCCCCGAGTTGGAATCCCTAAGTCCTGGGTTAAACAGGAAAAGGTCCTACAAAAAGGGAGCGTAACTGAAATCTACTGTCACTGGACAGAGTGGGAGTGTTGCTGCATGAAGATCACCAGTGCAGCAGGAGAAGTGAGAAAAAAGACATGATAATTGCACTGTAATCAATAAATGACTGTTATGTTCTCAGACATTCCTGATATACCAATCAAGAATACTTAAATGTACTCTTTTTATATCAAATGTGTTATAACTGTATTACTTGGAAATAATTTGAATGCAAATGTTTATTTAAGCAATAAGGCATGACATGATGTGAGGTTATTTAGGGTTTACTCACATGTCTCATGTGGTGTGTCATTAGACTAACTTCATCACAAATTCTTCAATAGCTCATGCCTTGGAGTGTTGTAATGCAAATTTACCTAATGCCCCTTTCAAAGCAATAAAGAATATGTTAAAAAATGTGTTACATTGATAGCTTTGAAGTATTTAAACATTGTTATTGAAATATCCATGCTCCTTATCTTAAAAACCCCTCCTACTGGTCCATCCCCCACCCCAGGGTTTTAGTTCCAGACACACCCGTTCCATTCTGCAGTTCAGTTTGTCTTATTGTGCCAGTTTGCAGTTGTCAGTGCTAGGAAAGAGATCATGAGAGACATAGTATCTGCACAGATACTAGCAGAGAGTAAGGAAAGACATTGAGATCACAACTGGAGAGTACAGTGAGAGAGGGAGAGAAGGTGTCAGTGAGATAAACAAATTGAGAGAGACAATGCTGCTGCACAGCAGAGAAGGTGACTGATTGTACCAGGGTAGCAATGAGTGAGAGTGGCCATTTTATTCAGGAAGAGGTGCTGCAAAAAAAGGAGAGTAGTTAAAAGCTACTGTCGTTAGGAGGGAACTGGAGTGGTGCTGCAAGGAGATCACCAGTACAGTAGGGAGAAATGAAAAACAGAGCAGTTGTGAGTTGAAGAATAAAAGACAACAGTATTAAATGATACTAAAATGATAGCTCCCCTTTCATCTGTTCTTACTCCTTTCTTCAATTCCCTCTGCCTCATATTCCCTCTTCTCCAGGGATTCTCACACCTTCTCCCTTCCCAACCCTCACTCCTCTGCTGAGCAGTCAGCCTTCTCCAGTCACCTTCTTTCCCTTTGGAACCTCCTCCCCTCCTCTCTCCATCTCTCCCCCATCCACAACTACTGTACTTTAGGCTCCTGCTAAAAATCCTTCCCACCCCACATGCTCCTATTATTCCCCTCTTTGATTCCTCCCTTGTTGGAGCCCCCATCATCCCTGTTGTTGGGCCTTCTCCTGTGATACAGCGTGTATCTGGCTCCTTCCTTTTCTACATCTACATTGCCATTTATTCATCCTTCTTTTGGTTCTTTATTTGCGCATCAAAGCTGTGCATTGTAACTTTATTTAACTTTGTTTCTTTTTATGTGCATTTGTAATTTAATTAATTGTAATCTGTCTGTACTTTTCGTTGTACTAATCATTGATACTGCATATGCTTTTACTGTTGTATTTCCTGCTTCCCTCTCCCCCAGTTGCACATGGAAATGAGCGTTGGCTCAGTGTGCTTCTCCCTGTTACCAATTTTCAAACAAAAATAAAATAAATAAATAGCATTGTATGCATAGAGCTTGCAGTTGCTTGTTAGTGTACAGTACAAGTTGCATTAAACTGTCCCTTCAATGAGCTGGTTTAGCATTGTTTTTTTTTTGTTTTTTTACAGCTGGCAATGCATTGGCAGCTCACATTGCATTGTTTTTCAACACTTAACCAGCTCAAGAGCAACGTTTATAAAATATTTTTGCAGCTCAACTGAAATGCATTGGAAACCCATTCATAATGCAATGCAAAACTGAGCTGTAACTCTTAGGAACCAGTTTGTGTATGGCTTTGAACTGAATCCAGCAACATGTATGCAACCCAGTCTGAAATGCTAAAGTAACTCATTGGTAGAACAGTTTAATATGTATTGTATTGTATAGCAGCAGGTGCCTTAGAGACAGTTTTGATGGTGTGTTTAATTGGCAAGATGGCAGGCGAAAACAGAAGTTTAACATGTGAAGACAGTGTATTGATTTTGTGTAAGATATGTCATCTGTTGTTACTTTACCTATGAGATTTACCCTTAGGGAAAGATGGCATCTCATCAATCAGGATCTAATCTCTTAAAAACCAATTGTGTAATAAGGCCTTATTCATAAGAAAACTGTGGACCTGAAATAACAACACAAATTAATAGTGTGGTCAGGCTCCTGAAGGACAACATTTAACAGCAGGAGGAGTCTGCTCCAAACCCTTTAATGCAATCTACCAGTCTATCAATCAATCAAATCAATCTTTATTTTACCAGGTGAAAACACCATTGAGGAGAACTCATTTACAAGGTGGACCTTGACAAAATACACATATTCAATAATAACAATGTAGGTAGTTTACATAACAGGAGGGTTATACAGCAAGTTTAACATCAGAATACAAAGAAGGAGAGTCACCCACGATTACAAAAGATGTACACAAAATGCATAAGAAAATATACACAATATATACATACATAATAAACACTGAGAATATATAAACAAGATATATGGAGGTTCTCACAGCATACACTCTAATATAGCACACACAAATGCACAATATCACGAAGTATGGGTAATTTAACATAAGTTTAAAGGATGCGGTAACTAACGATTAAGGGCGTACACAGTATCGAACACATGCGACTAGCCAGTCAGTTAGATAGGTGCTAAATGTTAAAAAGGCTGAACAGAAACTGGCTTACAGTTCATTTCAGAGCAGTGCTACTCTACAGATGGGTAGGGAAGAGGGCTCAGGGAGACCTGAGGGGCGTATGGGTAGAGGGGAGAGGGAAAAGAGGGGAATGGGGGTGAGGGTTGAACCTGTATAGAGTTGTGTAGTATGTGCTTGCCATTATGACTTTGAAGCCATAGTCGGATGTGACTGCAGGATAATAGTGGAGAGGGGCAGATTATGAGAAGCAGGAGCAAGTATCCTTGAGGGAGTGACTCAGAAGAGTCTTAAAGATGGGAAATCAGAGTAATTTTGTGAGTTTTAGGGTGCTTTGGATGTTGTTCCACAGGGTAGGTAGGAAGGACATGGCTTATGGACTGGAGACTAAACTTACTCAACATACAGTTTATTTATTTAGTTATTCAAAATGCCTTTGAGCCAGAGGCTCGTTTATAGAGATTCCACGTCAGGAGCAAGAATACACAGTAAAACAGATACAATCATTTGTGAGAGGTACATAAGACAAAATAAGCAGCAGGCACATACAATTGTTACAGTAATGCAAGTAAAGATGAGGAGAACATAGCCAGACTTTTTTTCACAACAGTTCTTTTGTCTAAGAGCAATGTGGATAAGGCATCAGTTCCGACTTAATACTAGGAGTAAGTGCATAGAAAGGCAGGAGGATGAGATGATTAGGTGGATGGCTACATCCTGCAGAGAGTATATGAGGAGAAGCAGGGGAGACAAGAGTAAAAGAGAAGTAGTAGGTGGCATGGATATAGCTAAAGTTTGCACTGTTAGTAAAGGGTGGTATAAGATAAAGGTAAGGATGGGGTAGGCAGGATAAAAGAGTGGCCATGAAGCCAGAGGGATGGGGTTAATTGGGGAGTAGAAGGGGGCATGAGGGGAAAGGAAGAACAGCTACTGTAGTGGGAGAGAAGTGGGGGAAGTTGCACTAGTGATTCAAGGGAGGCCTGGAAACTAGAGTAGTGTTTGGTATAGAATGATAGGAGAGGGGATAGGGGACCTAGGAAACTAATGGATAAGGGAAGAGTTGGGGAGGGGTCTTAGACAAGTAGCATGCATGGTAATCTTCTTGGAGGTGCTGTCTTACTATGGCATAGGTGAGGCTAGGTGCTCCACACCATAGGATTCAATCAGTGGTTGAAAAACTGGTGCAGAGCTCAGGGTTTTGTCTTCATTGAGGACTGGGAGTCCACTTGGAGGGATGGAGGCCTATCCTGGCAAGATGGTCTGCATCGGTTCAGGAGGGGAACCAGGATCCTAGGTGATAGGTTGAAATGATTCATTGGCAAGCATTTAAACTAGCCAAGGGGGGGCACTAAAAAGGAGCAGGGAAATCCTAGCCCCCCCCCACAAAATCAGGGTAGTTAGTGAGGTAAACACCAAGACAGAGAAGTCGATAGAGAGAGAGGCAGGAGTAAATGGAGAAAAAGGCAAAGGCAGTAAGGGCAGACATGGTGCAAAAAGGGGTAAGGCCATCAAAAAATGGAGGGTAATGAGTACCAATGCCCGTAGTCTAGCTAACAAGCTCCCTGAACTGGTGGCATTGATTGAAGAGGGATGCCTGGATATTGTGGCAGTCACAGAAATATGGTCCACACAGAACCATGACTGGGATGTCAACATACCAGGGTACACAATCTACAGGAGGGACAGGGAGGGTAGAAGAGGTGGAGGAGTAGCTCTCTACATAAGGGAAGGGATCAAAGCAATGGGACTAAAGGGTAAACAGGTAGGAGAGGAGGCACTGTGGGTCACCCTGGAGAGCAGAAATGGCACCACAATCCACACAGGGGTTGTATACAGACCCCCATCTCAAGGGGAGGAAATGGACAAGGAAAGGATAGAAGGCATCCATAGGATGACATAAAAAGAGGAGATATTGTTAATGGGGGACCTGAATATGCCACATGTTAACTGGGCACGTTGCTACAGCCACATCCAAGAGCAGGGTCATTCTCGATGCCCTACAGGGCATGCCTCAGACAGTTAGTGTTGGAACCCACTCAGGAGGGAGAAGTCTTAGACCTGGTACTTTCAAAAGGGACGGAGAGGATCTCAGATCTAGAAGTGGGTAGCCATCTGGGAACAAGTGACCACCAAACAGTGTGGTTCACGATAAACACAGCTGCAGTGTCAAGCCATACAAAAGTGAGGGTACTGGACTTTAGGAGGGCTGACTTTGTCAAAATGGGAGAGTGCCTCAGAAAAACACTAGCAAACAGGCAAGAAGGAGGAGTGGAGGAACAATGGGGAAACATTAAAACTGCCATCACAGAGGCAACAAACCTTAGTGTGAAGCAAATAAATCAAAATGAAAGAAAAAACCTCTATGGTTCTCAAAAGAGGTGGGGGAGAAGGTTAGGGAGAAAAAGATAGCATTCAGGAAGTATAAGGAAACACAGAAAGAACAGGACAGAGAACCAATGTTGGGTAAGTTACTTTTTCTATTACTTTTCTATTACGTTTGTAGACGTGTTCCAGGAAGCTCTGCGCAGTCACTAGCAAGGATGGAAAAGTACTAGAAAAAGTAATGCACCTTACAATTATAGTTACTTATTTTTTTTTATACAAAAACAATACAAAAATAACAAATAACTGTAACAGATTACAATATTTAAAAGTAATAGGTTAGTTACTAGTTACTAAATAATGTAATCAGTTACAAGTTACTTATTTCTTTGTATAAAAAGACATAAGTAATTATAACTGCAAGGTGTATTACTTATTCTTGTACTTCTCCTTCCTTGCTAGTGACTGCACAGAGCTTTCTGAGACAAGTTTCCAAAAGTAAAAGAAAGTAATAGAAAAAGTAACTTACCCAACACTGCAGAGAACTTTGGAAAAGATCACTACTCATTTAAGAAGGAATTAAACCTTTTCTAGGTACATTAGGGAGCCAAGAAAGACCAAGGGAGGGATAGTGAGGCTTAATAAATGGGAGGGTGGGTGGGCAGAGAGGGACAGTGAAAAAGCAGGGATACTGAATGAATACTTCTGCTCAGTATTCACAAAAGAAGAGGGGGAGGTACTTATCCAATCAATAGAAGCACTCTGGATAGGGGATTGACACCAGTCCATTCACAGAAGAAAAGGTTCTGAAAGAACTAAAACTGAAGGTGGACAAAGCAATGGGGCCTGACGGGATTCACCCCAGAATTCTAAAAATACTAAGGGGAGAACTAGTGACACCACTGACTACCCTTTTTAACAAATAATGGGAGGATGGTGTGATATCTAAGGACTGGAGGAGGGCAGATGTGATTCCCCTTCACAAAAGTGGTAGCAAGACAGATGCAGGAAACTACAGACCTGTTAGCTTGACCTCAGTGGTAGGGAAAATTATGGAATCACTTCTAAAAGAAAGAATTGTTGAACACCTAGAGGTGAACCTGTCATAGGACCCAAGGCAGCATAGATTCACAGCAGGAAGGTCATGTCAGCTGAATCAAATAGATTTATTTGACTGGGAGACCAAAGTAGTAGACCAGGGAGAGGCTGTGGACATGGCCTAGCTAGACTTTAGCAAGACGTTTGACACAGTCCCACACAAAAGATTAATAAACAAACTAGCCAGCCTGGGAGTGGGTCCCAGGGTGGTATCCTGGGTAAAAAATTGGTTGAACAACAAGACACAGAGGTTAATATTAAATGGAGTCCACTCCAAATAAAGGGGGGTTACTAGTGGGGTACCACAGGGTTCAGTACTGGGTCCGGTCCTTTTTAATGTCTTTATAAATGACATTGCAGAGGGACTGGAAGGAAAAGAATGCCTCTTTACAGATGACACAAAGATCTACAACAGGGTTAGTACACAAGGGGGGGTGGAAAGAATGAGAAGGAACTTGGCAAGGTTGGATGAATGGTCAAAAGTATGACAGTTTAGATTCAGTGCAAAGAAATGCAAAGTAATGCATCTGGGAAACAAAACCAAGGGATGAGTACACAATGTGGGAGGTTATTAAAACAACAAAAATGGAAAGGGACTTGGGGGTAGTCATATCAGATGACCTAAAGGTAAGCATGCATTGTGAGAAGGCATAAGGATAGCTGGGGGATATGGGGATATATAGGAGAGGTATCACCAGTAGAAAACAGGAAGTTGTTATCCCTCTGTACAGACAGTTGGTGAGACCCCATCCGAGTACTGTGTGTGGTTCTGAGACCCCATCTCTACAAGGACATAGACAGGATGGAGGCTGTCCAGAGGAGGGGAACTAAAATGGTGCAGTGTCTGCAACAGAAGCCATACAAAGAGAGACTAAAAGAGCTTAATATGTATACCCTTGAGGAAAGAAGTGAGAGGGGAGACGTGATGGAAACTTTCAGGTACCTCAAGGGAATCAACAAAGTCCAAGAGGGCAGCATTTTTCAGAAAAAGAGATGTCCAAGAACAAGGGGACACAATCTGAAGATAGAGGGGGGACGGCTCAGGGGAAATGTGAGAAAATATTTTTTCACAGAGAGGGTGGTGGACGCATGGAATGGCCTTCCTGAGGTGGTTGTGGGGTCAAAAACTGGGGGAGTTCAAGAAAGCATGGGAGAGACATAAGGCAATTCTGGTGGGGGTAGGAAGATGTAAGCTGTTGGTTAACTAGGATCTGCAGCTTATCAATAGGTAGGGAAATGGGCAGACTAGGTGGGCCAAGCAGTCCTTAGCTGCTGTCAAAGTCTATGTTTCTATGCTATGAGACCGAAGTAGCTATAATTAGTGAATTGTGAAGCTTGATAAACTAGATAAGGAGGTAATGTAAGATATTAGGTCCAGCAGTCACAGCCACTGGTAGATGCAAGTAGCACATAAAGTTTAGTTTTAAATGGTCCAGGCTTGTTTTCCTTCTGTACATCTTCACAGAAAGTTTAGCCAGAGAGGTGCATGGTATTCAAAGGCCGCTGGCCTTGTGAGGTATGGAAAGTGACCTTTAGTGACTGGTTATTCATGCCCCTAGTACTTCTGGTGGAGTTAGGTAGGCTTAGTAGGTTCTGAACTCCCAGGGGAGAAAGCCCAAGGGTGGATTTCTTGGCCAGAAGGCAGATTTGATATTGTATTCTACTTTTCAAGTTAAGCCAACCTGACTGTGCATACGATTTATATGAGTAGGTCAGCCAGTTAGCGCCCAGTACAAGCCGACAGGCCTTGTTAAGAGTCGTCTTGATCCGTTTGAGGGACGTGGGAGTTGCAGGCTCCATATACCACTAGGCTGTAATCAATGTTTGACAGCACAGAGCTTGTAGCCACAAATTTTAGCTCTTCATTGGTTAGGCAATTTTTATTTCTGTAGAACAGGTCCAGTTTAGCGTTTGCTGTCCTGCCTACCAGATCAATATGTTGAGTATACGACAGTGTGCTGTCTAATGTTACTCCAAGATATTTGAAGTTTTGTACCATTTCAAGGGGGGAATTAAGATTGTTGTGTATTTGTAGTTGGAAGGACTTATGTCTTTATTTATTTATTTATTTGTTAGAGATTGGAATTACAACCCTTTGAGTCAGAGACTCATTTCCAAAGGCTCCATGTCATAAATACACACATTTAGATACAGCAGGGTAAAAACATGACATACATACATACATTCACTCTGTTGCTACATACAGTTCATAAGTTACAGCATTTTATACATGGGAACTGTAATGTGAGATAGGAAAAAATATACAAGAGGCAGTGAGAGAAAGCAGTGGTCTATATAATGATTTAGCTAAGCCTGTTGGAGTAGCCAGTACAGTGGTTTCCTAGGAATTTTCATGTTGGAGTGGAGAGAAAACATTGCTATGCAAGAAAAATTCAGGCAGTCTAGGAATGACTTTGTCTAAGTTGCAATTTTGGTACTAGATACCATTCTTGGTCCGTGGTGGCCCAGTGGCTGGCAGTTCACTGCTGTGGGCAATGACAGGTGCAGGTTGTGAGTATGTGGTTCCTGAGGGCAATTTTGAGTGCACCAATTTTAGGGAGGCTGCTGACACTTGCAGGGAGGGAGCTGAACCAGGATGGGGTCCTGTATGAGAAGACCCTTTGTGTTAAGGAGGTTCTTACCTGTGGGAGTGCTAGGGACGGCTTATCGGTTCTGCAGGTGGAGACGGTGGAGGTCAAAAGGTGGAGGGAAGATGAAATTCCCAGTGCCGTTAGTCCAGGGAGGGTCTTCTGGGCCATAAGTCAGGACTGGTATAGTAGCCTTTCCTCAAAGCTGAGTATTTGAGTGAGGTAGTAGAGGGTTCAGGAGTGGGTTAGCCAGTCTGCACCGGACAGGAACCTGCATGCCTTGTTGATGGACACTTTAATTTTGTTGAGAGTGGTGGCATCCGCAGCCACGTAGATCATAGGCTGTAATCGATTAGCAATAGTACTGATGAAGTGATGGCTAGATGGAGATCTTCGGGGTAGGCAGTCTCTGTCATGGTAGAGGAGGCCAACGCATATCAGCCGCAGATGTGAGAGCATCATTGTAAGTGTGGGGAGTGAGGGCTGGGTGTAAAAGTATGCCTAAGTATGTATAGGAGGTGACATGCTCAATGGGTTGGAGGGAGCTGGAGAGGAGCCACAGTGGGGAGTTTCTTAGTTTATGTTGGTGATGGGCAAACATCATGGCCTTGGTTTTTCCTCAGGTTCAAAATAAATCTATGGTCCATGAACTAGTGCTCGGTCAGGCTAAAAGAGTGCTGATGGGAGGTCTGCAGACTGATGGGGTTTGTGTGGGTTGCACAGAGTACGGCATCGTCTGCATAGAGTAGGACCTTGTCTTCACATGAGTTTGATAGTGCATTGATGAATAAACTGAAAAGTAGCGGACCCAGGATGGACCCCTGTGGGACCATGATCGAATGGGGTGGGTACTGGAGAGTGTCGTATTGATCTTGATGCATTGTGTTCTAGAGGATAGGTAGTTTGTGAACCAAGCTAGGGGGCCCTGTGAGAAACCTAGTTGCTGGAGGAAGTCAAAGAGGAGGGGGTGACTGACTGTATTGAAGGCCTTGGATAGGTCTATAAACACGGCTCCAGCTAGCTTGCCTTTGTCGAGCGTGCCATGGAGGACATTAGAAAACTTTAGGAGTGCCAAGGTGGTATTATGGCCTGGGTGGAAACTGTGCTGCTCCTTGCAGGGTTACAATGTAGGTGGCGAATTGGTCCACCACTACCTTTTCCAGGGCTTTGGGGGGGGGGTAAAGTTTGGTCAGTAGTTCCTGGGAGATAGGTTGTCCCCACCTTTGTGAATGGGAGTTATTACTGAAGTCTTCCAGCCACTTGTGAACTGTCCAAGACAAAGGGATTGGTTGATCAAGCCAGTTAGGGGGGTTGAGCAGCACATTCAAGGCCAGTCGGAGTAGTCTTAGGTCCAAGGGGTCATTTAGGGGGCTGGACCCATTGAGGGCTTTGGTTAGGTATGGCTTGGCTTCCCGAGGAGTTATTGTTCATAGGTAGAAAGTGGGGTGGGACACAGTGGGTGGTTGGGAGCTTGTTATAGAGTCAAAAAGGTTGTTGGGAGCACAAGCTTAGTCAGTGAAGGCTGTGTTGAGACTGTCTGCTATACACTTCGGGTTGGGATGATGATGGCATTGAGGGCAAGCTGAGAGGGGAAGCCTGGGATTTGCCATTTAGAAGCTTGATGTTATCCCAAAACCTATGGGATGACCGCCAGGAGGTGGTTAGAGACAGAGTAGATCTGTAGAATTCAGCTTTTGCCTTTTGAATGGCCCAGGTGCACTTATTTCATTCAGCTCAGTACGCCTGTATGTCAGCTAGTCAGTTGGAGTCACTGGCTTGTGCCAGAGATTGTCTTTTTATTTAGTAGAGAGAGGAGGATGGGGTAATCCAGGGGCATTGTGTTTTAGTGTGGGTCCTTCTGAGTGGGACAAAGATGTCACAGGCCTGGTTGAATGAGCTGGTGAAGTAGTCAAGAGCAGCATCAATGCTGGGGGCAAAAGTATATTGGGGACCAGTCCCACTGGGCAAGATGCTGTTTGAACTTGGTGACATTACCTGGGTGGGTTGCCGTCTGACTGACTTTAGGTGTGGGCTTGGGTAGTCTACTGGACCATGTGAAGATCACTGGGAGTGGTCGCTGAGGGTGTTAGGTAAGATCTGGATGTCCATGATTCTGTGGGGTAGGTTGGACAAGGCGATGTCCAGTAGGGTGTGCATGCCAGTAGAGGTTGCACCTAGTGGGCTGCATTATCACTTGGGAGAGGTCCAGAGCTGCAAGAGTATTCTTGGCTGAGGCAGCAGAGCTGGCGAGCCAGTTTATGTTGAGGTCACCCATTAGGATGTGCTCAAACTTGTGGGGAGGCTGGTGAAGTATTCCATGAGGGAGAAGAGTGCAGAGTATTGTTTCCATGGGGGAATGTAGGCTGCTGTAATGATAAGGGGTGCCCTCGAGGTGTCCGGGGTGTTTTTTATGGACATAGCTTGGGCCCTGTGGTCTAGTTTTGGTGGGGTAATGGGCTGGCCAAGTAAGATGTTGACCAAGAATACTGTGCAGCCACCACCTCACCTTCCAATCCTGTCTTCTCTGAAGAGGGAGTATCCAGGGATGAAGATGAAAGAGTCTGGGGTGGATTTGGACAGCGAGGTCTCCACTAGTCCAATGATGTCAAGTAAGGTGTCGTGCAAGAATACTGTGCAACCACTACCCCACCTTCCAACCCTGTCTGAAGAGGGAGTATTCAGGAATGGAGATGAATGAGTCTGGGGTAGATTTAGAGAGCCAGGCTCCACTAGTCCAAGGACATCATGTCTGTTATGAGCAGAAGCAAATACCATGGTTTTTGTCTTTTTGTAATTTAATAGTAATTTGGATTTAAGGAACCATTGTTCTGCTGTGGAGAAATTAGACTGAATTTTACTTTCTAGCTCAGTAGGGTCAGAGTGGCTTGAATAAAGCACTGTGTCATCTTTGTACAATACATTGTCTTGTACAGTCAGTGGGAGGTGGTTAAGGAACAAACTAAAGATTAAGGACCAAGAATAGAATCTTGGGGCACCCCTGTTGTAACAGGCCGGCTTTCAGAGAGGACATTTTGGATTTTCATTTTTGCTTTCCCTGAGAGTAGCTCCTGAACCATGCAACTGACTCAGCAGAGAGAGAGCCCATAAGGGATAATTGGCTCAGAAGCAGTTCATGGTTAATGGTGTTGAAGGCCTTGATGAGGTTTTTATAAGTTGCCCCACCAAGATCCCTTGGTCTAATGCATTGTGAATGTATCCAGTAATTCAACTAGTGAGGTAGTGGCACTATGCTGCTTCTGGAAGTCATGTTGCTGTTGATACTGCACTTGGTATTTGTCTAGGTGGTCTGTTAATTGATCAGAAACTATGCATTCAAGCACTTTGAGAGGGAAAGTATTGCTATTGTCCTATGATTTGAAAGGATGGTTCTAGCACCATGTTTGTAGATAGGTGTAACCACCGTGGATTTCAGTCGAGGAAATTTACCGAGGTAAAGGATACTATACATTTATCATTTTGATAAGGGAATGAGAATAATATCAAGGGTGAGCTCATCAAGCTTGAGATCAAGTGTATTACTGCTGGCTCTGGACTTGCTAAGCACTTTAGAAAGGTACTTTTGGCCTTGGCTGGGGTGATAACTTTAAGTAGAAGGGGGGTTGAGAGCAAGGGTGGGACACATGTAAGATTGCCATCATTCGAGGGTTGTAGGAAATCAGGAGGCAGGACACCGCTGAGGTCAGTGAATGCCTTATTAGATGTATTGCGATAATATCAGGATCCTTGGTTGGAGTACCTTCAACATTTAATATGGAGGGTGGGGTCTTATTTGGCTTACCTGACAGCATTTTAACATTATTCCAGAACCTATGGCAGTTTTCCCAGGACTTTGTCAACTCAGTTCTAAAATGTTGGCTTTTGGCCTTCTGAATTGCCCACTTGCAGCTGTTCCTGGCTGCTTTATATTTCTACAGATCAGCAGGTGAGCCTGTACTTTTTGCTTTTACTTACAGTTTGTCTCTGTGTTTCATCAATTTTAAGAGCTGGGGGAGAGATCCAAGAGTTATTGGAGTCCCGGATCTTATGTTTAGTGAAGAGGGCAAATATATAGCAGGACTTATTAAATTTGTGCATGAATCCTTCAAGTGCAGAATCAACATCTTCTGCTGTGTCTATGAAGCTCCAGTCTTGGAGTCTTAGGTGTGCTTTAAAGGACTCTAGTTTCTCCTTCTTCAACAGTCTGTTGGTGACAGTTTTAGTTGAAACCTTGGGGGACTTATTTGACCAGCTGCAGAGGATAGGTGAATGGTCACTAAGGGAATCCAGGAGGACTATTGTTCTAGTTATTCTCTCTGTCCAGTTATTGATGACCCAGTCATTTAGTGAGCACGTTCCTGTGCGGGAATTTATCCGAGTGGGAGAGTTTACTAATTGAGCCATGTTGAGAGTGGATAGAGTAACTTTAAATGGACCTGCTTCTGGGGATGACCAGTTGATGTTAAAGTCACCCATTATGTCTAGTTCCACATTCTGACGATGGTCAGACAGGAAGTTGTGGATAATTGTAAAGCTGCTCGTTTGGTCCTTGGGGGGATATATACTAATACCATGGCTAATGCTTTACCATTAGTACCTAGTAGAACTTTTATCACTTGGAGTTGGATGTTACAGCAGCTAGCAATGGGGGTAACATTTGACCTTGAAGTGTTCTTTTAAGTAGAGAACACAGCCACCCCATGCTTGCCAACCCTATTAAGTCTGAATGATGTGCAGCCTGGTAGTTGAATTACCTTGTCCACAAACCTCGGATTCAGCCAGGTTTCAACAACTGATAGAATATCAGGCAGGTGTTGGTAATCCAGACTTGTAAGAAGTCAAGTTTTGCCAGGAGGCTGCAAATATTAATGAAGTTTAGAGTGAGGCAGCTATGGTTTCTGGATAGAGCTGTAGAGCAAGTTATGGGGCTAGGGTTGGGGTGGATAGTCCCAAAGAAAAGCAAGAGTAGCCAAGCCATTCATATAGCCTGCCACTTTAGGTTCACTAATATCTGCAACCTTTTAAGTTTTTTTGGATTTGCAAAGCTTAACTGTAGTATTGGTAATTATCAATTAAGTGAGTGGTGGGGGGAGAGGATACACGTGATGCCCTTTATTGTGAAAAAGGGGTGCAGTGGAATATTGCAGAAGGTTTCTTGCACCAGAGTGAAGGCTGATTTGGGGCCATGTTGGTTATGCAGTATAGTATTATCATTTTTATGGTTGTGAGATTATGTATAGTCATCTCAGTATTCATTGTTAAAGGATGAGAAAGTATCGGGCGTAAAGCCAGAAAGCTAACTGTTCTTATTAGAAGCATCATGTTAGTTGGCAGTGGAACTGAACAAAAGGGCTACTGAACTTGGTAGAAGGTTAAGCAGTAATCCATGGTCACCTGAATCAGAGCAACCCCTACAGTCACCTTAGGTGAGGGAGGAGGGAGGTAGAGAACTCAATATACAGAAAACTTAGCAAAAGGTGAATGAATCTTGGGCTGAGAGAAGGGAGCTGGTAGCAACAGAGGTATGAGATATTAGGAGTGGAGCGGTTGAGAGTTCATAGGTTCATAGGATTATATGAGTTCAAGGGTGGAGACCCATTAATGAACTCGCTGCCATTAACCCAACGGCAGGACTTGAAATTTCCCATGTATTGGTCCAAGTTACACTTAAACTGTCTATGTCTAAACTGGTAATGATAGCTACAGGCAAAGTATTCCAAATTCGAGGAATTATCTGGGTTATGAAGTTATTTCTTTTTAATTGTATGATTAATGTTGGTTAACAGTTTTAGGTTATGTGATCTAGTGTTCTTGCCATTATTTGTATATTGCAAACATAAAGGTTCAAGTAAAGCAGGGTCCTTAGAAGCCTTGTAAATTCAGCAAAGGTCGTCCCTCAAGGCCCTATACTCAGGAGAATATAGTCCCAGAGACATAAGTCTTTCCTCATATGTATGGTTGTGCAAATTATGAATATTTTTTGTCATTCTTCTTTGCACTTGTTCCATTGCAGTTTTAGTACCTACAGATGTTGGGCTATAAAAGATGGAACAATAGTCAATCTGTGATCTTACCAGGCTGGTATATAAAGATGCAATTACTTCAGCTTTATGACTTTTAATACATTTATAGATACAAGCTGTAATTCCTGCACACATTTTAATTGTTTTATTTATGAATATTAAATTTCATATAATTTGTAATAGTAATACCCAAATCAAATTCTGTTTCCACAATTTGGAGCAAAGTATTATTTAAAGTATAATGAGTAAGTTTATTATTAGTACCAAAGTGCATACCCTTACATTTACTGATATTAAATGTCATTTTGTGCTGGTTAGTCCATAAAGCTAGGTGAAATAGATTATTTGGCAGTTCCTTTCTTGATTGTAGATCATTAGTAATACAGCCAATCTTACTATCATCTGCATATTTATTTATCCAGACCCTGTTGGAAGTTTGCATGGTTGCTATCATAATATTAGACAACACAGGCCCCAGAACCGTTCCTTGAGGCACTCCACATGTGACCTCTGTAAACTCCTGAGAAAGAACCCTTTATTATCACATGCTGATTCCTGTCTTTCAGCCATTAATCAACACATTTGATGATATATGGGTCCAAGTTGATCCGCCTAAATTGTTGTAACAATATCGCATGTGACACAGTGTCAAAGGCCTTTTCATACTCAAGATAGATCACATCCACGGGTAGGCCATTGTCTAGAGCATAACTGACAGGCTCAAAAAGTTTATTAAATTATTCTGGCAAGATCTGCCATGTAAAACCATATTGGGCTATATCGGTGTTGTCAGTATCCAAAAGATGAGACTTGATTTTGTAGCAATAAGCTTTCCATTAATTTTCCAACACAGGAGGTGAGACTGATTAAGCAATAAGCATGACCAAAGGGTTATGTTAATGGTCTGTTAATCACCTTATAGGGGTGCACTGTGGCACGAGGTGTAGCCGAGTGCCACATACCCCTAGAGGGTGATTAACTGACCATTAACATAATCCCTAGGCGTGCGCTATTGCTATTATAATAAAAAAATGTTTTTAAACAGTGTTAAACCTTGTTCAGCATATGGCTAAGCTCTACATGTATGTTAATAAAAGATTAACATAAGGCTGTTAGAATGTTTGCAGCCAATCAGAAAGCTCCATTCTTAGACCCTTTTATTATAGGTCCATAATTACCAGGACTTTGTTTGTTTCCTTTTATGAATAGGATCACGGTTGCAGAGTTCCAGTCCCTTGGAACTATGCCTTCACTAATAGAGGTATGAAATAGCCTAGTTAAAATTCCAGACAGTTCAGTTGTCAATCTTTAAGAAAATTAAGGGGTATGTTATCTGGTTCAGCAGAAGAATTATTTTGTATAGATTTTATTGTAGTAATAACAGTTATATGGGAGGATAGTAAGAGAACGATTCAGCAGGGTTAATGGGAGGGATTGGCTAAAGAGGTAATCAAAGGACTGGTTAGCTGCCTGGAGATGAAAGCCAATGAGAGATAGAGTGCAGAGGGTGGAAGGATTTATCCCAATTTAATAGAGGCTGGGGTTGGGGTTGGAGGGTGGGAGAAAAAATTCAAGCAGCAGAAAGCCACCTAAATAAACCAGAACACAAGCCACCAGCAGAGCAGTGAGGTCCCACATTGCAGGAGAATTCAGAGGGTTCGTGGCACAGCCAGTCACAAGGACCCACAAACCAAGCGAGCCAATAGCACTCCAGAGTTCTAGTAGAGCTGGCCAATCAGGGCAGATGCCAGGCACCGGGGTTCAGGCTGCTGCTAGTAGGGCAGAAGCGAAGCAGTGATTACCTTAGAGTTGTGGCCGAAGGTCCAGCTGGGGGTAGAGGCAAGAAGAAAGCCACAACCTGAGGAGGGCAGGGAGTCACTTCAGGCTTCAGCACCTGATCAAGTCTACAGAGAGAGAGAGAGAGAGAGAGAGAGAGAACAGAGGGAGAGAAGGTGTTAGGACGTACAAAGTTACACTTGGTGGGTAGAGGGCAGACAAGGTGTGGAGACTTTAGCACAACCGGGGTATGGAGAGAGTGAAAAGAGGTACAAAAAATGGTGGGAGGGCCACAAGAAACAGGCCAGGAAGAGGGTGAGGGTTTGAGAGGAACAGAAAGGAGGGAAACAGTAAATAGACAAGCAAGAGGAATGGTCTATACTAATTGTAAACACTAGTAAAAGGTTTGCCTAGAGATGCAGGAGGGGGGCTAAGGTAAGAGAGAGACAGTAATGAAATGGGCAGCAGGAGCAAGAGAAGAGAAAAGCTTGAACAGGTGGGGGTTGGGGGCTTAGGTAAGAGAGGGACAGGGATGAAACGAGTAGTAGGACCAGGAAAAGAAAAAAACTTGGACAGCAATTGGGCTCAAAAATAGCAACAGACCTTAAAATCTAACTCTGGTTAACACTTAGGCTATGGAAAAGATTAGCAAAAGGCAGAATAACATATGGATTAACTGTAAGAATACAAACAACTGACTAAATTACACAAATGCATTTGCTTGGACTGCCAGAAATGCTGCAATCAATGTTTGTTGCTGTCTAAAGCAGAAAGTCAGTTTTTACACAGTTACACCCAGAGAGTTAAAGCCATATAAAATTAATTTTTTACACAGTTATAGCCAGAGAATTAAAGCCATAGGATTACCCATAAAACTCCATTTTTACACAGATATACCCAGAGAATTAAAGCCATAGGATTTACTCTATAAAATTCAAGCAGCAGAAAGCCACTCTAAATAAACTAGCACCCAAGTCGCTGCAAAGCAGCAGGTCCCACTGAGGGAGAATTCAGAACGTTGTGGCACAGCCAATCACAAGGACTGGCAACTCAATCAATTTTATTTGAACAGGAATACACCATTGAGTATTATTTACAAGGTGGTCCTGAGGGACGAACAGGAAATGTTCATATGACAACAGAGATTTTACAATACATGGAATAGATGAAACAAAGTGCACATTGACAAATTCATAAACAATCAAGATCAGAATAGTTGAATATTTGTATCCAACTTACTCATATAACAACAGGAATTATACAATGCACAGCTAAATGAAACAAAATATACATCGAAAGTTCAATTATAATAAAAATCAGTTAATAATTGTACCAAGGGAGTAATTTCAGCATACAGTTGAATCGGATGAGATAGGTAGGATTGAGTTGCAGAGTTGGGATAGCAGTGGGCATAGGATGTGAGAGGGAAAAGTGGGACCTGGGTAAGCTGGTAGTGAATAGGTGGAGTTGGGTAGGTGTTTAGCATAGGTGGCAAGGGAATGGGAGTGTAAGGAAGATGGGGGGATAGATAAAGGATATCAAAAATGATAGAAGTCACATAGGAGAGGGACAAGAGGAAGAGAATAATGAGCTCCTTGGTAGAAGTGCGAGAATGCATATGGGGTGCAAGTGAGCCAATGAGTTCTTGTAGGGTTGGCCAATCAGGTCAGATGCCGGGCACCGGGGTTCAGACCAGTGCTAGTACAGCAGAAGCAAAGTGGTGATTACCTTACAGTTGCGGCTGAAGGTTCAGCTGGGGTGGCTGCCAGAAGAAAGCCATGGCCTGAGGAGGCAGGGAGCTGCTCAGGCTTCAATGCCTGATCAAGACTTGGGAGTTGCTGAAAGCCCAGTTAGGGGTGACGGCCAGAAGAAAGCCATGGCCTGAGGAGGGCAGTGAGCCACTTCAGGCTTCAGCACCTAATCAAGTCTTAGAGTTGCAGGCAAAGGTTATATTTATCAGTGTACTTTATTTTAATATCTTGTAGAAGAATTTATTTACAGTATTTGGATTTTGTATACTGGCAGAGTACATAGGCAGCTTAATGCCTATTTTAAGGTATGACTCAGGAAAGTACAAAAGGCATGTAAGCAAGTAAGTAAAACTTTATTTTTATGGAGATCAATCCCAGAGGCTCTGGCGCCTAACGGATGTATAAGATAGGCAGGTTTATGCAAAACAATATATGCAGGGTTATCAAACAAACAAATAATTTAAAATCCATAATAAATGAATAACAGTAAATAAATAAAACTAAAATAATCTGCAGTTAATCAGAAAATACTTCTTTAAAAAGATGGGCTTTTTAACAGCATGTAACAAGAAGAACCAGGAGGACCAAGTAAGTGGTATGAATACAGTAAAAGTACAATTTGTGGTAAAACTGAGTGCAAATATAAGAGCAGTACAAAAAGTGAATACTATAAACAGTGATATACAATACCAGTAATTTTTGTAATGTAGTAAAAGGCGAAGGTGTCATTACCAAGTGGTCACTTCCTCCAGACATTATGTTACCACTGTGCCTCCTCCATGTCTCTGTATTATGAGATCTAGTCCTCGCACTGTACACTATCCATAATAATGCTTCTGTAATGATCTGTAGTTTCTAACCCTTTATAGAACAGAGAGAACTGTAACACTCCCATTTTTCTTGGCCTTGATTTCTGTCTTTCATGTTGCAGTTTATAATGCTTTGATTTGTCTGTCCAAAGAACTCCATTTTATGAATATGGATGAATATGGATGTGTTAACTCATGCATATTCTATTTTTCATACTATTGTTTATTTCTTATTATCAAAGCTAAGATGGCGATATGCTGGGCTAGCTCTGGACTGCTACTGCTATAGTTCGCTTTTGTATTTGTTCTAGTTTATTTTTGATTGCTTGTTTTGTTTTTTTTGTTTTGCAATCGCCTTTATGCTACTATTTTATATTTGTTTCACTTGCCAGTTTTGTTTTCATGCACTGATATTTTTATCACTGAATCCAGAAAGTCTTTGGGTTCAGACCTGGCGTCCTCTGAACTTTGAATTTTGTTGGAGTTTGACCCATGGAAGGTATTGGAGAGCTTTTTTGATTACTGACAGCTCTTTTGTGAAGTGCGGTTGGGAATATTCGATGAGCAGAATGGATTGATTCTTGGAAGTGAGCGAAGCTGCAGATTATCGGGGACTGCTATTGTTCAACTGAACTGGAGCAGTGCGGGGGCACTGTTGTTGTCCCCCCTTTTCTGCTTGGCCTGCTGTTTTTGGTCATTGGAACTGTGTGTGGTTACTATTTTTTTTGCTTAGTCTCGATATGGTTAGCATTTGAGTGGTTTTGCCGATGCTCATATTGACTACCCTGCTGCAGTCCATTGGAGCCATGGATGTGGATGTTCTTCAAGCAAGTCTTTCTTTGCTGGAATCTGTGTGTTTTGAAATATTCTACTAGGAAGCCATTTTGTGTCCTTGCTTATTGGGCGTATTGGTCTACCTACCTGGACCCCTTGGCTTTATTGTGGCGTTATTTAGCTGATGGCTCTCGCAGGGGTTGGGATTGGGGCCTGCTGGAGAGCTGACCCTTTGTCCCATTCCCCTAGACTCTGAGTGGAATCAGTCGAAGGGCTGATCCGGCTGGAGTCGTAGTGGTGGGTCACCACTATTGCCCGGTATTGCCTCTGGGTCAATTGATTTGATGACGTGGCTGATACATCTTCTTCTTTTTGACTTTTGCCTTCACCGGAATTCCTTATATTGGGGACTTTGTTTGGTATCCTGGCTGTTGGAACATTCTAAGGATATGGGTCCAGTACTGTTTGACTTTTGAAGAAGTGCAAAAATGTGGTTGAAGAAGATTCACAAGATAAGTGCCCGTGGACTAAATTGATTTATTGTACTATTTTGTATTTAATTTTTAAGATTTGTGTTACTTTGTCTTTTGTCAGGGAAAATTTCAAGCAGTGAGAGTGTTTGATTTTAATTTATTCTCCACCCTTTCGGTCCTGTGAGAGAGTTCCGGAGGGTGGTTTATTTATTTTTCCCTGTATATATTTATGGCATTTTATTTTTTGTTGTAGTTGTTATAGTTGTTTTTACTTTTTTTCTCGTGGTCGTGAGAGGACTGTGGGACTTAGAGTAATTTTTTGAGTGTTTAATTGCTTTATTATATTATTGTTTATTTAGTTTTATGGTGGGTGGTTGTGTTTTATATTTGTAGTTTATTTGTTTTATCTGGTTTTAATTTTATAGCAGTTTGATGTGTCTGCCAGTTCCACTTGTTGTCCGCTACTCTGGCCTCCGCTCTCCGCACCTCCACCTTTTCTCCCCCCTGCCACCTCAGGTTTATCACCGCTGTCGGGCTTTGGGGATTGTGAAGGGGGAGAGTGAGGTGAGGGGGCGTTGGAGGGTGTGGACAATGGAGTGAGCGTTGCTCTCCCATTCGGGTGGTAAGGCCTCGAAGACGCCCTGGGGCGAAATGGGTTCTGGAGCGTGGTAATCCCATTCTAGTTCCCATACCCAAGGGCACCTCTTCTTTTAGAGGGCAAGTGGTCAGGACAGCTTGTCACCCTCGCCCAACTCGGGCGCTGTTGTGCAATGCCAGATCTGTCTGCAATAAGACTGCTCTTATAGCGGACTTTGTTGTGAGGGCAGATCTGGCTTGCATTACTGAGATCTGGTTGGATGAGAATGCAGCCCCAGTTTTAGAGGCCGCTGTTCCCACCGGGTTCTCGATTATACACCGTCTGAGATTGGATCATGGGCGGGGGAGGTAGCGGTCTATTTCAAGGCCGAGTTGGGTCTAACTGAAGTTTCAGTTGAGGAGACCAGATCGTTTGAGTGCATTGTGGTAGCTGGGGTGGGGTGCAGGATTGCTCTCATCTACCGTCCACCCAGGGATGAGAAGCTTTTCCTGCAGGAAATGGCAGATTTCACCCACCGACGTAGCCTTGGAATCCTCAGATTGATGGTGCTGGGCAATTTCAATGCCTGGGTCCAACGACTTAATCTCGCTCTTGGTCAACATTTCTCCAGGTGATGTCATCTCTTGGCTTCACTCAGGTTGTTTCACAGCTACTCACAAGGGAGGGCACTCTCTTGATCTGGTCTTTCCTGGGGTCGAGGCTTCCGACTTGGTGGTGGAACCAGTCGGTTGGTCTGACCATTACTCAGTTGGATTCAACTTGTGGCCCCTGGTAGGTCGGCCCCTGTGGAGATGGTCAAATACCGCCCATTGGGACGTCATCCCTGAAGACCTGTTGGTGGTTATTGACCTCCGCTGTGTGACAAATTGTGATCTGATCCTGAGCAGCTGGTGGTGGCCTATAATGGGACCATCTCAGATGCCCTGGACCAGATAGCTCCATTCTGTGTTCACCCCTTCCACGCATCCTGCCACCCCTTGGTATGATGGGGCATTGAGAGGGCTGCGGAGGTTAGGGCATAGGTTGGAGCGTCGCTGGAGGAAGACTGCCTTGATGCCGACTATCTTATTTTGCCAGAGCATTACAAGCTCTATCAAACTGAAATGTCCCATAAGAAGGCAGAATTCCTGTCCAGGGAAATCTCTGTCTCAGAATCGACCGGCTCAGCTCTTCAGAACTGTTGACAGACTGTGCAACCCAGCCTGTCAGCAGTTCCATCGAGTTTTTACGCAGGTTGACTGTGAGGAGATCGCTCATCTTTCTGAATAGGGTGGAAGGCATTCGGAGGCAGTGTCCCCAGCCTCACTCTATGGTTGTTGCAGTGATCGGGTGTTATCCCAGAGCCCGGAGTTTCCTGGAGCTCCTTTGATCTTCCTGACCTCGTGAGACTATGAGGATTGTCTCTGAGATGCGCCTAACTTGTTGTAGTTTGGATCCGGCCCTACTTCCTTGATTTTAGGATGTAGTGAATTTATTGGCCCAGTCCTTGTTCAGATAATTCGGTGTTCTTGGAAATGGGAGTTTTCCAGAGTTTCTGAAAGAAGGGTGGTGACTCCTCCTGAAGAAAGCTTCCTTAGACCCAATGATTTCGCCAACTACCGTCCAATCTCTAACCTCCCTTTTTTGGGGACGGTTATTGAAAAGGTTGTGGTGGCTCAACTTGACAACCATTTGACCATCCATAGTTTATACGAGCCTCTCCAGTCGGGTTTTCATAAGAGGCATAGCACCGAGACTGCTCTGGTTCGGGTGCTCAATGATCTCCTGATGGTGAGAGATTGGAGACACCGTTCTATCTTGGTTCTCCTTGATCTATCATCAGCTTTTGATACTGTGGACGATGGGGTTTTGCTCGAACGTCTGAGGTCCATCTGTGGGCTCTCAGGTGTTGTCCTCAGATGGTTTTCATCTTACCTCCTGGGGAGAACTCAGAGAGTGGTTTCCAGTTTACATTCATCCGGGGCTGTCTCTCTTTCTTGTGGGGTACCTCAGGGTTCGTGCTCTCTCCTATGTTGTTGCTTAGTATATATGCTACCCTCGGGACATTGTAAGACAGTATAAGCTGAGGTTTCATTGTTATGCCGATGACCCAGCTCTACCTGTCTTTTGCACCTGACCAGGTTAGTGCTATCTCGGTGCTGAATAACTGCCTCGCTGATATCCGAGACTGTATGAATATCAGTGATTAAAGTTGAACCCAGGAAAGACCGAGGTTATGGTGGTGGACCCTGGTCTCAGGGCTGAGGGTCAGGGATAGGGTCCCTCTGGATTAGTTCTGGGTAGACCAGATCCCCACCTCTGAACGGGTGCGTAACCTGGTGTGGAGCTTGACACTGGTTTGACCCTCCGTTATCAGGTGTCTGCAGTAGTCAAGACTTCATTTTTCCATCTTAGAAACATCTCCAGGATTAGGCACCTGGTTCCACCTGGCGATTTGCTGTTTTTGGTCCATGCCTTTGTGACATCACATCTTGATTATTGCAACTCCTGTACCTAGGGCTTGCTGGGGTCGAAATCCGCCGCTTGCAGCTAGTGCAGAATGCTGCAGCACGTTTGTTGACTGGGGTGTCTAGAAGATCTCACATCACCCCTGTGCTGTGCATTCTGCACTGGCTGCCTATACAGTGGTGAATCACCTTTAAAGTGGGTCTTTTGACCTACAAAGCCCTACACGGCTTAGGTCCCGACTACCTGAAAGAGCTTCTGGTGCCTTACGCCCCTCTGAGACAGCTCTGCTCGGCTGACGAGGGGTTGCTGGAGATTCCAAGGGTGAATTTGAAGTCCTCTGGAGCCTGTGCGTTTGGCTTTGTGGCTCCCACCCTTTGGAATTCTCTGCCCCGCCAGCTCCGAGAAAGTACAACTGTGGATGGGTTTAAGAATGCCTTAAAATCATTTTTATGGATTCAAGCCTTGCCTGTTGTATTTTAAATCATTTTATTTATTTATCTGTTGTATTGTTATTGTTGTCCTTGATTATGATAAATGTATGAAGACTGTAAAGCGCCTTGAAATATTTGAAAGGTGCTTAATCAAATAAATTTTATTATTATTATTATTATATTATTGAACTACTGCTACACACAACTTTAAGGGTTTGATCCACAGTTGTAGCAGCTGCTCCTCATCCGCGGTTGGCTGCAGAAAGCTGTGGAGTGCCTCTACATGGAGGATGCACCCTTTAGGTAAGGAAGGCAACCCCAGCTCCACCCCTCTGTGTGCAGGTACCTCCAGAGGTGACAACAAAAAACAAATACAGCACCACTGATCCAGTGCCAACAAAGCATTTATCGGTGCAAACATAGCCAGCAGCGCAGGCATATTATCCCAGTCCGATTTCACACAAACATGCGTCCTTGAGAGATTAGGGAGGGCCTATGATGGCCTATATACAAAAAGGACAGAAGGATTCCCCAGAAAATTATAGACCAGTGAGCCCGACTTCGGTCCTGGGAATAATATTGAGGAATAATTAAAGACCATATTCTCATAAATCTATCTGAGAAACAGAAACTGGATCCCAACCAGCATGGTTTCACTAAGACAAGGTCTTGCCAAATAAATGTTCTCCAGTTTTATGAAAAGTTAGTAAGGCTTTGGATGAGGGTAACATGGTGGATGTGGTACAACTCGATTTTCAAAAGCTTTTGATAAGCTTCCACACCCCGAGTTAATTGAGTCACTCTATGAACAAAATATCCAAAATAATATTATCAGCTGGATAAGATCATGGGTGGAGGATAGAAGGCAGAGGGTCACGATGAATGGTGTATTATCCGATTGGATGTCAGTGTCAAGTGGGGTACCACAGGGATCTGGACTGGGGCCCTGTCTGTTTAACTTGTATATATCCACCCTACAGTGTAAAAATGAAAATATTTGGGTCATAAAATTCGCTGATGACTGTCGAGTAGGTACTGTCATAAAATCAGCACAGGATCAAAATAAGTTGCAACATTTTTTTAATCACATCAAGCAATGGACTGAAAAATATAAGCTCGAACTAAATGGGGAAAATGTGTAGTTCTTCACGTGGGAAGAAATAATCCAGAGTTTGAATATATTATAAGTAAGGAGCTACTCAAAACATCCATAGAAGAAAGAGATCTGGGTGTAATTATAAAAATGACCTTACCTTTGGAGCACATTGAGATCAGATAATAAAAAGCAAATAAAACGTTAAACTGTATTCTCAGGAATATTGAGAGTAGAGATAGGAGGTGCTGATGCTGCTCTTTGGGTCATTAGTGAGAATACAAGTTGAATACTGTTCTCAAGTTTGGGCACCGTGATAAGAGGGGTGAAATTGAAAGAGTGAGGAAGGTGAGAGAAGGGTTACCAGATTGGTGAAAGGTTTTGAATATAGACCATACGAGGAGAGGATGAGGGAAATTAATCTGTATTCACTTGCATATAGGTGTTGGCGAGGCGATATGATCTTAGTGTATAAGGCATTTCTGGACCACAAGCTTAGAACAGATCTGGGGTTGGAAACAAAGCAAAAGAAGTATAGCACTAGAACACATAATTTGCAGTTAGACCAACAAAGATGGAGACTACTAAAACAGAAATACTGGTTTAGCCAGAGGATAGTCCCCCATTGGAATTCACTTCCAGAAGTTGTAAATAGTCCTTCATTGGACATTTTTAAAAGTAGATTGGACAACTACAGTCAAAATAAAATCTATGAGTATTGAACTATAGAAATTGTATAAAATTTGGAAAAATAGCAAGCAAAATGGGCAAAAGTCCAGATGGTGCTTTGTAATGACTATCATACTGTGATACTATGATCTTCCTGAGGACGTACTTTATGTGAAACCAGTCAGGCATAATATGCCTGAGCTGCTGGCTATGTTTGAACACCAATAAATGCTTTTTTTGGAACTGGATCTGTGGTGCTGTACTTTTTTGTCACATCTTTATGGCACCCTGCAGCATTCACAGCTGTGGCTGCATGTTTACTTCATGTTTGATCTCCAAGCACATAAACATATCCACATTGGACTGGATAGGCTGCAGACAAGGAGCTGGGGGTACCTAATCCTTAGCACTGCTAGGTAGGAATGATGGATGTTGAGAAGGTGGCCACTATGTGACCCTAGGGGTGCTGTAGTTCCTGGGCACCCCTGTCTGCTTAGCTGTTTCTGGCAACTGGGATCCAAATGGCCCTTACTCCACCAGACCCCAGCCCCAGGGGCATTGTTATGTGACTAGAGAGTCACAGATGCTAGCCGGTGCCACAAGGATCAACATGGACATCCCCCATAGGGGATATAACAGTTCTTAAAGAACTGATACAGGCTGCCATATCTCATGGACCCCAGCACTACACGGAGCTAAGGATCCAAAACAGAGTCAACTCACACATCTGTGGATGTCCAGGAATCCTGGGAACAATATCCACAGCACTGCCCACAACACCTGTGAGGGGGTCTCCACACCAACAGTGGGTGGGAGATGGGACTTTTGATCACAGCCATCCCTGCATAGTTCCAGGGCTCAGATGCACAGTGCAGATGTGCTTGTTCCAAGCAAATTCCTGTCTTTTCTATGAATTGAACTCTGCATCCTTTATATACAGCTGAAATTCACTGCAAGTGATGGGTGGATTTCTAAATTAGTTTCAGTAAGTTACAGCACAGATTACAATAAGTGGTGTTAAGAGTACCAAGCCCCCATAGGGCCATCTAGTGGCACAGCAGAAGTGCAATATCCACAGATGTTGGAAACCAAGACACAGCAGCAAGCCTAGAACACTTCCGAATGGGAAATGAAAGTTAGGGGCCTGCCTGTAATATTGTTTATTGAACTAGGACAAGGATCCTCCATACTTCTCAGCCACAACAGTCTCTGTAGGGGGCCAAAGAAGGTTCATCCAACTACTGCACATTTGGAGTACTGTGCCCAATTTCGGGCACCAAGGAAAAAAGGTTCTATAAATACACCAGAAAAAAATCCAACAGAGAGCCACTAGAAAGATTAATGAAGTGAAAGACTTGGATTATAATGCTAGATTGAAGAAACTAGGACTCTGTATGGTGAATGATGATCATTTATGGGAGTTATTGGGTTTTGAATTGAGGGATATTGTCTACACCACCAGGGCGCATCCACTTCAATTGAAAATAGAACAATGTCAAACTAAAAAAAGAAGTAGCTGGTTCTCAATAAGAGTATGTAAAATTTGGAATGGCTTGCCTTTGGATGTAGTAACATGTGAAAACATGGATACATTTAAAAACCATCTGGATAGTTATTTGCAACAAAACTGTATAATGGGATACAATTTAGATTTGCGAGCATTATGGACTATGGTCTACTAGCTCTCTATTACCTATGATACCTATGATACTGCAGGATGTACAGTACATGTGGTTCAAAAGGCTTATACAGTATTTAGTTACATTTATATTTACTTGTTCACTGGTGAGAATTTATGGGAAAAACAAATTCCTTTACGGAGACATATGGATAGGTAAAAATATAAAAGTTTCAATAACACTTTGAGAAAAAACTAATAGTAAAATAGAACGTAGTATCAAATTTTCATATAACATTCTAGAGAGTCCAAAATAATATTGTCATAAAACAGATGTATTCAAAGTTGAATCGCAAATATTCTCTGAGTTGACCTTGTAAACAGCATGGAAGTTGATATTTTTCAAATCTAAGGGTAAGTTCTTCCAGACATTTGGGGGATGTGTTGCTGAAAGATTTTAGTTGTTTCAGCTGTTTTTTTTGTTTGTTTTCATTCCTGAGATATGCAAGACATCAAGTGCATTTAGATACTTAAGTCAAGGCACTGTTTGAGAAGCAAGGTGGAAGGGACCAGAAAAAATGATAAGCATTTTTCTCCTGTATTGCTAGTCCTTTGGGTCCACTGTCTGTTGTTTATAATGGCCTTGCTGTCATCACAACCACTACCTTAGCATGGCCATTCTAGCACAGTGCCTGAAATTGCTGGCAACCTTAATCTACAGTACATGGCAAAAGAGTTCTCCCATTTTTTTTTTCTTTCTTCACTTATTCTTTTCCACTGCATATTGTAATCCTGCTTGGGTTATTTCACTGCAATTAATTTAGAAATTCATTCATCAGTTGCAGATAAGGATGAGAATAGGGCCATTAACAAATTAAGTTCAGCATCAAATTGGGCCCTGTGAGATCAGTTCTGCTTCCAGAATTCAGCCGAAACATTTCAAGTCCCAATGAAGTAATTAGCATGGGGATAAGTAAAATAGGGGGTAATGGAAATATAGAAACATAGGATATGTTGGTAAGTAAGAGAAACTTGGCCCAACCAGTCTGCACATTTTTCCCTGCCTATACTTCCACTGCAGACCCTAACTGATCTCTGGGTAGCTCTCTCACCCCTGCTTCCCAACTAAGATTCCCTTATGCCTACGCCTTGCATGTGTGAAGATCATCACTGTTTTCACTCCCACAACCACCTCTGGAAGACTGGTACAGGTGTACGCCTTTCTCTCAGTACTTCTTCATATCCCTCCTAAAGTTTCCCCATTCTGGCTTCACTGTAGGACCTCCTGTTCTCATGCACCTTCTCCTCTGAAAAATACTCCCCTCCTGTACCTTGTTCAACCTCATGAAGTATTTATGGGTCTCTGTCATGTCCCCCTCTCACTCTTCTTTTCCAGGGTGTACATATTGTGATCCCTTAGTATCTCCTCATAGAGCATCTGATGCAGCTCCTGCACATCTTAGTTGCCCTCCTCTGGACAACCTTCAACCTAGTCTATGTCCCTCTTGAGATATGATCTCTAGAACTGGACACAGGACACCTGGTGGGATCTCACCAATGATCTATATAATGTCAACACCAGCTCACTCCATCTGCTGGGTATACCCCTTCCTATGTACCCCAACATCCCACTGGCCTTACATACAGCCTTGTCACATTGTCTCACCACCTTTAGGTCACCAGATATGATTAATCCCAGGTCTCTTTCTTGTTTGGTGACTGTCAGTACCTCTTCCCCCATATTATACTCTGTCTCTGGGTTTCTGTGCCCTAGATACAGGGTTTTGCAGTTTCTTGCATTGAAACCCTGCTGCCATACCCTTGATCACTCGATGAGTTTTCTCAGGTCTCTGCACATTGTCTCTATGACCTCTGGGGTGTTCATCCTATTGCAGATTTTGATGTCATCTGGAAAGAGGCATTCCATCCCTTCCAGCTGTTCTGCAATGTCACTTATAAGGAGATTAAAGAGGTCTGAACCCAGTACTGAGCCCTAAGGTACTCTGCTGGTCACTCTCCTTCCCCCCCAAGTGAGTTCTGTTTACCGCCACCCTCTGTTGCCTATCCATTAACCAATTTTGTACCCATTTTACCACATTAGGAGCCACCCCCAGAGTGCCTAATTTTCTTATGACTCTTCTATCTGATGCAGTGTAAAAGGCCATGCTGAAGTCTAAGTAGGCCATGTTCTTCTCCCCACTCTCCTCTGTTTCTCTGGTCACCCAGTTAAAGAACTCTGCAGTGTCAGGTTTGTCTGAAATTACCCCCCTTCCCTTGTGAATCCCTGCTGCATCCTGTCTTATAACCCACTGGATTCAAGATATGCTATAATATTTCCCTTTAAAAGTGTCTCTTTTAACTTCTCCACCACTGATGTCAGACTTTCTGTCTGATAGTTGCTAGCCTCCTCCCTGCTACTGCTTTTATGAAGTGGGACTACATCTGTCCTCCTGTAGCCCTCTGGAATCTCTCCTGTGTCCAGTGAGTTGTTGAATAGGGCAATCAGATGTGCAGCCAGTAACTACCTGAGCTATCTCAATACCATTGGGTGCACCCCATCCAGCCCCATAGCTTTGTTCACTTTCAGATTCATAAGTCTCTTCAGAAGTATCTCCTCTGTGAAATTACTTGTGTCTACCTCCCTCTTCCCAGTGTTCCTGCTGCTTTTATGTAGTCCATCTCCCTCCCCTTCCACTGTGAAGATTCAACAGAAGTATCTTTCCAGGATATCTGCTTTTTCCTGATCCTCCTCTGCACAGTCCCCTCTTCCCTTTTTGCCTCACAATCCCTCTCCTTGTCTTTCTTATTTCACTAATGTACCTAAAAATGTCTTTCCCTCTTGGTTACCCATTTGGCTATAATTTCCTCACTTTATACCTTTGCACCCCTCCCTGCTTTCTCTGCTTCTCCTGGTATATCTTCCTATCCTTTTCTCTCTACATCTCTTTGTACATCATGAATGCTACCTTTTTAACATTTACCTTTGCAGCCACTTCCTTTCAGAACCCTAGCAGTCTGTTTTTCTCCTGTTTTTGCCCACTTCTTTTGCTCAGAGGTTTGTTGCCTTCACTTTACTATCTCTTAATTTGGCCCAATGGTGCGCACCCCCCACCACCCCCCCAACTAGGTCATCCCTGAGAAATTCACCCTCTTTTTTTTAAATCTACCCTCTTGAAGTCCAGGTGCCTTGTCCTTGTGTGGTTTGCCTCTGCTGCTTTCCTTATGTTGAACCACACAGTACGGTAGTCACTGGTCCCAAGGTGGTCTCTGACCTTGACATCTGTAACACTGTCCCTGTTTGTGAATACCTGGTCCAATGTTGCCGCATTACATGTGGTATCCCTGATTTGTTGCTTGAAAAATGCCCTCTGCAGGGAGTCTTAGATGCACTGCTACTAGATGAGGCTAGAATGGAGGCTTCAATTCTACATCTGGCAGACTAAAGTCCGTCCCCCAGCAGCACCTTCCCTTTTTCTGCCATTGTGCTGATGACTTCCAACAGTTCCTTATCCAGTTCCTCCCCCTGTATTTGTGGTCTGTAGATCACCCCTGTATGAATGGTGACCCTATCTCTAGGGTGACCCATTGTGCCTCCAACCCCCCTCTTACCACCAGTTTCCTTGAGTTTCCATGGCTTTGATACCCTCCCTTACATACAGCACCACCCCTCTTCCCTTCATCTCCACCCTGTCCTTCCTGAACTGAGTATAGCAAATGCCGCCACTGCTGGCACTGACAGCTTGCCTTGAATGCACACTAGAATTCACTCAGAGCTTGACAACAAACCTTGAGGTCAGCAATGTGTATTTATTACTCACAGCTTCCTTGTAGCAGTTAGCATGCCACTGCTTTGGCTAGATATGTTTGTAATGTAGTGACAGAGTTATTAGTATGCAACCCACTAAGACTGCCACAGCCCTGTGAAAGCTACAATAATAGCTACTATTTGTTTCTAACCTCAAAGCTTATACCCCAATAGTCTCTGCTATACCTCATTGCCAGTTACTATATTTCCCTGTTCTGTAAATGTTCAAATTATATAATAATGTGCCCAAATATAAACTGCATTAAAACTCCATTAAAAAACATAAAAATATGACAAGAAATTGGATTCAAGAAATTACATCACCCTCAACAATATTTTGTCATCCATTGATAGAATTACATTTTTACTTTTTTATTTTTATATTTCATTTTTTGCAAATGTATTGCATATTGCAAAGTATATTTTTTTTAATTGAACACAGCTGCTGTCCACTTCTAGAAAATGTTGTAGCAAAATATGAAGAGACCTTTATGCCATGCAGGGTCACTCATTTAGTCCCATTCATGGTAGGGTATTACTTATCGGATGATGACTGTGATTGACACATATGATCATGATGTGCTGGTTGCTGATAACAATGTCAAAGTCATAGTCTCTTCAGGAGAACTTGCAGTGGTGGTGTGTGCAAGGTATTTCTTGTGTTGTAGGTAGTGATGAGTCAATCTTTGGTACCAGAGGAAGGCTTGCCACCAGGAGGTGTAGGAGTGGAAATTATACTAGTAGAAGTTACTTTCTGGGCATGTGAGCAATCAAACGGATAGTGAAAGCTAATACATGGTAAGTTTAGTTTGAGAACGGCTAAGAATTTCAATTTCTCTGGATGCCTTGAACAATGTCATGAGGCAATACGAGCAGTTGAACTGAAACATCTTTCAGAAGCAACAGAGTCTGGAGTGTATCCATGAAAATACAAATCCACTTTGGCTGGTGGTGACCAAATTGACTTGCCTGTCTTGATACAACTAGATTGGATTAGTATTACTGCTACACAGTGGCTTTGTCAGGAAAGACTGCAGTATGTTTGTTTATTTATTTATTTGTTTAATTTTGGTAACTGGGTAGGCCCACTGAGTCCAGTAATGATCTCTTTTTCAGGGGCGACCCAGGATTAATTACATGTATTTCAAAATATAACATTTACAGAGTTGCACACACATTACTTTACACATGACGTTGAAGGGAGAAGAGTTAACAACATATGACATATCTGAGCAATTGTTAATACACTTAAATACATTTGTGAATACATCAACTCACTGACAGTTTTGTGAATCAAAAGTTCCGAGGTTGAGATATCAATGGTGGCAAGTGCATTGGTTTAGCTTCAGGAGGCGGACCTTTAGTCCCCTTTTAAATCCCCCCAGTGAGTTGCACTCCTGGAGATTTGTAGGGCGCACAGTTCAGAGAGGAGGTATGATGGCTGAGAAAGCCCGGGACCCTTGGCTGGACTTAGCTCTGGGTAACGTGAGGAGCTGTCAACTTGAGGACCTTAACGTTCTTTTATTCTTTTTGTTCTCATCATCTCTGCAGACTTAGGGAGGGCACTGGCCAGCCTGAATTTGTAGGCTGGGAAAGAGATGGATATTGCAATCTTCCTTCCAGGGTGGGCCAGGATAGGGCTTGGAGGACCTGACAATGGTGTTCTCTCAGTGGGGCCCTGCAGCAAACCTGCAGATTCTATGGTACAGGGTTCTGAGCTTCTGCATCTCAGTGTTTTAACTGAGAGCAGTACAGGGGAACCGTAGAATAGTGTGGGTAGGAGGGTACCTTGTCAACCTTGACCTGGGAATACTGTGGAAGATAGGGACTAAGGTGATACAGGAGACCAGTCTTCTGGTTTAAAGTCTTAGTGAGCTGATCGATGTGGGTCTTGAAGGTGCAATCTTGGTCAAGGGTAAGTCCTAGGTATATCAGGGACTCAACTACCTGAACCCTAGACCTGGTTGATAGTGAGAGAGCCAGTTTATTAGCCCTATCAGGCCCAAGGTTTTTTGTTCTGAATTGCATTGCCTTGTTTTTTTTTGCTATTTAGGACCAGTTTATTGTTATTCAGCCATCCCTCCAATTCCAGGAGGTGTCCAGCTAGCAATCTGTTCAGGGCATCTGGGCCATTTGTGGACCTGTATAGCACTACATTATCTGCATACAGGGTGACCTTAGTGTCAGTACAGGAAGTAGGTAGTTTGTTAATAAAGAAAATAACAGAGCCCCAAGTACAGATCCCTGGGGGACACCATCCTGGGCTGGGCATTTATCCAATATGGTGCCTTCCATCTAACTAGTTGGGACCTTCCCTGGAGATAGTGAGAGAACCATTGCACCACCAGACTATCAAGCCAGATCTGCTTTAGTTTTGCAAGGAGTAGTTCATGATCTACCAGGTCGAATGCTTTGGTGAGATCAATAAAGACTGCGCCTGTGAGCATTCCCTTATCAAGAGCAGAAAATATATCCACAGTGAGATTTAATGAGGCAGTATTTGTTCCATGATTTTTTCTGAAGCCATGTTGAGTGGAAGTAAAATATGTTGTGTCTCTCAACATAGTCATAAGCAATCCTCTCCATTACTTTACTTAGTATAGACAGGAGGAAATTGGGTGGTAATTTTCTACTAGTTCTCGGGCCACCATTGTGGATAGGTGTGACTAGGCCACTTTCCAAAGAGAGGAACTTTCCTTCTAGGAGGGAACAATTAAACAACCATGAGATAGGCATGTCAATAACTGTGGCTGCAATATTTAATAGCTTGGGTTCTAGTCTGTCATGCCCTGCTGTACCATGGGTTTTGATCCCCTTTAGTAATTTTAGGACATCGGTTCTGGAGGTTGATTTGAGGTGAAATTACGGGGTATCAGGGTAAACTTTTTTTGAATCTTGGGGGTATTTAGTTGGCCCATGGTAGTGGGTCTTAAACTTATCCAGTTCAGTGAAGAATATGTTAAATGCCTTAGAGATACATACAGCAAAAACAGCTCCTCCGTGTACACAGGTGCTCGAGTAACTAGAAATCCAACTGGTTTTCAGTGCACTCAGCATCATCAGGTGCTGAGTGCACGAACTGGTTGGGAACTATCTAGTTGTGCTACCTGACTTTGTGAGGCTTGGCGCTTTGAATTGAATGTTATTAAACTTGTGTTACATCGACGCCTAAACCACAGAGTGCTGAGTTTTGCTTTTTGTTAAATGCCTTAGAGGCATCAATGGGGTTTTGTGACAGACTCCTTTGCTATAATATCACACCCTTCTTGTTTGATGCAGCCCTTAATAAGAGTATTAATTTGCGCAGAATTTTTGGGGTTAGATAGATTTTCTTTCTATACATCTCTGAAATGTTGTTTTTTGGCTCTTTTTAACTCTAGTTTGCATTTGTTTCTGAGTTCTCTGTATTTCTGCCAATCGGAGGCCAGTTCAGAATATTTAAATGAACCACAAGCTCAGTCTCTGTCCCTCATGAATTTCCTCAGGTCACATGAAAGCCACCTGCCATCTTGTCCCTTAACTCTAATCTGTTTTAGCGAGGTGTGTTTATTGGCAGCAGACAGGAAGTTGTTAATGAAATATTCGAGGGCTATATCAAGGTTAAGAGCAAACTTGATTTGCTGCCAGTTGACCTCTACCAGGTAATTGAGAAAGGAGCATGGATCAAATTTAGCATAGTCACTTGTCCAAAAGGTTCTAGGAGGGGTGGTGGTGAAGTCATTTCTCCATATACCGAACATGGAGGAGTGGTAACTCAGTGAATCTGCAAAGGTGCCTGCCAGCTTGAATCTGTCAGGGTTAGTGGCCAGGACCCATTCCAGAGTGGTGTGGTGACTAGATGTCATATTTAGTCTGACTGGTTCCTGTATTAGGTGGGTGAGTTTGGCCTCTAGTAAAGAGGACTTAAGGTCATCAGTGATATGGGGGGCCCCAACGAATGTTGAAGTCCCCCAAGATGACTTTCTCACCCCGGGGGAGAGTAGGTAGTACATGTATTAGGGACTTTATGGATTCGGTGGCAGTCTTGGGAAGGTTATACACAGTCCCAATAAGGAGTGGCTTAGTCCCACCTAGTAATAGTTTTAAAAATATGGCCTCACACTCCGAGTTGCTAAGGTCTGGTGTCAAGACGGGTGAGGAATTAAACTTTGACTATATATATATATATATATATATATATATATAACTCATAACCCCTACCCCTTTTTTAATCTATCTTGTCTGAAGGCCCTATAACCATTTAGGTCAACATCATGGTCCAATATATGGGGTTTGAGCTATGTTTCACTGATTACATGTACTCTGGTAACCAATCTGAGTCTTACTTCAAAATATCTGAGCAGCACTGGCATTCAGTATCCAAAAGCTACTAATGTTGTTCATTGTCTCATGATTGTCACTATTCAAATCCACAATGTCATGCTCACATTCATGGCTGTCACTGGCACATTGGAAGACAGAAGAAGATAAGAAGGAGTATGTCCTTATGTTCTGCGTGAACATAAGATTAGCCTTTATACTGCTGATGCCCTAATATATACAGATAATTTAAATAAATTTATGCAGAACTTAGTACCACTCTAATAACATTTAGTAGCATTTCAGGCTACAAAATCAACTGGGATAAAACAGAATTATTAGAATCAAAAAATCATACTAATCCATTTAACTCATTAGATGGCTCTATGATGCCAGTTCGACAACTAAGTTGTCGTCCGCCATCACAGTGACAGATTTATGTATACCACAACTTGCAGTTGACATAAATCTGACTGGAGACCCCAGCTGTTTTCTCATCTGGGGGCTTTGCTCCCAAACCCTCCATACTCCCCAGTCTCTAGGATTCTAACTGTGAGTCGAATTTGGATTGGGGAGGGGTGCAGGACCAGGAGTCAGAGTGCTGGGGTCTCGGCAGACTGTTACAGCAAAAATGTTGATGTTATTGGCATTGACACTTTCGCTGTAGTAGTGTTGTTATACAGGAGGCATACCCATTAGATAACCCTAATATTAAAAAGTAACAAAATTAAAATACCTGGGTGTAATTTTAAATAATAATATGGCTCAAATATACCAAAATGAACTTCATATATGGGAATCACTCCCACTAACACATATAGGTAGAGTAAATGCTATTAAAATGAACACTTTGCCTAAATTCCTTTTTCTCTTTCAAACACTTCCCATATGTATTAAACCATGAAAAAACAACATAGCACCCACCAAAATGTAAGGACACACATATGGTAATTTAAATATCAAACTATTTTATTACAAAAAGCAGCATAACATATCCAAATGTAGCTAAAAGTATAAGGAGAAAAAAACACCAAAGTTTCACAAGGTCAATCTAAAATTACTTCTTAGTGCTAAAAATTACTAGCAATAAGATTTACAAGTAATTAGATCATGGCAGGCACATCCTATTTGTTAACTAAGGTTTATTCCCTTGATGTTTATTCATACAATTAAATTACCCTATTTCAAACCTCTGAAAGTAGTTAACTATTTAGTAATATTCACAAAAGAACAAGGCAAAGGGCAAATCAGAAAATGGACATATCCACATATTTTAAAATGAAGGCAGAAAAGAAAAAATCTTTGCTATATTGCAATTTACTCAGAAAAGCTAAGAGATCAGTGTTTTCATTTAATCTTTCATCACTGCATGCTTTCAAATAGTAAATCCAAAAACTTCCACGCTGCCCTATTTTTTTCTTAAGGTCCCTCCCTTGGACCTAGAGCAACTCTTTTATATCAGTAAACATTATATCATGATTTTTATTTTGTCATTTAAAATATGCTCAACAATGGCATAGGTATGATTTTGATGAAAAATTATTCTCACATGCTCGCCTATTCTAGTTTTAAACTAGTGAATAGTTCAACCCATATAATAATGTCCACAGCTACAAGATAACAAATAAACAACTAGCATAAAAATCAGGATTAGGATGAATTCCACTGTAGCCAAGCTTCTATAACTTAAACTACTGTTTTATTTATTCTCTTATTCACGCTTATAAAGAAGGTAATGGTTTTGTGGCTCCCGACACTTTCTCAGGCCCATGACAGTGTTGTGTTTAGGTAAAAACAAATAAAAACAGATTTCATTCAATGTTTGTACAAGCTGACTTAGTAATATCGAATGCTTTGGTGCCCTACACCCCACTCAAATAGTCTTCACAATCAGAAAAAATAGAAAAAATAATAATAGAAAAATAATATTTGTGGTATGTACAAGCTCGACACCAATATATACTTTCATTAGTTCAATTTGTGCCCGACCAGCTGTGGACAATGTTTTTACTAGATTACTACTATGTCTTTATCAAGTTTTGTCACAGTTCCCACTAGAAGGCTATCTACATATCCTTATAGGATTCCTTAAAGTTACCATTATTTATTTACAGCCAGTTAAAGTCACAACGAAAACATCCCTGTACTTACTCCTATGTGCTTTAAATTAAAGATTCACATCTTGTTTACACAATGTTTGTCTCTTATTTCTTGCAAAGACACAACAATGGCAATATTTTATTTAGAACCCTGCTTCCCATCATTCCTTTCACCTCATTTTCTTCACAAAATCTTAATATTCTAACCTTTCTTTTTCAATCAGATGCTCACCTTATTCCTAGGTCAAAATGGCATGGTTCTCTGTCTCATACTGTTCTCTTTCTCACTGAGCTCAAAACAGCTCTTTTTTGTCCAAACAAAAAAGTTTGAGTCATTTTACTCCCTCAAAACTTCTTTACAGAGTGCATTTCATCAAAGTTACTGAACTGCAAAATCTCAAATAAGTAATTACTCACTCAGAATGTCAGGACAACAGAGTTCCCAGTGTCTTCATGGTTCCAGGAGCACCTGAGTTCTCTAACAAGCCTGATTTATATATCGCAGTAGGTGGGGGGGAGCTATGATGTCACTCATGACATCACAGGCCCACCCACTCCAGGTCTCAACCTTCTTTCTCTCTGTCTCTCTTTAGATGTTATTTTAGAGAGAATCCTGCATGGATCTGGGAGTGGAGTACTGGTAGGTGTGGGACTACACAGTTTCTGTGATCAGGACCAGAAGGTGGTTCAACCCCCACCCTCGCCACTCACCGAAATACAAAGAAACAATATTTTTAATAACTTTAAAACTTCTAGAAGTGGGGAATTATTTCTTTTTTGTATTTCTTCATGAATATTTCCTCAAAATATTCAGCTAGACTTGTCCAGTTGTTGTAATAAACAATACATGGGAGAGAGCTTGATAACCAAAATATTCCCATCCTTATTTTCATTTGAAATGTGATGTTCCCAGTGTCCAAACATAGTTTAGTGGTGTTGCTGTCTTCTTGATATTGTATATGTCTGTCCAATCTCTGTAGCCGGATGATGACTTATTCCTTCTGAATTTCTACCAGTAGAGGTTCCAATCACATGTTTCATTTAGACCCACTTGGCGGTTTCATGCTGTCTGTCACAAAGATCCAGTACACCTCTTTTCTCAATACAAGATCTTTCCAAGTTATGTTGTTGCTCTGTGGTTTATAAACTCTTTCAAGGCCCAAAATGAAGTGAAGATGAAGTGTGGCCTGCAGCATTATAGTGTCTGGCTACTGAAGAGTTTTCATCCTTATTCCTAATGTCACTCTTATGCTCGCTATGTGATTTCTGAGTTCTCTGTTTGTTTTGCCACATATAGTTTGTCACATGGACACTGAAGTGTATATATGACATGGTCTGATCTGCATGTGATATGTTGTTTGATTTCAAAATTTTCCCAGTATAGGGATGTTGGAAGAGTGTTTTTCACTGGTATTGTGACACTGGAAACAGTGGCCACATGGATAACTGCCATTCTTTAATGGTCCCAATAAAAGTTGTTTGCTTGGGGGATCACATGGGGCATGCACTGCATGGACTAACTTGTCCCTTAGGGTAGGGTACTTTTTGAATGTTATTACAGGATATTCTCAAAATCTTTGATTTTGAGGGGCACTTGTCTGTAAAATATGCCAGTTCCCTGTTATTATTTCTTTGAAGTCCCTGCTTAGGTGACTGTATGCTGTAGAGAACACAATTCTGTTCTCAATGTTGTCCTTTTTGTGACTTTCTAATAATGTTTCCCTTGGGATGTTCCTGACTTCCTGTACTGTTTCTAGGAGCTGTCTCCTATCATAACCTCTACTTATGAATCTTTTTGTCATAGTTCGCTTCTTTTTCACATTCTTCTGTGGTACTACTATTCCTTTTTGCACTGATAAGTTGTGACTTGGGAATACTCCCCTTAAATCTAAGGTCATGGAAATGGCATATGTACAGAATGCCATGGTATAAATAGGTGCGGTTAAATTGGAGCGGTCTCTATGTCAAAAAGACATGCCATTGCCATATTTTCGGTTGTGACATTTCGGCACACATATTCTGAATTGTCCCGCAATGACAATTATATTGCTGTCCTCTTTTGCAGAACTTACAATTGTCTGTGTCACTCTTGACACTCTTTACGTTAGTATCTCAACCTTACAAATTATAGGTATTAGTCAGAACTCACCACTCGTAGTTCAGTCACAGTCTAAGTATAGCCAGAATGCTAAATATTTTCAAAATTTTAAATTATTTCCACAGACCCAGGGTTAGGGAGGGGAAACTAGTATCCCCTCAACTGTAAAAGAGAAGAACTCTAGTCTGCTTCGGCAAGACTGGAAGCAGTCCGCATTTGTTCTGTATAGACATTATCTACGTGATGACATGATATAGAAAAAAATGGTAAACCTCTGAAAATCACACACTGTCACTTAGAAGGAGAGAGAGAGCAAGAGAGAGACATGGAAATGATGGGAGACGGAGAGTCTAAAATTCAAGAGTAATCTAGGGACCAGGTATTTTCCTGCAATGTGGAGACATGGTCTGTCTGTCTCTGCTCACCATCTATATTCTAGTGTCATTTTCCTCTGCCATGCTCTCTTTCTCCAGACAACAGACTCGGGTGTGAGGAGGAGGAGGAGGGAAGGAATAAAGCAAGTAAAGGATGGTTTTAGAGGTATACATTTAGAAAAAAATCTGCCCTCATTTGCCAGTTTCTGCCCCCCCTCCCAAAAAAAAAATCACCTGCCTTCTTTGGGACTTGCATCTGATGACAGAACCCAGTTGAAAAAGGTGCCTTCAGTCAGTGTTGGGAGATGACTATTTGTCCATTTTTCTACATGTTTAAATTCACCTTTTATAGGTAGAGACTGCATAAAATATCGGCAATTAGTCCGGCATCATTTAGTCCACATGACCAGTAGTCTGTTTCATATTGTCCATGACGATTTGTCTGGCAGGAATATAGCCACTCACGCATGGAAACTATTGAAGTGAAGTTTAGTGTTTCTGTCTGTCTCTTTCCTGTGTAACTTAGTCTCAAGTTGTTTCTTCCTCTTATATATAAGTAAGTCTAAGAACGAAATCTGTTGTTGGCTAGTCTCCATAGTGAATTTTAAATCTTGGTTCCAACTGTTTAAATAGTTAGTGAACCTCTCTAAATCATCTTTACTGCCTTCCCAGATGACAAATATATAGTCTAAAAAGCATTTCCATTCCCTTATATTGCCAAAAAGGGATTATTTTCTGCATCTAAAACATGTGCGGACTCAAAATTTGCCATGTATAGGTAGGCGTATGATGGTGCCATTGTGCTCCCCATAGACATCCCTTTAATCTGCATATAAAAGTTTTATTCAAACTGGAAGCAGTTCCTACTCAGGACTATGTCTGCCAGTCCTGTCAGGAATTCCTCTGGTGGAAACCAGTCCTCCCTTTGTCTTAAAGCCTTCCTGAGGGAAAATATTCCCTCCTGATGTGGTATACTAATGTACAAGTCTTTAATGTCCAGTGAAACTAGCCAGACATCCTGACAATTCAGACCCCTTTGATTAAGATGTGTAAATATCTCTAGTATGTGGTTCATGCCCTTAATGTATGTCTGCATTTTTTGAACTTCTGGTTGGATGTGAAAATCCACATATTTGGAAAGTGGTTCTAAAATAGAATTTATCCCTGAAACTATCAGTCTCCCCGGTGGTTTCTCCGAATTTTTATTAATCTTTTGGCAGAATGTAACATTTAGACTTTCATTGATCATCATATTTGTTTTCCGTTCTGCACACCATCCTTGATTTACTCCTAGTTCCAGGAATTCCTTTATGTCCTCCGGTATTTCTAAGGTGGGGTCACAGGAAAGTGTCTGATAGTGTTCCTCGAAGCACCGAAGCATGTGATGTTACTAAGTCAGCTTGGACAAACATTGAATGGAATCTGTTTTTATTTATTTTTACCTAGACACAACACTGTTATGGGCACGACAAGTGGCGGGAGCCACGAAACCATCACCCTCCTTTATAAATGTGAATAAGAGAATAAATGAAGCAGTATTTTTGCTTATCGAAGCTTGGCTACACTGGAGTTTATCCTAATCCTGATTTGTATGCTAGTTTGAGCTGCCAGCCTAGGATGACCCAACATATTTATGATTAACCTGATAGGGAGGGACAATCTAATCTCACATTCTTTTGCAACAAATAAATAAGTCCCATACTACTCCAAGTTATAAAGTTGTTCATTTCAATTTCCTGTCCCATTACAGGGCTCATAAACTTCTTACATTGTGTAACATATTTGCAAAAAGAAAAATTTCCAAATTTATAACTTACTTTGGGAGGGGGAGCAACCAGGTGTTCTGCAGGTTAATAATTGGTTGAGCATACTTGGGACCACAAAATCTTTTATTGTTTTGGCTTTCTGAACACCACTTTGGGACCTGGTTTAACTGCATCTTTAAGTTTTGATTCTAATTTTAAAAGTTCCCAATTATTTTTTATGATGTTCCTAACTTCCTAGATCTCACAGAAAATGTTGTCACAAAGGGCATGAGACATTAATTTCCTGATTTTTCAAATTAGGCATATAAGGGTAACAAAGCGGTCCATTTGATTAACACTTTGAACTGCTTTAGCAATAGTTTGATGACTATAGCCCTTTGTAAAAATCTTCCTACCTGTTCCCTTATTTTTAAAACATTTGTGGCTTTCAGTACAGCTTTGTTTAGTCCTAATCAGCTGATCCTTAGGGATGTTCTGCATAATATGGGATGGGTGACAACTATTGTAAAGAAGAAGGCTATTTCTGTCAGTTTCCTTCCTATACAATGTAGTACAGACTTCATTGTTATCATACTTATAGATCAAAAAATCTCCAAAAAACAATTTGTTCAGTACTGATAGTGTATTTAAATTTCAAACAGTTGTTTGTTCTTTCTAGCCATGAAACAAAATTTACCAAACTGTTCTTCAATACCTTTCCATACAACTAACACATTATCTATATAACACCTCCACATGTCTAGATAATGAAAAAATGGAGTTGTGTCTGTGCTATACAGAATACGTTACCACCATGCAACATAAAGTCCTGCATAACTAAGAGCCATGGTGGCACCCTTGGCTGCACCCCTGATTTGCCTGTAATAGGTATTCTGATGTAAAAACATGTTTTTTGTTAGTACTAAATGGGCTAATTCAACCAAAAAATGTGTGAACATATTCACTTGGCTAATTTTATCCCTCAAAATTAAGAAGTATTGCATAGCCTCAAGACCACCTTCATGGGGTGTTACTGTATACAGGGATTCAATATCTAGGGTTGTGAAATACCATCCCCTTTCTACTTCTAAATTCTCTACTAGGGCCGCAACTTTCATAGAGTCTCTAGTATAGGCTCTCACTGTAGGTATTAAGGGTTGTAAAAATTCATCTACTAACATTGAAATGGGCTCCATGAGCCACCCTTTACCTGAAATAATCAGGCGTCCTGGTGGCAAATCCCTATTTTTATGTATCTTTGGCAAAATGTATATTACTGGAATAACAGGGTGTGCCACTGTGAGTGCCCTAAATGTTTTGTCAGTAATATAGCCCTGAACAAAACCATGACTTAAAACTGAATCTATTTCATGTTTAAAGATGCATGTATGATTGCCAGAAAGCTTTTCATAAAAGCTAACATCAGAAAGTTGTCATAGAATTTCCCCATTGTAATTTAATTGTATGAATAAACATCAAGGGGATAAACCTCAATTAACAAATAGGACATTCCTGCCATGATCTAATTACTTGTAAATCTTATTGCTAACAATTTATAGTACTAAGAAGTAATTTTAGATAGTTCTTGTTATATGTGTTAAGCAGTGTCAGTGGCTCAGCAGGTAGCACTCACCTCTGAGGCCAGGAGATCAGTAGGCTGTGGGTTCTATCCTCACACCAGGCACTTGGGTTAAATCCTCAATACTGACACTGTAGTGTAGCATGAGGGGTGTTGCACCCTGAGGTGCCGCTCTTTCAGATGAGGCATTAAACTGAGGTCCCATCTGCCTGTTCTGGTAGTAGTTCAGGTGGATGTTAAAGATCCCATGGCACTTCTTGAGCAGGGAATTTCCCTGTGCAATGGCCAAATTTCTCTCCATTCATGAAAATACCACCAACAGCTTAATCTGGTTCAAGGTCAGTTGGCATTCATCTGTATCCGCCTCCCCTGGGTTGTGCCTGAAAATAGCCAGAATTTGTCTAGTGCACTTGCCCGGTCAACAAAAACTAAATAAATAAAAAAATATGTGTTTGCATATTGGGAGATTGTTATATTAAGGCATGTGAAATGCTCACTGCCTTATCTGTCAACCAGTTACTAACTTCTTGGGTAATGAATGAAATGACACCCATGTAATGGTTTCTGTAATTAGTATGCCTCATTGGATTCTAAAGTGAGAGCCTGGCTTAACTACATATCATGTTAATGCCATGTATTTTTAATTTGTCTTAATATGTGCTCATTTTATACAAATTAATTGATGTTAGTATTTATATGGGGTATCTGTGCATGAATATTTCACTCTGACGAAGCAGGGTGTTGACCTTGTGAAACGTTAGTGTTTTTTCTCCTTATATCTTTAGCTACATTTTGATGTTTTATGCTGCTTTTTGTAATAAAATGGTTTAATATTTAAATCACCATATGTGTGCCTCTATATTTTGGTGGGTGCTACATTGTTTTTTTAATTTGTTGGCTTTAATTAAGTAATCACTACCATGTTTTCTGGTGCTCTTTGTGTTTTTTGTTTCATTTCCATACATGTTAATAATTTTTTTTAAACGGAAAAAATTATAAAGAAATGTTTATGGAAAGGTAAGAAACCAAGGCTAAAACTGGAAAAATTATATTTGTCTAAGAATATGGGGGGACTTTATCTTGCAAATTTTCAGTGGTATTATCAAGCAGCCAAACTATCTGCTGTATACTGTAGCATATGGATGATTCCATCAAGAACACGTCCAAGCTGCCTGTCAAATAGAAGCCATCTCAATACCATATGAACACTTACAATATATTCTTTATGCAGGTCCTTAGTGTACAAATACAAATACAGTTTGCATAACAACTGCTACAGCCTGCAAAACTTGGGATACAATTTTGGAAAAAAAACAATCTCTAAGTGATCCATCTCCATAACTCCTATATATTTTAATGGTAGATTTTATCCATCTTTTTCAGATGATGGTTTCAAATTGTGGCATACACAAAGTTTAAAAGAGATACAACAACTATATGATGCCAATGGCCTTTTAGATTTTGATACAATTAAACAAAAGCATATAATTCCTAATACCTATTTCTTCAGATACTTGCAAATTAAGAACTACTTGGAAAAAAGGCTATTTTTATACAAAACCTACTGAGAATGAATTGAAATTCAACTAAGCCTAAATATTAACATAACACTCATTTCAAAATTCTACACAATCTTGCAAACCCTGCTTGGACAATCACAAAACGTATTAAAACAAAAATGGGAAATCAAACAAAGATCCTTAATATCAGAAGCAAAATGGGCTCAACTTATTAATTTGAAAAACATTGGTATACTATGTACATGATAATTACAAATTTATTTTGATATAATTCACAGAACATACTCTACACCCCACAGAATACATTTAATGAATCCCAAATATTCAAATGATTGCTCCATATGTAAATCACAGAAAGGTACTCTGGAATATATGTTAATCACCTGCAAAAAAATAACTACATTTTTTAAAACAATTATTGATACAAATTATAAAATCTCATCTATTAAATTGAAAAAATAAACAGTGAATGCTAATTTATGACAACTGGCTATTTATCTGATAAATGCAATAATAATTAACAAAGATTAATTCTTATAGCCATTATCAATGCACATAAATGTTTATGAATTAAATGGAAGCATGAAATTCTCCAAGATTATAAGATGTGGATGAACTTGATGGTGGATGTGTATAAATTGGAGAAAGTACATTATATTTTGTTAGATCAATATGCAATGTTCCATAAAGTTTGGCAATGTTTTGAAAACTATTTAACATCTATAGATATGCTGAACAAATTTTGTATCTATTGATTCAAATGTCTAGATTTGAGTATGACCCTTTAGTTTGTACAAAACTGACTATATGTCCTATGTAATGTTTCCTGTACCTGTATACTTGTTTACACAATAAAAAAAAGAAGAAATATGACCAGGGGAGTTGTGGAGGCATATTCTTAATAATTTCTTCAAGCTGTTTTGCTGTCCTATCACAAGCATGGGCAACAGTTTCTATTTGATATAGTCTATGCTTCTACAGTAGGTGGAAAGAACATGTCGCTTTTACAGTATATAGGATATAGTAGTGTTGCCATGCTATATTGGTCCACAATGTACGCTGACAAACCTGCCTAACAGGTTATGTAAGAAACATCTCTGACACTTATTTAATGAATATTTCATCCTGCTGATGAGATGACTTAGATGAACTAGTGGTGTCTCCTCCTTCACCACTATTTTTATAGTCAATATCAACACCACCCCATTGCCACCACAGTTACCACAACCACTAGCCTTGCTTAATATGGGTTGTTCTAGAAGCTTGTAAATAACCTATTGTGTGGTGTTCAAGTAAGCGCCATGAAAAGGACCATGTTAAGGGCTGTTGATACTGCACTAAAATCATTAACATCATTAACAGATACACAGATGAATAAGAGAAGAAAAAGACCATGGGCTCTATTCTTAAAGAGCCCTTAGAGTGATGGAAGCTACAGAAAATGGCAGCTTGCATCCAAGTGTGGTGTGCCAGGGATCCTAGCCCTATACTCTATTGGGTGGGGTCCCAGCAGCAAAATCCCTAGGCTTGCAGCAACTCTGGTCATGTGCAAAACAGGCAACACATCCAGAGGGTGTGCCGCAAGCTGTGGGTGGCTTGTGCAACTCTAGCATGTTCCTGGTGGAGCAGCACTGTCCCCTGATCCCCAATGACACTAATAGTTTTACAAATACATATTTCTTGGTAGTCCTGTGGCCCCTTCCCAATCCCTGCTGTTCCCATAGTCCTATGTAATAATATACCCTTTCTGGTCTAGAACCCACCATCCTCAATGTTGCCATAGTCATATTTAATTTATACCCTTCCTGGTGGTCTAGTACCCATGATCCTTGATGTTGCTGCAGTCATATGTAATAATATACAACTTCCTGGTGGTTCAATGCCCCTCCGAGTCTCGATAAACACCATAGTCATATTAATGATATACCCTCTTCTGTGGTTTGTTGTTCTCTCATCTCTTTGTCATCAGATCATACAGATCCCCGGAGCCGATTCTCAACCCCACCCAAGATTGTAGTGCTCATCGTCACTCCTTCTGGGAACACATCGCCTAACAGTATTTTGACCTTCGTTCATTGCTGTTTATGAACTGTCATGACAAGTACTTTATAGTGTACACGTTCATTGACTGAAAGTCAATCAATGAGCACATACACTATACGGTACATGTTCAGTGACAGTTCAGTCGGCGACCAGCTGTGGTGGTGAGAGGTGGGCTGTACTGGTCATCAGCTGTGTTTCAGAATGAGGGAGTAGGGTGGTGGGTGCTACCTGCTGGGGTGGAGGTTGGGAGCCCACAAGGCCATCAGGGAAGAGGGTTTATCTTGAGTATGATTACGGTGATATTGGGGATCAGGGTGGAGGCCAGTAAACTACCAGGAAGGGGTATATCATTAAATATGACTATGGTGACATTGGAGATCAGGGAAGGGGGCCACGGGGCCACTGGACCACCAGGAAAGGGTATATAGTAAAATATGACTATGATGACATTGGGGCTGGGGGGGGACCGCAGCACATTTCTGCAAACAGGTCAACTCTCCCAGAGGAGAATTAAGTATCTTCAGACCAGCCCTGGCTGGTCTAACAGTACTTAGAATTTCTCCCTCTAGGAGAGTTCTGAGAATTTTGCTTTCAGGAATGCTGCAGCTTGTGTCTGCCACATGCCCCCTAGCATCATGTCATAGACCATTTTTGGGCACAAGGGCAGTGCAAGTGAGAATCACTCCAGACACATTGTTTGGCATAAGGGGCACTTTGTGCCATTCATTGTGGCACAACCCCCTTGAGCTGTGCCAGGAGCTTTAAGAATTGAGTCCCATGAGCCCATTGAGTCACTGTAAAGCCCTACTTGATTTATTCTGCTCTTCCAGAGTCCTCCATAATCCTGCCTCCCTCTTATTCCTAACAACCCATTTGAAACTGTTCCACTGTGTCTTTAATTTTAATTTAACCCCAGCAATGATGACATTACTGAGAAGACTGTTCCACCAGCCCACAACCTGCTCCTTGTAAAAAAATATTTCCATTTTGAAATTCACACCTTTCCTCATGTGGTTGTGCCCTCTGGTGAGTGCACCAATTCCCAGCTTGAACAACTCTGTAGTGACAGCCCTGTACTTTTCTGTATGTATGTATTTATATGTTGTTACCATGTAACCACTTTTCCCCTGTCCTCCACAGAGTACATAGTGAGCTTCTCCTGTGTCTCCAGGTAGGACCTGCCATGTTGCCCTGGATATTTTGTAGCATTTTGTTTGATAGTCTGTAAACTCTCCTCTACATATTCAGCTATGGGCTCCACAACTGTATGCAACACCAGGTGCAGTCAAACCAATGACCTGTACAGTACGCCAGTATCGCCTCCCTCCTACAACTCATGAGACTCTTCAGTTACACTTCAGTATCCAGTTCTTCTTCCTGTATGCCACACTGCATTTAATAGAGGTTTTAAACAATTAGTCAATTATCAACCCAGGACTCTTCTTCCCATAAGTGTTCCATCTTGATCCAATTGATGCATTGTTCCATCTGAGGATTTTGTTACCAGTATGCATCACTACATCTTCTGGCATTGAATTTTAATTTATTTATTTATTAGTGATTCTGAGATACACCTTTGAGCCGGGGCTCATTTACAAAGTTTCCATGTTGTACATTACAGAGCATTAATTAGATGAGATACAAACAATACAATAATTTAGACAAGCATTTCACCAACAAATGGCCTTAATTTGGTCTAGAACAAATAAACAGAAGCTACCAGGTAGCATTGTCAGGATAGTCAGGAACATAACATAGGAGAGGAGAGGGAGAGAAGGGGCAGGAGTGGGAGGGGTAGAGGGGAGGAGGGTGAATTGGATGTTGTGGTCCCATAAAGAAGGTTATGATAGGTATTTAAGTGCAGTTGAAGTTTATTTTCAATGTAAAGTACTTTCTTAAAGCAGATTTAAAATAAGGATGGATAGACAGGTCCAATATAGCAGTTGGGAACTCATTTAGCCATACCAGTGATCTAACAGGGAAGGACACTTAGTTAGGTTGGTCTTGCAAAAGGGTACTTGGAGGTTGTCCTGAGGGCACTGTGGGGGAGTGTTTGTGATGATATGGGAAAATAAGTGAGTTAAGAGAGGTGGAGGAGAGACCAAGGTGGGTCTTTTGCAAGTAGGCTAGTTTGATACTTGATACGAGATCAAGAGGTAGTCAACCTGTATTTACATGGAGGTTGCAGGTGTGCACCAATCTGTCTGCACAAAGGACTATGTGACATGCTTTGTTAAGAGCAAACTTACCCTTGAAGAAACAGGTCTGTGGCTGCACCATAGACCGCTAGCCTGTAGTCTATCACAGGGAGGATTGAGGAGGAGGAGACTGCTAGTCCACCCTCCTTAGTCTTGTGCAGTTTGTGTCTACAGAGGGTGCCTAGTTTTTATTTACCATTGTTACAGCTTGGTCAACATGGTGTGCAAAAGAGAGATTGCCATCTAGGTAGACACCTAGATATTTGAAAGTGCTGACCTGTTTCAGGGTTTTTTCTTCTCTGTTGAGGATAGCAAAGGGTTGTAGCATATTTTTGTTTGGTGGTATGTGATCAGCATGCTTTTGTTTATTTTGTAATTTAGTAGTAAGATAATGTGGGAGAACCATTGCTTCAGGGCCGAGAAGCTACTTTGAAGGTTAATCTTCAATTCTTGTTGGCCGAGGCCAATTGTCAGTTTCTTGACCAGTGTTTTAATATCTCTACATCCCCTTTTTTATGCTGCTTGTGTTCTTTTCTCTACCTCACCCCCCACAGATCTGTGGGTCAACCATGAGCAGACACACTTTTCCTTGTAACCATTGCCTGATGTTTCTATTATACATGTTTGAAAATCAGGACACCAGGACAGACCCCTGTTGCACCCAACTAATGACCCGTCTGCCATCAAAGAACTTTCTTTCAGAACTTCTACTGTATCTGTGACTTATTGGTCAACCAGCTCCCAATATCTCTTGTTAGTCCATGTGTTAGCCCTAAGTCTCCTAAGTTTTTACTTGCCTCCTCTGGCACTGAGACAATGACCTCGCTGAAGCCTAGATACAATATGCCAACTGCCTGGCACAATACACCATCTGTGTCACCAAACTGAAAACAAATCAATGATGTTTATATGAAATGACATGCCTCTCAAGAACCTTGTTGTTTTTTTATACATTAGCTTGTCTTCCTCTAGAATTTCATCTAAGATATTTATTCATTTATTATGGTGTCCAGCAGTTTGCCTGCTATTGAGCTAAAGCTCATAAGTCTGTAAAATTCAGGGATCTCCCTATACCCACCCTTGCCCATGTGGACCATGTTCACAATGGTTCAGTTAACCAACACCTCCTGTTGACAATAACTCATTGAAAAATGTCTGCCACTGGGCAGTCAGGGCATGTGTTGTCTCCTTCAGCACCCTTGGGTGCAGTCCATCTGACATTGGGACTTCTTTATGTTCAGGTCCTACAGACCCTTCAGCACTCTCACTTTAGGTATATATATGTATCGTGTCTATAACTTGTGGCTATCTGTAGACTTGAACCTTAGCATGTTGTCAGGTACTTGTCCTGTAGCCTCCACTATGAACACAGAACATAGAAACAAAGACAATGTTGGCAGAAAAAGACTGACAGTCCATCTAGTTTGCCCATCTAACCTTATCATACTCAGGAACTATAGTCTCTGTGGGGTCTATACATACCCTATTCATCCTCTTGTTCTCTATATTTTCACCTTCCTCATCCTGCTAAGTAACTACTATAACCTTAGCTCTATCCCAGCTGTGTTTGGAGCTGTTTATGGTTCAGGCACCCACCACATCTGCCAGCAGACCACTCCATGGCTCAACCACTTTTTCTCTAAACCAATACTTTCTCACATCCTTTAAAACTCTCCAATTAACCTCCACTTATGACCCAGTGTCCTAACTTATTTGCTTCTAGCAAGTAACTCTTCACAGTTCACATTCTTTAGTCCTTTCAGGAACTTGAAGGTTTCACCCATGTTCCCCATCTCTTATTTGATTTCAAGTGACACACATTAAGTGCCTTTAATCAATCCACATAGGATCTTCCTTCCTGGACCTGAGTCATTTTGGTCACTGTGTGTTGTGCCATTTCTAGACTGTCTGAGCCCTTTTTAGGTGGGGCTCCATAACCAGTCACAGTACTCCAGGTGTGGCCTTGCCAGTGACATATGTAGAAGAAACAGTGCCTCCTGCTTCCCTGCCGATGAACCTCTACCAGTGCACCATAGCATCCTGTTACCCTTGTTGAAGGCTTTGTTAGGCTGAAGGCCTTGTTACACTGATTGTATTGTTTAAGAGAGTTACTGATAATCACTCCTTTGTCCCTTTACTCTAGTGTTGTGTCCAGATGAACCACTGCCATGAAATACTTTGTCCTGTTTTTTTGTTCCCAAGTGCATGACTTTGCCCTTCCGGATACTGAATTTCAGTTGCCAGACTTTGGATCAATTTGTCAGTCTTTTCATGTCTTTCTGCAATTCCTTTATCCCCTCTGCATTGTCAACTGTACCACAGAGTTTAGTGCCATCTGCAAATAGACACAATCTTCCCTGGATCCCATCTCCAATGTTGCTGATGGACATATTGAAGAGGACTGGCCCCAGAACAGAGCCCTGTGGTACTCTGCTGGTGACCTCTCTTTCTGCAGATCTGACACCATTCACCACAACTCTTTGCTGCCTCCCTTCAGACCAACTCTCTACCCACTACTATTTCTCTGGCGCTCACAGATCCTCCATCTTCTTCAGCAGCCTTCAGTATGGCACCAATTTGAATGCCTTGACGAAGTCAAAGTATAGTAGGTCTGCTGAGTGCCCCTTGTCAACTACCCACATATCCAGTCAAAAATACTATCATGTTGGTCCGATAAGACATCTCTGTCAAAAACTCTTGCATATTATTCTGAAGCTCATTTGTTCTCCAGGTATTCTACTAGGTCCTCTTTGACTAGTGTCTCCATGAGTTTTCCTACCACTGAGTTAAGGCTGATGGGTCTTTAGTTTCTGGCTGATCCTTGTCCTCTTCCATTTGTAGCAGAACTATGTCTGCCATTCTTGTCCATATAAACAACCCTATGCTGCAAAGAGCTATTGAACAGGCTACCTGGGGTTCGATAACACTGATGCCAGTTCCATTAATACCTCAGATATATCCCATTCAGCCCGGGGCTTTGTTTACCTTCAGGGCTGCTAACTCTTTTCTGACTCTTTAACTAGTATACTTCTGCAACCTTGTTTCCAGGACCCCTTTATCAGCTGCCTTTATACCACTCTCCAGCGAGGGACAGCTGTTCTCCATAGTGAATACCATGCAGAAGTAATCACCCAGCACAGCTGCTTTCTGCCCTTCTTCCTCTATTACTCTGCTGCCCTCCTTTAGCCTGACAATTCCCCCACCATTCTTTTTTCCCTTATACAGTATATCTGAAAAACTCTTTTCACCATCCCTTGATCCCCTCTGCAATATGCAGTTCTGTGTTTGATTTTGTAATTTTGACTGCCCTATCAACCTCTCTAGCTTTTTCTTGATACTCATCCCATTCCTTATCTCTCTGCACCTTATAAAGGCATTCATTTTGTCCTCAGTGCCTCCCTGGCCTTATCTAGGAACCAAATATGTGTCTACTTGTTTCTCTTGATAACTCCTCTTGTGTGTGTTCTAACTGCCATGAGACCTGCACCTTTTATGACCCCTAATTTTTCTTCTACTCCACAGCTAATTTGCCCAGGACTAATTTCTTTATTTGGATGATATCTACCCTTCTGAAGTCTAACATCTCAGCCTTAGAGGAGAGCTTACTGGTGCCCAGGGCCAACTCAAACCATATAGTATTGTGGTTGCTGGATCCCAGTGATTCCTCAACCCATAGTCCATGTACTCTTTCTGAGTTGGTGAGTACCACTTTGAGAATGATTGATTGTCTAGTGTGTTCCTTGACCTGCCGCACCAGTATGCAGTCCTACAAAGTATTAAGCAGGTCCTGGCTTCTGGCGTTGCTGTCTGCTGGCATGATCCAGTCAATATCTTGCAGGTTGAGATCTCCTAGGACTATAAGCTTCCCTTTTGCATCCCCTTTTCTACTTGGGCTCCTAGTTCCTTATCTTTCTCCTCTGCCTTCTCTGGTGGCCTGCAGAGGGAAGGGAAGTCTGCTACCTGATAACACAGTGAGCTGCACCACAGTGATTCTACTTCATCTTTCCCTCCAAAGGATGCCTCCTCTACTGCCTCTGTTTTTTCCCTGACATAAATGGCTACTCCTCCTCCTCTGCCCATCCATCTGCTGTGCCTTTATAATGTGTATTCAGGATTTGCCAGGTCCCAGTTATTGTTCTTGTTGGCCAAGTTTTTGTAATGGGCACTTGATCCAGCACAGATTCTGCCAGCAGTGCCTGGAGTTCAATAATTTTATTACTTAGACTCCTGGCATTGAGGCACACCACTCTCCATTTTATGCTCTCACCCTTATTGGTTCGTCAATAAATCATCCAATCCCAGTTCCTAATATCCTAGGTGTCTAGTGGTTTTCCTTTTTTCCTGGTCTATTTGGACTACACTTCCCAGTCCCCAGAACCCATTCCATTCTACTACTACTTCTTGTATACCCTGCCACCATCCCTGGAGGTGTTCTGTCTCAGGTTTCCCACTTCACCTACCTCAACTGTGGCATCCCTAGCCCCACATCCCCAACAGTTTGATTTTAACTGTCTGTCAATGTAGATGTCAATCCTCTGCCCTGATGCACTAGCCCTCTCTTGTCAGGTAAAGACTATCACTTTGAAGAGCCTCCTGTACCAGAAGACTCCTAGTCCTCCACAAAGTTTTACCCCTGTTCCTGATATCACCCTTTTATCCACCAAATGAACTCTTCAGTTTCATCCTTTTTCACTCTGACCTTCCCCTTCTCCCTACCCCAGAGAGGAAGGATCTCAGAAAATTTCCAGGAAGCTGAGTGCTTCTTCAGTCTGCACCAGCCTCTGGAAGTCCCACTTCCCTGTTTGCACAGGCTGGTTTGCCAGATCATTGGTAGGAAGGTGTACCAGCTCTCCCTGCTTCATACCCTCCTCCACTACCCTCCCTATCCTCTCCCAATTCTGAATGGCTGATGCTCCCTTCAGGCATCTGACTTCCCTCCTCCCCTTTCTTGCATTGTCTATCATCCTTTCTATGCTTCTAACCATAGCACTTCCTATCACAAAAATCCTCCTTATTAACTTCTGCCTGCTCTTTCTTCTTGGTGTCACCAAGTCTTCCTTCTCATCAACACCAACTAACTTAAGCCCCCCCATCAGAGTCAAGTATCTGTACCTCTCTAGGAGTGCAAAGTGATTTTTCATTTGTATCTCTTGGATATGACTGACTGATGTGTGACTGCCCCTGACACCCAATCTCCTCCTGCTCCTCCTCCTCCTCTCCTTCTCAACCACCCTCCATTCCCCTGAGCCAGTGGACCTGTGGGGTAGTGGGGGTTGGCACCAGCTTAGTTCGAGTCACAATTGGAATATTTCCTTCTTTGCTGCTGCCAATAGAACATTGAGCACCCAGAAGGTTCTAAATATTGGGCGGTATACTTAAATTAGTCAGAAACTCATTTGCCCAACATTCACTGTCCCGGTCAGGATTGCCCAAGTGATCCAGTAACCCAGCACTTGCATTCCCGATGCTATTGCTTCCAAAGGGTAAGGAAAGATGTGATGGAATGCTACCTCACCACATGTGATCGGCAAGAAGGGACATCTGGGTGGCTTGCTGGCCAAGCTGCCCTGGTGATGTGGAGGAGAATACCACCGATAGTGTAGCCAGAATACTGAGCTGTGACCCGGGTTCTAGTCCAGGTCATGGCACTTTACACAATGCACCCTATAACACTTATCCTTTTACTCCGGGGTCTGCTCCGCTTTGGAGTTGAATAATTTAGTTACGAGGGGTGTGGGGGAGTGCAGGGGCAAAGCCCCCCTCATGAAAAACTTCATTTTGTGACATGCCTGAAATTTGTATATTGGGCATGTCAGTCATTCAGACTTTGGCATGTCTGGCTATTTACTCGGTATGCTGCTCGGCATACCGAGTTCTGGATATTATAGTAAATCCTATTGGGCAATGTCTCCTCAAAAGCATAGTCCCAAAGATGAGTACCCCACAATCTCCACAGCTGAATATCTCCCCACTCACCATATACTCAATTCTAGCATGCTGAGTGCTTATAAAACTTCCTGAGTTATTTAGTGTTATAACCTTGTCTTATTTAGGTAGAAGCCAAGATTAACCATATTACCAGTAATCAGGACCCCCACCCCAAGTCATAGCCTATCTGTCTTCCTGTTTTATAACCTTACCCTATATAGGTAGAAGCTAGAATTTAACTGTTTTTGCAATAGTCAGTATCATTACATATTGCATTACATAAAGTCTGTGCTCCCCCCTCCCCGCAGAACTATGGATAACCCACAGATGTTCCTGCAGATGCTATTCTCTTGCTCTTCTGGTTCTCCAGCTTTCGTGGGATAAAAGCTCCTCTGGTCACCTAGAACTGTGAATATGAAATACCTATCCAGGTTCAAAGATTCTTCCCCTTTAGATGCCTCAGGAGCAAAGTGGAAGGAGGAGGAGGAGGGGGGCTTTAGCTGGCTCTCCCCTCTGCTTTCCCTAATGCAGTGCTCCTGAATGCAGAATTAAAATGGGACTGGGGAAACCTGACAAACTGGATTAATAATTAAACATGTTTGCCTTCCCTTCTTCTTCCATGCCTTGTTCATGTTTTCTGATTTTTATGGCTGTGGGCAGAGCCTACAGCCATTTTGCTTTTTGTAGTTTGAAAATGGATTTTCATGTAACTCATTTTTAGGACATTTCAATGTATTCTTCCACATCTACAAATCACTATGAGAACTAAAATAAAATAATCCCTTCTTTCTGTTTAGAGTGTTGGAGACATAACTCCAAGCTGCTTATCTGATGGCCATTAGGAAACTGAAACAGCTTGTTAAATATTGGTTGCCTATTAAAGTGGAGATTTGTTTACCCCTTCCAAATGCAACAGCTTGCACATTTTGGCCCTGGACACACTGGGAACTTAAAATGGTTTAAGTGCCTTAAAACAGTTTAAATCCCCCTAGCACTGTTTGCAGACAGACTACAAGCCCCTTACAACATTTTAACAGAAGTGATTTTAAACCCTGCTAGATACTTAGTCTTAAAACCATTTTTAAAAACATTTTGGAGCTAGCATGGTTTTACTTACAGGTCTGTCCAGGAGTAAAAGTGTTTTAAGCTGTAATGGTTTAACTAAAACACTTCTAGCTGCAGTGTGTCCAGGCAAGCACAATTCTGTGTGTTGGACTTAACACAAAATAGTTACAAAAAGAACAGGTTTAACACTAGTAGTGTGGCCACACTAAACCATTTTCAAAAATGGTTACTGAGTAGTGTGGCTGTACTGAAATGGTTTAGCTAAACTGGTTTAAAAAATGGTTTTCAAAAACAGTTCTGCAGTGTGTCCGGGGCCTAAAATGATTCGCATTTAAACATTTTTTGCTACTAATTCAGTTAGGGATGAATATCTTTCAAGAATGATTCATATCTCATAAATGTTGCCCTTCCCCAGCAAATTTTGTAAAGATTTACACTGTATTTAACCTCTCAAGACCTATCTGATAAAATGCCAGGTCATTAGTGAACTACCCAGATTAAATACATACATTATTTTTTTGACAGAAGGGCTGCATCTTGCTTCCCAAACCTAACAGATAAGAGCTACTGATATCTCTTATAGTAAGAGAGTGTGTGTGTGTGTGTGTGTGTGTGTGTATGTGTTTGGGGAAGGGGTTGAGAAACAGTCAAACTCTAGGCAAGGGAGACCTCATCTAATGAGTTAACTGCTGACAAACCATGAGTGATACAGAAGCAAATGATTTGATACCTTTTATTGGACCAAAATAGATGTGAAAAAAGAACTTATACAATTTATAACATTCCTAATCAGACAACTGCAAACAGAAGACTGTTTTTTTGTCATTTTGTAATAAGATATACTGAGTGTGTATTTACTGAGTTGCTGGATCAGGGCCTTGATAAAATAATAACATTTATTTAACTCATTCAAGATTCCATCAGGTGTACAATAAAAAGGTCTATGAAAATTTGTTTGAAAACTAGCAAGTATAAGATGCAAAAATAGCATTTGTGTGTGTGTGTGTGTCTCTATATAAATATCTATATTATAGCGGCGCAGTCTATAGTTAGGGTTATGAAGGCACTTTAATGTTAAAACTTGAAATTTTGTGTGTTAATAACTTTCAACCTGTTCAATGGATTTGCATGAAATTTGGTATACTTAGTGGGGTGTGGTATATCTCTTGCTCTGCCAAATTGTGTTTTGTTCAGACTTACAATTTTTGTGCAGTGAATCACTGAAAAATGAACTTTTCGCCAGTTTTGAGGGCAGTTTGTTGGATTCTGTCTAGAAGCTGTGCAGCCACCATGTGGCATGCCAGTCTGACACTTGCAGGTAGAAAGAGCTTTTGTGATGGAAAATGTCAGTTTTGTTTGGTGAAAAATATTAATCCATTCAAAAGTTATTAAACTTTTTAGCTCCCATTATAAATCTAAGGAAAATTTATATGGTTGTTTTGTTAAAGAAGAATGGGGTTTTGGTCATCTGGTCACTCCTCATGATCAAAGAATTTACAGGCTCGCAATCAAAGATTCTTTGATTGCGAGAAATTTATTGATCGTGATGGCCGCCATCTTGTTTTCAGTTTAGGGTTGGAAAAAAAGCAAATATCTCAGCCCAGGGGTGACTTGTGAAGTAAAACATGGATGGGTTTTGCTCAGGGCACTTCCCTCTATCAAGCCATGCCTGTGGTTTAATGTAGTTTTGTCAAAAAATGGAGTTATAAACTTTTAAATTCTTTGATCGTGGCTCACTAATGATCTTTGATCACGAACCTTCAAATTCTTTGTTCCCAAGTTTCTTTAATCGCGATCTTTGTTCACGAGAGAGGGACGAGATGGTCAGATTTTTGAGTTGGAAAAAAAACAAATATCTCAGCCCAAGGGTGACTTGCGAAGTAAAACTAGGATGGGTTTTTCTCTGGGGGCTTCCCTCTATCAAGCCTTGCCTGTGGTTTAATGTAGTGTCAAAAAAAGGAGTTTTAATGTTTTTAAATTCTTTGATTGTGAGCCTGCAAATTCTTTGGTCATGAGATTTCTCTGATCACGAGCTTTGTTCGTGAGGGCAGGACGAGATGGCCAGATTTTTGCTGGACCAGATGTCCTTAGGAGGGACCAGATGGCAAATTTCATGACGAGATGTCCCCTCATGATCAGGAATGATCTTTGATCATGAGGTCGTAATGATTCTCATGATCAAAGAATTTTAAATGTGCAAAACTTTAAAATTAAATATCTCGAAATGGTTTGGTCTTTTAATAAATGTGGAGGGTGTGAGGGATGTCCTGTACATGTTAATTATGGTGTTTAGGTGACAGAAAATGAATTTGCTGCAGAGATATTGCATGACACAGTTTACATTTTGGGATAGCATTCTGTATTGTGGTAGTGGCTTGAAATTTATAGGGTAGCTAGCCTTACTGCCATGGAGGTACTTTCAGTGGTTAGGTGCATAAAATGTAAACAGGTGCAGAATTATGCCACTCTGATGAATGAAAATCTAAAACCTTAAAATTAAATAGCTCGGAAATGGTTTGGTCTTTTAACTTGAAATTTGGAGGTGTTGAGGGGATGTCTTCTAGATGTGAATTGTGGTATTTAGGTGTTGGAAAATTAATTTGCTGTGGAGATATTGCATGACACAGTTTACATTTTGTGGATAGTGTTCTGCATTGTGGTAGTGGCTTGACATTTATAGGGTAGCTAGCCTTACTGCCACGGAGGTACTTTTCAGTGGTTAGGTGTGCAAAATGTAAACAGGTGTGGAATTATGCCACTCCAACAAATGAAAATTGGGTTTGTTTCAAGTTGGTGGCAGCGTGGGTCCTGCAGGTCCCCGGGCTCCCACCAATATGCACTCCCACTAATACAATGGGATCCATTCACATATCTGGGAATGATGGGTATTAGGCTGCACACCCATTGGCTCACACTGTGGACCAATGGGTACAGCTTATTGATGGTGTCAGTCGGGCGGGCAGTGGAGCAGCAGGAGGTGTGGTGCTGCTGCCCGCCACTGACCAGGGAGGGGTGGTGGTGATCAGTGGGCAGGTGGGGAGGGGTCCTCTGGACCACCAGGGATAATAGGATTTGTCTTTTTATTCACTGAAGCCCACGATTGGGGGCAGCGGTCCACTGGACCACCAGGGATATAGGATTTATCGCTTATTTACTGAAGCCCACGATTGGTCAGGAAGCAGTCCACTGACCACCAGGGATATAGGATTTATCTTTTATTTACTGAAGCCCATGATCGGGTGGGCAGCGGTCCACTGACCACCAGGGATATAGGATTTATCTCTTTTTACTGAAGCCCACAATTGGGCATGGGGTTGGTGCCACCATGGAGGTGCATCCAGAGCTTAGGACCACTACAGGTGGCAGCTGCCATGTTGCACCCTGCAATGTGGGCAGCTCACCTGTGGGTGGCCATCCATTCTTCCTTTTTGGATCAACTTTGTGCTGGCACAGGTAGGGGTTGCACATGCATGGCTCCGCACATCCAGGGCTGAATATCAGGCTGTGCAGAGTATGCATGGCACACCCCACCCTCGCCCTACATTGCTGATGCGCTCCGGTGTATCGGGATTTGTGCTGCACACTTTCCCCTTTTGAATATCGCGCTGGGGCACATCAGTGGGTTGCGCATGGCGCAACACTGTTGCACCATGTGCAACCCTTTTGAATATCTGGGCCATAGTGTTACTGTTGAAATGTATATAATTATATTTTGAGATGATTGCAAAAAGCTATTGGAAACTTGAGAGGTTACCTGAGTGCACATTTTTAAGCCTTTTCCAGAAGAGCTATGGGAAAGGGTCCTAGCTCAGGAACACTGTGTTCCTATCTTGCACCTGCCTGAAACATACAAGAACAGGATGTTTGTTAACAATGGGGGTTGGAAGGATTTATAAGACAGCTGAGCTGCAATTGCTTAGGAAGAAGACAAGGGACACAGACATTGACTAAAACTCTGATGGATGTTCTTTATTTTATTTTGTCTTCATAAATAGTTATACTGAACAAGTTTATTTTTTTTTATGTTACTGCTAGTGTAAATAAATATTTTTGGTGAATTCTACAACAGTTCCTGGTTTTCCTATGCTTTCTGACCTGTGCCTCGACGACACGGAGACCCTGTGCAAAATCACCTTTCTGACAGGAGTTGAACATTTTCTCAGCCCTTGTACATAAGGTGGGGTCATAAGAAGGCTATGTTCAAAATGTTGTGTAAAAATATAAAAAAAAAAGTTATGAGCCTATGTTGAATTTTAGAAACGCAGGCTTGTAACGTTGCTAATTTTCAATATTGTTACCCCAAATTTACAACATACCCATATCTTTACATCAACTCATGAATGTGACAGCTGTCAATTTTCAAATCCTGGCCAAAATGTTTTTTTTACATCTCAAAAGGTGATTTTGTGTCCCTGCATGAAATTATCTTTCGGAAAGGAGTTGAACATTTTCTCTGACCTTATGTGTGAGGTGGGGTCATAAAAAGGCTATGTTTTAAATTTGGTGTAAAAATATTTTAAAAACAAAATTATGAGGCTATGTTGAATTTTTGCAAATGCAGGCTCATAACTTTGGTAAATTCAATATCGTTACCCTAAATTTACTACATAGCCATTTCTTTACAATGTCTCATGAATGGATTATGACAGCAGTCATTTTTCAACTCCTCCCCAAAATGTGTTTTTGCATCCTTAAAGTTGATTTTGCAGTCCCTGTGCAAAATCACCTTTAGGCTGGTAGTTGGAGATTTTCTTTGCCCTTCTTCATGAGGCAGGGTCATAACAAAGCCATGTTAAAAATTTGACATAAACATATTAAAAAACAAATTTCCAGTATTTTTACCACTAATTCCTTTGCTGCAGCCCTAGCAGCTCTGACCACAACTTGTTTTATTAGTAAGGACATTTACATGAAAAGGGAATATTAAGTCTTAGATGTTATCTCATCCTCTTGCTTTTCTGTCCATTGCAGATATTATCCCATGTCTGTGACATCTAGAGATGTTGCAAAATAAAATTTCACTGGTGAAACTGCCGCATAATTGGCAATTTTGCTGCATAACATTTTTTGTGAAATTGTGGGGAAATGGCAAAATTTCACCACAATTTCACACCCTGCCATTCCCTATGTAAAACTCTCCCTGGTGTCTAGTGGTCCTCCCACCCCCCCAGCTGCTCACCGGCCCAAATTCTCCCTGGTATCTAGTGGTCCACCCCTCCATCATTGAATAAAGTCCCCCCTACCCAGTTACCCTGGCCCCTCCTGTCCTTTTTAATAAAAAATGTAACCCACACTACCTTGTATCTAGTGGTCCCCCCATGGCCACTCATGGCCCAAATTACTCTCCCTGGTGTCTAATGCCCCCAGCTGATCACTGGCTGTAACTGAATAATGCCCCTCCAGTTACCCTGGCCCTCATATTCTTTTTATTCAAATAAATAAATAAACCCCACACCCCTGGTGTCCAGCAGACCCCATCTCCCACTCTGTCATCATGAGATAGCACCCACCCCACTCCCCAGTACCTGGATTGGGTCACTTGCACAGCCCTCCACTCACCTTCATAGCTGACAGCTCAACTGAGCACTTGAATGAATAAGTACGTGCTTATACAATCACACATGCATTACCAATGTTTTTTTACAATTTATTTCCTCACTTTTGGAGATAGTATAATAGTATATTTATTTTAGTGTGGGAGCCCATCCCTTCAGAGATGCACATATGAATCTAGCTGTGGAAAGACAGGGATCTCTGGCCCCTGCACTTCCATACATTAAGTTATGAGCAGGCATAGTGAAATTGCAACAAATAGTCATAATTGTGCCATCTTAATTAATTTTCACCCCAAATGTTCAACATAACCTTCTTATCACCTCACCACATGTATCCAGTACAGAAAACTTTCAAATCCTTGTTGAAATGTAATTCTGTAGAACTGTAGTGCCATTTTGCTCCACGGGAGTGGAAAGAATTTTTTTTGGCAGGATTTGAAAAATTACAGCTGTACTATTCATGAGTTGTGAACATTTGGCAAAGTTACAATCTTGCATAGAAACTGTGCAATGAACACTCGTAATGGGTCATTTTTTGGAATTTTTCTCCAAATTTTCAACATGGGTTTTTGGGACATACCCTCATGAACACTGACACTGTGATTTTGTTAATCCATCCTGAAAGTTGATTTTGCACAATGACCGTGCCATTCTGTGCCACAGGTGTGAAAACATGTTTCAGGCAGGATGTGAAAAATGGCAGCTATACACTTCATAAGGAGGTGTGAAAAAATGGCAGTGCTGAAAATCTGGAGGGAAAATATAAAAAATTAGCTAAGTGACGATCATGTGTAGAAATTTCACAATGCATGCATGCTCATAGCACAGTCATTTTTGGGAATTGTTTCACCAGATTTCCAACAGAGACTGCAAAATCACCTTTCAAGACTGAGTAATGAAATGACAGTGCTAGTGTTCATGAGGTAGTGTCAGAAGAACCCCATGTTGAAAATTTGAGGCCCAAATTCCTAAAAATAGCTGAGATATCAACATAAGTTGAAAACTCCATTGACTGCCATTATACGGAGCTTACCTTGATTCTTCAGTTTGCAGTTTATCTTTGAAGAGTGCAGACATGTCCCTCTTTGCAGAAGATGACAGCGCCTGACCTTCTGAAGGTAAGTATATAATAAGGGTGTGTGTAGGGATGTGGGTGCACAGAGGGAGGGTCAAGATGGGGGAGGATGGAGGCAGGGACAACAAGGGATCATTTTCTTTTTTAGGTAAAAAAAAAAGATGCCGGGGGACAGTCTTCATTTTTCACAATTTTTCTTTTAAAACACATTTGACACACTGGGTGAGCTCCCAGTGTGCCATCGAATGAGGGGATAAATGACAACATGGGATTGGGCACTCCAGTGTGGGCAAGAAAAGAGCATAGAGGGCAGACTAGTTTGAAGCAGGATTCTGCATTGAAAAGACTTGGGGACAGTTTTATTTTCAATTTTTCTTTTAAAAGCACATTTCAGTACACTGAGGTGGGGTCCCAGTGTGCCACAGTAGTGGAGGGGATACATGTCGACACAGGCATCGGGCACCCTGATGTCAGTGAAAATGAGCATAGAGGGTAGACTAGTTCAATGCAGGATTCTGCATCGAAAAAATGTGTTGAGGAACTGTTTTCCTTTTTTCAGGTACATAAAAAACAAACATACATTTTGGACAGTGGGGTGGACTCCCAAGTGTCAAAAGCTACTGGGGTTCAGGAGGTAAAGCCAAGCAGAGATTGGTCTCCCGATGTCAGTACATTTCAAAATAATGGGCTGTGGACAGGGTTATCCAACACTGGGGGGAGTGGGCATCCCGGTGTTGGAAAAAACAAACAGACAGGGGAAGGTCATCAGAGGGTGGGGAGGCCACTAGACACCAGGGAATTAATCTTTTAAGGGAATCAGGGGGTCCAATAGACACCAGGGAAAACAGCACAGCTATCTTTAAGAATCCCTTTTTGCAATCCCTTTTCGCCAGTTGATCTGGCGAAAGGGGATCGGCTGGCGGAAAGGGATTGTGAAAAGCGATTTTAAAGTACAAAAGTGCCATTATTGAAGTAAAAAAAAAAAAAAGGAATGGGCAGGTAGTGTACATCCCCATTTCAAAAACCCATGCCTTGGTTTTTACAGAAGATGACCCTGGGGGAAATTGTGAAGTTTTGTTTTCTCCTCTCGCTAAGAGAGAAAACAAGATGGTGGCTGATGAAGAGGGATTTTCTGAGATTTCCCAATCCCTCTTCCCAATCCCTCTTTGTCAGCACTTCACGACCAGGAATCCTTGATTGAAGCTGTGCATCTATCACAAAGACTGAACTAAGTATGCTCAGAACCTTATTTTTTTTTATTTAATAACTTTGGAATGGATTAATATTTTTTGACCAAACCAATGCTGGATTGTTCCTTAGGATACCTTCTTTATACCCTAAAAGATTCAGGTCAAAATTCCAAATGGCGTGGTCACAGTGTGATGAAGAAACAGGGAAAAATTGGAAAAAATTAGCAAAAAATGCATTTTTTCACAATTTGCTTCATGACAGCTGGCCCATTGACACAGTGGCAAGGCATCCGTCTGTGGTGCCAACATCCCCGGTTCAGAGATGGACCCAGGAGTCGGAGAGCTGGCCATGGAGAGAGGGATTGAGCATCCTATGGACTGCTCTCCCTTCTCCATGGGGAAGGTGGGTAGAGTGTCCGGCACAATGAGGACCCCTGGTGGAGGCTGGGGATCCCGTGCAGCTGGCACCACACATTTTGGGGGGTGGGGCGAATGCTGGCATCACTGTACATCCTCACCCCCAGGGGGGAAAAGCACAGTAAAAATCTGGCAGCAAATGATGGCCCCCACACTGCCGCTGCTCCTCATCTGACCAAACTCTGCGAGGGGGTCCCACTCCCGTGACCCCACCCTAGGGGGGGCAAGCCAGGGCTTTACAACCCATGTTCCCATGGAAGGGTCACCCACCTGATGGCCCCATCTGGTGGGAGCCTTGAAACCAGGGGAGCGGTGGTTGGGTATTAGACTGGAAAACAGGCAAAGAAAAAAAAATTGCTGCACAAAATCCACAAATCCGATCAAAAAGCAACCTGGCAAGTCAAGAGAACTACCACCAGACACTGTATATTCCAAATTTTGTGCAAATGCATTGAATGGTTGCAAACTTATTAATGCGCAACATTTGGGGGTTAGTATTAAAGTGCCTGATCGACCATAACTATAGGGGAGCTACAACACCCCTACAATATATCTTCATATATACAGTATATATATATATATATATATATATATATATATATGTGTGTGTGTGTGTGTGTGTGTATATATATATATATATATATATTAGAGGCCAAAACTCCATTTAATGCATCAGTTAGGGTTGTTCCATAGTGACAAAAGTGAGGAAATTCAGTGTTGGGTTGAACCCCCTTGGAGCCCCCAGCCCACCCCAACCGGCATCGGGGTGCGTGTTGGGGTGTTGGCTAACTCTCACCCCATCACATGTGGAAAGAAGCAGAGGTATAGGAGAATGGGTGAGAGTTAGGACCGGGCGCACTTAACAAGCACTTGATGCCAGTTGAGGTGGCTGGGGTCCAAAGGGGTTTTCAACCCACACTGAATTTCCTCACTATTGTCACTGTGGAACAATCCTAACTGATGCATTAACAGAGTTTTGCCTCTAATTTCCCTTCTTTTTGAGAATGATGACGACAAATAGTAAAAGTAATGCAGCGGCAGGAGCGGGCCCCGCGCTTCCACCATGTGATGTCTTGTGACATAGTAACAGGAACAGCAACACAAGCAGAAGTGCCAAAAGTGGCACACATGGTAATGGAAACATAAATGGTAAAGGAAATGTTAATAGAAACGCAAGCACAAAGTGACACCAAAGCAAACAGTGACGCAAACCGACATTGAAGCACATACAAAAACACAACTGGTAATGCAAACAGTGATGGCAGTGGTATTTTTAATGGAAATGTTAAGTGTCACAGCATAAAGACTGCTAAGGAACAGAAACGAAATGCTAATCGCGCAGCACACGTATATGTATGTATGTATAGATAGATATATATATATATATATATATATATATATAAGTAAAATACCTGTTAATGCATTAGGGTTGTTCCACAGTGACAAAAGTGAGAAATTCACTGTTAGGGTTGAAAACCCTAACTCCGAATTCACCCCCCCCAGCACCACACACACACAGACACAGACACACACACATGCAAGTATGGGGGAGGACCAAGTCAACACAACCAATGACAGATATCCAGCAGCAGGTGACAGAAATAACAAACAATTGTCTAAATGTACTACGAGACATCCCCACCCACCTGACCAGGTACTGCATGCTCAGTGGAGATCAACAGCAAAACTGAGGCCATGTACACCAAATGTACACATCCCTGATTGCAGCTGCACACAACGTACCATACTTAGTAGTTGCATGGCCTTACCTACCGATGCCCCACACCAGACCACACCACAAGTGGTGGGCCACCTGAGCAATAGAATTCAGCAAACCAAGGAGTTGTACAGGTATAATATCTCTGATTATAACAAGGGTTTGAGAAATGCAGCTTTCTAATTGACTGTAAACATTGTAACAGCCTTATGTTTAGTTTTTATTAACATAAATGTAGAGCCTAACCATATGATGAACATGGTTTAATGTTGTTTAAAAAACAGTTTTATTATTATAGCAATAAGCCACTCCCAGGTATTATGTTAATGGTCAGTTTATCACTGTCTAGCGACATGTGGCACCCGGCTATGCCTCATTCAACATTAAACCCCTACAGGATGATTAACAGACTATTTAACATAACTGTTGGTCATGCCTTATTGCTTAATTGTCTTTATGAGTAGATACTCTCCCTCTGCTAGGCACTGCAGCAGCTTTGCAACACAGTGTCCCACCCAGTTACACCATACACTGTCTAGTTACTGGAGAATGGCTGTGAATATGAACTCATGAAGATGAACAGTGTAACTTGATCATTACAGTCATCAAACCTTAGTGTGATTATAACTGACAGAGTCAGTGATAGAGAATAACCCCTGCTGTCCTAGTACACTTACCCCATTGTGAGTTAAATCAATACTAAAGACATTCTGTTTATATCTACACCATACCTACTTGATTCCTCTTGTACCACAATTAACATAGTTATCACTTTGATAGCATCAGTGACAGAAATGTGGCAACCCAAACACTAGGCATACAGCCTGAGTATGAAACAACTGTTAAAAAAATTACACTGTGTCCATAAATGGCATAGATCACTCATTGCAACAATAGTAAATGTATTACTATTTGAATAAGTTAGTCATCACAGATGTAATGAGATTGTCTTTATCAGGTACAACATACTCAGTAAGTTCCTACAGGAAAATCTATCCTATATACATCTCCAATACAGGTACGCCATTGTTGGCTCAGTAGTGCTATGATATTTAGAAGTTGCTTGGCCTGATCCATGCAATTACACTGTTTCATAAAGAATACTTACTGCATTTTTAGTATTGAAACACACTGAAGGTCTCTGTATGTACATCAGCAGTACACCTTCATCAGTAAGAATGCATCTGATACTGGCAGTACGAATTTCATAGCATTGAACAGGCAATGCTTTTCCATACGTTTACATCAGCCTCTCTATCTTGAGTAAACCGTTGCAGTAAATGTACTACTATGTAAATCACATACTAAATGTAGCACTACTTTTTATCTTGAGCATGCTAGTGTCTTGTAGTTAATTTATGTACTTCTCTTAATTAATGTATACTCACTAGTGTTAAACCTTTCTACAACTGTCATCATGCACCTTCAGCATTTATATTGACTAACGGCACAGTACCAGTTGTGGTGTGGTGGGCATCGGTAGGTAAGGCCATGCAACTACTAAGTGTGGTACGCTGTGCAGCTGCAATCAGGGTGTGTACGTTTGGTGTACATGGCCTCAGTTTTGCTGTTGATCTCCACTGAGCATGCAGTACCTGGTCAGGTGGGTCGGGATGTCTCGTAGTACATTTAGACAATTGTTTGTTATTTCTGTCACCAGCTGCTGGATGTCTGTCATTGGTTGTGTTGACTTGGTCCTCCCCCATACTTGCGTGTGTGTGTGTGTGTGTGTGTGTGTGTGGTGCTGGGGGGTAGGTGAATTCGGAGTTAGGGTTTTCAACCCTAACAGCGAATTTCCTCACTTTTGTCGCTGTGGAACAACCCTAACTAATGTATTAAACGGAGTTTTTTGCCTCTAATTTCCCTTCTTTTTGAGAATGATAACGAGAAATAGTGAATGTAATGCAGCAGCGGGCTCCGCCTCCCTCTACATGATGTCTTGTGGCATAGTAACAGAAGAGCAATGCAAACAGGAGCACTAACAGTGGCGCATATGGTAACACTACGCAAATGACAACAGAAAGGCAATGCACACGGTGGCATAGGCGAAACAGTCTGCCACGTGATGTGTTGTTACATAGAAACATGGTGCCTGCAAACGAAATGTAAATGGGCATGGTGACACAAAGTGAAACAGAAAGAGAAACAGTACTGTAGACACAAATGGCAAAAATAACAGAAACACAAGCGCAAATGAAAATGCAAAGGATAACACTGACAGGGGCCCCACGCCCCGCAAGTATTAGAAGGGAGCGCGGGGCCCAAAGGGCCCCACACTCCCACCACATGATGTCTTGTGGCATAGTAACAGGAACAGCAACGCAAACAGAAGCGCTAACAGTGGCACACAAGATAACGCAAGCGCGAATGAGAACAGAAAGTGTAACGAACACAGTGGCGTAGATGGGAATGGTGTGCCACGTGATATCTTGTCACATAGTAACATGGTGCCTGCAAACGGAAATGTCAATGGGCATGGTGATGCAAAGTGAAACAGAAAGAGAAACAGTACGGTAGACACAAATGGCAAAAAATAACAGAAATGCAAGTGCAAATGAAAACGCAAAGGATGACGACATGGTATGACGCCAACGGTAAGTGAAACGGCATGAACCACAAGCAGAAAGGGCAATGGTAATAGTAATATAAGCGCACAGGCTGGTTTTCCAAAAGCTGAATAGAGGAAGACAGTGAGTACAAAGAATGTATGCATATAATGGGTATCGGAGCAGAAAATGAGGACTTGGAATACTAAATAGGTTATATCTCAGGAACCGTATGACGTAGAGAAAAAATTTAAAAGTTGTATGATTTATGACTGTCCTGGCTAGTTTTGTACTTAGCCCCTATGAGGGGGCTAAGAATTTTTCCAACGAAAAGTCCGTATCTCACACCGTTTCCCAGATACGGGCCCTGAAAGGCAAGGCAAATGCCGTAATGTTATCCTATGAGAAAAAAAGAGAAGTTCGGAGCACCATAACTTTGCCCCCCTGTAATATTTTTTTACCAAACCACTGAAAGGCACATCTGTGGGCTGTTGGTTGTCTTCCCTCCAAATTTCAGGAAAAAAGGCCAAACCGTTATTTTGCAGCAGGGTGCCAAACGATTCCTGTAATGCATCGGGCGCCGTAATGTTATCCTACGGAAAAACGTCAACTTTGGAGTGTCGTAACTTTGCTGCCATGTAATATTTTTTCAATACAACACTGAAAGGCACATCTGTGAGATGTCAGCTGCGTTCCCTCCAAATTTCAGCCCAAAACTCCCAACCGTTCTTTTGCAGTGCAGTGCCAAAGAATTGCTGTCATTTTCCCACAGACTAGAAAATTTCTGTCGCAATTTGTGAAAGCTTTCGCAAACATTTGCAACATTTTCGTGAGCATGAAAGTACTTTGTGAAAGTGCTTTTTCCAGAAATCTGAAAAACATATTTCTGGGGTGTTTTACCCCAAAATAAAGACATGGCTAGCATCCTCAGGGTCCGACTAGGTGAATACAAAAAGAATTAGGTTGCTAGAGGGTCCCAAATTTAAATGCCAAGCATTTTTCTAATCACCAACTGAAAACAAAATGGCTGATTTGCAAAAGTAATAGGCCCATTTGCAAAAGTGAAAATGCATTTAGAAGTGTTGTTAACTTTCCCATTGACTTATAATGGGTAATTGTTTTTGAATAACTTTGAACCGTTTAATACTTTTTCACCAAATCTTAAAAGGCACATTAGGACCCTGGCTGCACATTCCGTGAAGATTTTGGGTCAGTCGCACACCAGGCGACCTGTACGCTAGGACCGAGAATTTCCAGAAAAGCGAACGCTATATGATAAATCACGCTTTAATGACTCTGCAGCCAGATATCCAACTGGTACGAAACTTGACAGATGCCAAGGCTTATGGTTCTTGATCATGTATTCCAAATTTCAGCCAAATCTGTCAAGCGTTGCAAAGTTATTAGTGCAAAATTTGGGGTTTAACATAGAATGGCTCCAATTCAACTATGGTAGCAGTACCGCTACCATAATATATATATATATTTTTTTTTTCCCCATGGGGTTGGATCATGTCCCAAACGAGTAAGGACCTGCCTCCAGTACAAGCTAGAGACTTGTATAGGAGGAGGAATATCCAAGGGTATATTTTTCTACTATATAGGACCACCGCCAGAGATGGGTGTGGACCATTGATGCCTCCAAATGGAGCCAAGTCAGAGAGGCCTGACTATTTTTGAGAACCATCTAATGGCCTGGTAAGTAATGAAGGCCATATGATATCTCTTCAGCCATGGGAGACCCCAGCCCCCTTCTCCAATGTTGACGTAGTTTAAGTTTACTATACTGAGGCAGAGATCCTTCCCATTAAAAATTACTCATTAATGCCTCAAGTTCCTGAAACCATTTATGTGGGATAAACAAAGGTAAATGGGCTAACAGGTATAATATCCTGGGGGCTGCCATCATTTTAGTGGAATCAATCTTGCCAGCAAGCGACAGTCTCATAGCCTTCTACCTTCCCATATCCTGTCTAAGAGAGTCTAATAATATAGGTAAATTAACTGAGAGCATTTTCCCCATGTTGGAATAAAGGATAATACCCATGTATTTTATACCATTAGGGGACCGTTTTAGCCCTGTTGCTGTAAAATCATCCCCCAGAGTCACTGAGTTTAGTGGAAGCACCTCAGTTTTGGAATGATTTATCTTAAGACCTGACACTTCGACAAAGGTGGACATAATGTCAAAGATGCTACTGATCACCTTGGGGGAATACTCCGTGATGATGAGAAGGTCATCTGCATATAAAAAAGTTTTGAAGGAATTATCTCCTACCTGTATACTCAGGATGTTTTGGGAGTCCCTAAGAGCAATGGCCAGGGGCTCCATAGCTAGAACAAATAAAAGCAGGGAAGGGGACATCCTTGTCTCGTACCTTTCTGTAAGGGAAAGGACAGAGACATAGTACCAATTTTAAGGACCGAGGCCATGGGGGAGGCATATAACAATTATATGCATGAAATAAAGCCCGGTCCCAAACCAATTTTGGAGACGATATGGAACAAGAAAGGCCATTCAACTGAGTCAAATGCCTTCTCAAAGTCAATAGCCAGGGCTACAGAAGGCTTGTTAGATGATTTAATATAGTGCAATAGTGAGACCAGCGATCAATGATGATCCGATCCTAAGCGACCTTTAACAAAACCCACCTGGGTCAGGTGAATCAGATCTGGCAGGAGATGATCAAGCCTACTTGCAAGGATTTTGGCTAAGATTTTTGCATCTGCATTGATGAGTAAGATGGGGCTGTAACTACTAGGGGAGAGAGGATCCTTCCCCTTTTTAGGGAGTACTGTGATAGTGGCTTCTCTCATGGATGGGGGTAGTAGTTCTGCCTGCAAGGAGTGTTGGAACATCTGAATCAAATAAGGTGTCAGATTTGTTCCTTTGATTTTATATAAATCGATGGGCAGTCCATCCTTCCCTGGGGTTTTACGAGGGTTTAGGGAGGCAATAGCCTTCTCCACTTTGACTACAGTGATTGGTGCATCCAACAGTCTGGTGTCAGTTTCTGAAAATTGGGGAATAGGTATTGTATCCAGGAATTTTTGAATATTAAGTGGATCGGGGGGTGGGAAGATGCATATAATTTCACATATAACTGGGCCATGATCTCATTCATTCCTTTACGCTTTGCTTGCGGCATGCGCAAGGCGTTTGGAATAGCACACTTGGAGGTGTGCCTCTCCCCCAATGCACTGCTCCTTGAGCAGGCGTGGCGGTCTCTGCACCAATGGGTGCAGCAGCTCAGTATGACAGCAGTGTTCCTCTGCTTCAAAGGAAAGCACTGCTGCCATACTGAGCGCCGCCCCGTCACCTACCTCCCCTGCACACATCACGCCACCCCCAAAGCTTTGTGCCATGCTAGGAGCCCACCCCAGCATGGCAAATGCTGTTTGCCGACGGGGTGCCCAATCCCCGATCGGCTCCATGGCCCCCCAAGCCATCCTGCTGTCACGCTGGGAGCCCACCCCAGCATGGCAAACGGTCGTTATTTTGGCCGACGGGTGCCCAATCCCCGCCGGCTCCCTCGCCCCCAGCCATCTTCTGCCATGCTGGGAGCCCACCCTAGAGTGGCAAACGCCCCACGCCGCCTTTTTTATTTTTCAACCTGTAAACAAAACGGTCCTGGGCACGCCTCCCAGCCCCTCCCACAACCCTGCACTCCACCCACTGCACACCCAGTCTCCCCACACCCCCGACCCCATACTGACCTCCAGACCCGCGCGGCAATCTTCGTGGACCGGAACACGCCTGCACTCTTCAAAGCCGACCGCGAACTGAGGAAATGCCGTAAACTGTATAATGGGCTACATAGGGGGTTTCAACTTTATTGCATATCTCAGTCATTGTTTGAATGTTTGCAAATTTGTTACATGGTTCTTTTCATGAATGATGTCACTGTCATGGCGTTATTCAGCCCAAAGGGTGATTTCGCAGGCACCGCGCAGTCACTGCATGAAATCACCTTTCAGCCTTGAATAATGCCATGACAGTGACATCATTCATGAGAAGGGGTCCCAAAAACCCATGTTGAAAATTTGGTGCAAAAATTCCAAAAAATGGCTGTTTTACGAGCGTGTGTTGCGCAGTTCCTACGCACGCTTGTACGTTTGCGAATTTTCAATATTTGCACTCCAGATTTTCAACATTGCCATTTTACCACACCTGCTCATGAGCAGTACAGCTGTCATTTTTCACATCCTGCCCAAAATGTGTTTCTGTCCACGTAGCGCACAATGGCGCAGTCGGTGAGTGAACTCAATGTATGGGACACATTAAGAAAATCACAGTGACACTGATCATGAGCAGAGGTCTTAAAATGGCTGTGCTGAAAATTTGGTGAAAAAATTCCTAAAAATGACTGTTTTATGACTGCATTGTGCAGTTCCTACGCACGCTCGTAAGTTTGCAAATTTTCAATATTTTCGCTCCAGATTTTCAACATTGCCATTTTACCACACCTCCTTATGAGCAGTACAGCTGTCATTTTTCACATCCTGCCCAAAATGTCTTTGCCCATGTAGTGCACAATGGCGCAGTCGGTGTGCGAAATCAATGTATGGGACACAGTAAGAAAATCACAGTGACACTGTTCATTAGCAGAGGTTTTAAAATGGCAATGTTGAAAATTTGGTGAAAAATCCTACAAATGACTGTTTTACTGATCGTATGCTAGACAGTTCCCACGCTATCGTAGGTTTGAGAATTTTTCAATATTTCACCCAGATTTTCAACATTGCCATTTTACCACACTTCCTTATGAGCAGTATAGCTGTCATTTTTCACATCCTGCCAAAAATGTGTTTCCGCCTATGTAGCACACAATGGAGGTAGCAACAAGGTCATGCTGACAATTTATTGTGCAAATACCAGCAATCGCACAGGGCATTAGGGTACAGCACCATACATGCCAAACACCACTGAAAATACCTGCAAGCGAATGTTCTGCATTGACAAATGTTTGTTTGGAGTGAGACAATACCCCTCGCTTGTCTGTCAATGCATGTATTGTTCAGGATGCCTGTTGGTACTTAAGTCAATATGCCAGAAGTTTACTGGCCTTCTCCTTCCCTTCCCAATAAGAGTGGTGCATCCGTCTGAGAGTCAGGTCAGCTTGTCTGGTCAGGTGGGCATTTAGAGAAATTCTGTTTCTAGTTAGTTGGGCCAGTAAGGATTGGGAGGGGGCTTGAGATTGAAGGGATTTATACTGAGATTCTAAGGAGGATAGCTGCTTTTCTACAGCTCTTTGGTCTGCCTCTTGACGCCTCCTTCTGGCAGAGGCTTAGGTAATGATTCTGCCATGGAAGGTCATCTTGAAGGCCTCCCATAGGATAGAATCATTCACTTCCCCATTATCATTATTTTTCCAATATTTCTGCACTTCAGGTCTTAGCCAGTTTTGAAAATTAACATCCTCCAGCTAAAGGGGATCAAAATGCCATGAGGGAATTTGAGGGGGATCTGATCCTAGTTTGATCACTAATTCCAGGGGGGCATGATCTGAAATATATATCGGGTTCATATCAGACTTAGTTACTTGTTCATATAGTGCAGATGAAATAAGCCAGAGATCTATTCTACTAGATGAACCATAGGTCTGGGAAAAACATGAATAATTATATACCCCTGGGTGCATTATTCTCCAGGCATCCAGCAGTATATGTTCCGACATTTATGCCTGGACCACTTTCTTAGCTTGCCCGTGTGGTTCAGGGATTTTGTTACTTCTGTCCATAGAATAATCCAACATTAAATTAAAATCCCCACCCACCCACTAGCACTGGTGACTTAGTTACATTAAAATCAGTAAGGGCCTGGTTGAAAGTGTGGAAGAACTGAGGACAGTCCTGATTGGGGCATAGATAGTGGCCAATATCAGAGAACCCTCTGGTGTCTCCATATCTGTCAAGATCGACCTCACCTTCTTATCATCAATGTGCCTTTTCACTTTCCACCCCAAGTTTTTGTGGAATAGATTAGAAACTCCCCTTTTGTGAGACGCCACCGCACTATGCAACTCTTCAGCCACCCAGTCCCATTTGAGCTTCTTAGCCTCAACTGGGGACAGTTTTGTCTCTTGAAGGAGCACCGCCATGGGGTGCAGTTTTTTTAATTGAAGCATGACCTTTTTCCACTTAACCGGTGAATTAAGCCCTCTGACATTCCAAGATAGAAATCTAGTCTCCATCTAACCACTGATATAACATGACTGAAGAGAGGTGCCACAGGAAGTACTTATCTAAGAATCTATGCCCAGTGTGCCAAATTCTTCTTAATATACCCATGGGACAATTCCCAACCCTAGTTTCCAGATTGCCATAATAACAAACATATCAAGTCTTCTCAAGAGTACAGTCATAAAAAAAGGTACCTCAAATGTGGGTACTAACAAACCTGTTATTAAAAACACATAACAAGCTATAATCCTTCCCAACCCATACCTGTGAACAATCCCTGTCCGACCAGCAACCACTGTGCATATCAGCCATCTTGTAGCCCAGATTCCAGCAGGTCGCTGGGAGGGTAGTGTAATCTTAGACTACACTTGAAAGGGAGGGCTAGTAGAAGTCCTGGATCCTTTGATCGTTTTCCCATTTCAGCAGACTAGTTCTTCCACACATACAGTCTGAAGATGACTGGTCATTTCACTTTAGAGCTATAACTGAGCTCATTTCAGGTCCCCAGTGATCCGCTTGAAAATGGATATTCAGTAACTGTAAGGCTTGACATGTAGGCCCTTGCTTGGTCCTATTTTCCTCCAAATGGAAGAATGTGTGGAGACAAGAGCCAAGTGATTCCCACAAATCTAATGAATCAGGTAGGGCCATTAAATCAAGCATAGGAGGAATTTCCAACGTCCATCTCAGTCACTCAGACCATACGGACGGGGTAAATGGAAAGATATTGAATAAATTCTCTGTGCTAAGGTACAGCACATTAGTACAACCCCAAAAACATACCCAAGGAAGATCTTCAAGGTGAGGGGTAGAGATCTCATACACTTTAATTAAACAACAAAACTAAGGTCACCTATGAGGGAAGCCCAAGTTTATGGACTCCATAGCCAAACCTACTGGGTTAATTCCCCGGGGAAACTGATTACCATCTAAAAAGAGGAAAACATGAGGAGAGTCAGCCCACTGCTTTAGCGGCTGGAGTTAGTTCCTTTGTGGACTCCAGCTAGAGCATCAATTCAGGCAAATTGTCCAAAGGACCAAGGGCCTCCTGGGATGTACTCTTTACTTCTGCCCATGTTAGGTTCCTGGCCACTTGGGGCTTGGCTTCTTTGGTTGAGAGCATCGGGGGCAGCATTGGAGCAACAGGAGGACCGCTCTGTAGGCAAGTCCATCAAGGCCTGAAATTTTTGTTGCTCATATCTGGCTGGAAGGAATTCTGCAATGCTGTTGATTCAGGGCTTTCACTTTGGCTCCTCAAATGGTTCCGTGGAGTTTTGTCAACATATGCCCTTCAATCCTTTGGCATCTTCTGTTCCTCCTCCTTGCTACTTCCCATAGATTTTAGAGGAGACATTTGGCAGGGGGTGTTCTGCTGATTTGTGGATACCAGGGAACAGCATTTAGTCTCTTGTGCAGAGGTCTCCATCAGTGACGGCCTATGTGGATGTGTCTGTGAGCTGGGAAACTTGTGCAGACAGCCCCAGTTCAATTTAGGAGCTTGCGCTGCCAGGAAATTCTCTCGGTGGCTGGATTGTCAAAAACTCCGGGGGCTCCATTATAAATAATTCTGAGTGAGGCCGGGTATCATAGGGAATAGTCTAGGCCCAGTTCAGCACAGGTTCTGTGAGGTGCTGTGAAGGCCCTGTGCCTTGTAATCACCTCTTGAGAATAATCAGCAAAATTTGTATTTTATGCCCATTCCAATGCAGTTATTTATTTGTGCATGCCAGCCTTGATCGTTTCCGATCTTGAAACAGAAGAAAGTGGGCCAAAATAGTACGATGTCAGCTCCAGGTTCAGGGCAAGGAGCCAAAGTTCAGTGGGCCCTGTCTATCTCCATTGGAGCTCTGCAGTGCCATTCCAAAATAGCAGGTATTTCTTTTGCAGAAATGTAATTGTATCATTCCCTTTGCAACCCTCCAGAAACCCAATAAACCTCAGGTTATTTCGAGCTGCGATTCTCCAGATCTTCAACTCTATCCCAAAGTAAGTGAATGAGCCTCTCTTGTTCTTGTAATCGGGCACCAGCTTTATGTCAACTATCTTCCACTTCAGCTAGTCTGTGCTCAGTGATAGATGCTTGCTGAGAGAGATTGATAATATCTGCTGAATTTTTATTTGTAGTTAGATCTATTTTCTCCATGCGTTGAAGGATCTCAGCAAACATCTGCTGGATTTCGGTCATGTCTCCCTGCAACAGATTTGATCCCAACACAGAATCCATCTCGGGGATTAATTAGGTTGCATAACAAAACAAAGGCAGCTAAATAAAGTGTAATATCTTAGAAACAGGAGACCGAGCAATAAGTCGCTAGAAGGGCGTTAACTACATGAGCATTGAAATAATGGTAGTCCCACCATACTGTAGAAGAATCCGGGTTTAATAAGGATTGTTTAGAGGGGTTTGTGGGAGCTTGGAGTTCAGGCATCCAGTTTGCTCAGCTGTTAGCCACGTCCCCTTTAATCCATCAATTAGGGTTGTTACTACGGTGACAAAAGCAGGGAAATGTGGTGTTAGGGTTTCCAATGGAAACAGCCCACCCGCACCCTGCAGAAACTGACAGACATGAGGGGTGTACCTTGGAGTCATCAGTGCTAATGCTCACCCCATTCCAGAAGCAAATAAGCTGATATGGGTACAGTATAGGAGAATGGGGTGAACATTAGAGCTGACTACTCCAAGGCTCACCCCCGATACCTTTCAGTCTCTACAGGGTGGGGGTGGGGTGTTAGGGTTTGAAACCCTAATACCACATTTCCCTGCTTTTGCCACTGTATTAACAACCCAAACTGATGCATTAACATAGAGGATTGTCTTTAGGAGTCATTCACAATAAGGATATTCTTGATCAAGAGGTGTCCTTGGCAATGCTAGACCTTGAGAGTACAGCTCGAGAGGTCATCCATTGTCAAGGAGACCTCAAGATCTGATAATATACTTAGCCCAGGAGTGACCACCATAGACAATCTTTCATAGTGTATGGTGAGTCTATACCATTTTTAAGCAGTATTGTACATTCTGCCACGGTTCGCTTAGTGCTGCTTGTTTCCCATCTGCTGTCACAGCCACTGCCGAACATCGCTCATGCACAGACTTGTTTGATCTTGTTGTGTTGCACCAGTGATGTACTCAGTGCAGCACAAGATCAGCACGCACTGAGAGAAGCACAACAACACTGTTCTGATCATGGATTTTCATGCCCAATAGTGTTCTACCATACACTATAAACTTTTTGGCAATGAATTTCCTTACTTTTTCAGATAGCATAATCATATCTTTATTTGTCATTGAGAGTGCAGGTCCCAGAGGGCCCTGTGCTCCCATCCCTCCATAGATGCATATATGTATGTAGCTGTGAAAGTGCAGGGCCCTCCATTTATATGACAACAGTGAACAAATTGTCAGCATAGAAATCTTATTACCCCACCTCATGTACCCTGGTACAGAAAATTTTTGAATCCATGCCAGAACATAATTCTGAACAACTGCAATACCATTCCACACCACAGGTGTAAAAACATATTTTAGGTAGGATTTGAAAAATGACTGCTGTGACATACGTGAGGTTGGGTAATAAAAAGGCTATGATAAAAATCTTGGGTCAAAATATTTAACATTTCTGAAGTTATGAGTGGGCATTACAAAATTACAATAAAAGGTCATAACTTTGGCATTTTCTTTTCATATTTTGACCCCAAATTTTGAAAATAGTATTCTTATGATCCCACCTAATAAACCCCATAGGTGAAAAAAATGCCATTCCATGCCACAGGTGTGAAAACACATTTTGGGCAGGATGTAAAAAATGACAGCTGTACTATCCATGAGGTAGTGTGAAATAATGGCAGTGTTAAAAATCTGCACTCAAACTATCGAAAATTACCAAATTTACAAACATTCAGAAAAAAATGTCAATGAATGTTCATAACTCAACTATTTTTAGGAATTTATCCACCAAATTTTCAACATGGCCATTCTGGGACCTCACCTCATGAACAGTGGTGGTGAAATTTTGTTATTACATCCCAAATGGTGATTTCACACAACAATTGCAAAGTCACCTTCTGGGCCTAATTAATGAAATGACAGCTGCAATGTTCATGAAGTGGAGTCCCAAAAAGCCCATGTTTAAAATTCAGTGCACAAATTCCTTAATAATGACAAAGTTATGAACATAAGTTCAAAATGCCATTGAAATACATTATATGGCACATACCTTGATTCCTCAGTTTGTGGTTTGGCTTTGAAGACTGCAGACCTGTCCCAATCAACAGAATATGACAGCCTATGACCTCCAGTGGTAAGAATAGGATAAGGGGTGGGGAGTTGGGTTTCACTGGGAGGGTGGGGATGGGGAGGGGATGGCAGGGACGACAAGGGACTCTTTTCTTCTTTTCATGTAAAAAGGGACAGTTTTCTTCTTTACAGTTGGAAACTTAAGAAATATTTTGGAGCACTGGAGTGGCTCCCAGTGTCCCACACTGCTGAAGTTGTTTTAATGCTGACACAGGATTGGACACCCAGATGTCAGCAATGTAAAAAGCACAAGGGGCTTGGGGACATCTGACACCAGGGCTGGTCATCTTGGTGTCAGCCCACACAAGCATTTATAAATGAATAAGAGGGACTGCAATTGGAGGGTGGGCATGCCACTAAACACCAGGTATACATTTATGAGGGTGGGGTGCTACTAAACACCAGGGGAAAGAGGACCTACTATATTTGTGCATACAGGGTCATACACTGTTGCAGGGAGCATATATTTTCACAGAGCGCTCCTTGGGAGCTGCACTACAAACAAGAGAAACAGTGACTCACACATGACAGTGCAGCCAGCAGCACAAGTTCCGGCTGTGGCTGCACAAGTCAAGAAAATCCCACTGTTCTCATATAGAGAACATAGGGAAGTGCTCCTCTTGCTAGGCTGGGTACCCAGGAATTTGGATGCCCAGAAAATATGTTTCTTATCACAACTGGAAGAAAGAAGCATCAGAATGTAGCTAAGTGGGTACAGTTTAGCTAGGGTCTGATGTTTCTTTCTTTAATTCCATACATTTTTATGTGTTTCCTTTATTTTCTTTCCCTTGCTAACTGAAAGACAAGATGGAGGACAAAGCAGAGCTCTGTTAAAATGCATCAGGCTCCCTACAACACTTCATAACCCTGTCTGTGAAACTACACTAGTTACAGTAGCTCCTGTGAAAACAAAAGTATTTTCATGCCTGACATCTATATTTTCCCTTAGGAAATAATAGAAAATTTCAAAATTTAATAATTTTTCAACAGAATAATATTTTTTCACCAAACCTTCAAAATGCACAAAAGGGAATTGAAGGGGGTTGGGGATGCCTCTACAGAACAGGGAAAGATATGGGAGGGTGTGGGATGCCACCAGACACCAGGGATAGGGGACAGTCATTGGCAGGTGTGGGGTGCCACTAAACACCAGGAAAATTGTAGCTCACAGCTAAACTGCAGTCAACAGCATGAGTTCCTGCTGCAGCTGCAGAAGTCAAGAAAATCCTCTTTCTCATACAGAGAGCACGGCAGAAGCGGTCCTCTTGCTAACCTCGGCACCCGGGTTTTTGGGTTCCCAGAAAAGGTGTTTGAGGGTAATTGTAAAATACAAAAATCAGAATATAGCTAAATGAGTCCTCTTTAGCTAACTCTGATGTTTTTTTTCAATTACAGTCATTTTACATATTTCCTTTTTTGTCTCTCTCTGTGATGGAAAAAGATGATGGACACAACAGAGCTCTGCAAAACAAACTAGGCTCTACGTGACCCTGCATGCAAAATGACAATAGCTCTTATGAACACAACAGAACTCTGCAAAGACAAACTAGGCTTTATGTAACCCTACATGCAAAATGTAGTATCTCCTGTGAAAACAAAAGTATTTTCATGCAAACATCTAACTTTCCCATAGGAAATAATAGGAAAATTAAAAAGTAAAAACTTTTGAACAGATTATTTTTAACTAAACCTTCAAAAGGCACATTTGTGTGGTAAAGACTTTCTACCCTAAAAATTTCAGAACACAAACAAAAATAGTTTCTGAGATACAGGTGGACAAAGAAACTGTAAAAAAAAACACACATACATTTAGGGATTGTTGACACTCTGTATCTCAGAAACCACATAACAGAGTCATACAACATTTGCCACATCAAGAGACCTTCACAAAGAGTTTATGCAAGCAAACTGTCATGCAAATCCATTGAATGGTTACAAAGTTATTAAGGTTAAAAACCTTGACTTTAACATGGAAATGACTAACCCTAACTATACTGGTGCTACCAAGCCAGTATAATATATGTTTATTTAAGCTGCAAACAAAATGTCAATGCATCAGTTAGAGTTATACGAAAAAGTAGGGAAATGTGGCATTAGGTTTCCAACCTGAACACCCCACCCCACCATGCACAAAATGAAGAGGTATCTGAGGGAGGCATTGGGGTCATCTGCCCTAATGTTCACTCCATTACATTCAAAAATAAGCTGGATGGGTGCAGAATAGGAGAATGGGGTGAGCATTAGGATGACAACCCCAATGATGCTCCTGATGCCGCTCTCTATGCAGGGTGCGAGGGGATTATGATTGGAAAACCAACGCCACATTTCCTACTTTTGTCACTTTAATCCTAACTGATACATTGACAGCAATTTTGCAACTTATTTCATTACTTTTGTGATAATGCAATAATATCCTAATATGCTCGTCAGAGCACAGGGTTCTCTGGCCTTACGCTCCAATTACTCCATAGAACATATATGTACATGAGACCCTGCTCACCCACAGTATTTCAGGCAGCAATGCAGTACCACATAGACCATGAGCTACAATTTGTTTGCTCCCAAATTATCTCAGGCACCAGCAGAGTAACCAACAGACCCTGCACTACAACATCTTTACAAGTGGGAGCACATGGTCCAAACGTAGGCACCAGTACAATGGCACACAGACCCTAGGCTACAACATCTTTAGGGGTGGGAGCTCATGGTCTGAAGGACCCTGTGCTCCCACATTATCTCAAGCACCAGCATAATGCCCCAGAGACCCTGGTCAGAAAAGTCCCAATCCTTTTTCATCATGACAACAAAGGATTTTGTCATCTCACGAAATAGGAATCATCTCACAAAAAAAGGATTAGGGCATCTCATGGAAGAGGATTTTAAAAATCATCTTTTGTGAGCTGTTAAAATCCTTTTGTGAAACAATTCCTTTTTAGAGATGACAAAATCTTTGTCATCATCACGAAGAGGATTAGCAGCAAGGCCAAATGGTCAGAAAACCCTAATCCTTTTTTGTGATGATGACAAAGGATTTTGTCATCTCAAGTAAATGGAATCATCTGATGAAAAGGATTTTGACAGCTCATGAAGAAGGATTTAAAAAATATTTTTTGTGAGCTTTCAAATCCTTTTTGTGAGACAATTCCTATTTTGTAGGATTACAAAATCCCTTTGTTCTCATCATGGAAAATAACTAGGGTTCTCTGGCCAGATGGCCTACCTAATCCTCTTTAAGTGATGACAACAAAGGATTTTGTTAGCTCACGAAAAGAATCATCTCCAAAAAAAAGGATTTTGACAGCTCATATTTCATCAGATGATTCCTTTTCATGAGATGACAAAACTTTGTTGTCACCATGAAAGAGGATTAGGATTCTCCAACCAGACAGCCCTGCTTCTAATACTCTTTTGTCAGATAAATGCTTTTTTCATGAACTGTCAAAATCCTTTTTCATTATGAAGAAAAGGATCAGAAGCAAGTCACGAAAAATTATTAAAAAAAATTAAAATAAGCATTCTGTGGTCACATAAAATTAAAATAAAGGCACACAACAATAAAGGACATTCTGATGAACAAGATACATACTTGCATGTCTGCAGCAGACATCCCTGGGCAGAGTTATGACAGTTTGTTTGGGCTAAAAAAAGAAGATGGCAGCTGACAAAAAAAAGGAATTTTTTCTCACAAAAAAGGATTACAAGGATCCTTTCTCATGAGCTGTCAGTATCTTTTTTATCAGATCAAAATCCTTTTTTGTTCCATGCAGCTATCCAAAAGACTGAACTGAGCATGCTCAGAACCCAAAATTGTTTAACTTTGGAACTGATTAATATTTTTTCACCAAACCAATACTGACTTGTTCTTTGGAGCAAGCACACTCTATTCTGAATATTTCAAATCAAACTTGCAAACGGTTTGGCTGCTGCACACTGTGAAAAAACAGCCAAAAAGACACATTTTAGTGTTTTTTCACAATGCACAGTGCAAACTCCACCAATCCAACCAACACAAAACTTGATATGTCAAAAGTTATACCCCACGGGACAGAGCATACAAAATTTCATGGAAATCTATTGAACAGTTGCAAAGTTATTAAAGTGCAAAATTTCAGGTTTAACATTAAAGTGTCCACTGAACCCTAACTATTGGGGCGCAACTGCACTCTATAATAAATATATATATATATATATATATATATATATATATATATATATATATATATATGTTATACTTGCATGGTAGCACCAGTATAGTATGGTTGAGTAAGCGCTTTAATGTTAAACCTCAAATTTTGCCACCATATGACAGATTTGCCTGAACATTTGCATGTGCAGTCTGGTATGACAGGTCTCTGGATCTTCCAAGTTGTGTTATGGTCAGATGTATGGTTGCAGAGTTACAGAACACCAAGAAATGCCAAAAATTTACTTTTTCACATTTATTTGCTCATGCCCACAGCCTGCATGATTTGTCTGTTTGGTGTGAAATGTTCAGGGAAGATGCAGTCTGGGTCACCGATATGCCTTTTGAAGACTTGGTGTATAAATATTAAATAGTTCAAAAGTTATTAAAAACTAATTTCCCATTATAGTCAATAGGGAAAAATATATGTGTCTCATGAAAGATTCGCAATGCACCTTTACTTTTTCAAAGGGCCTCTTTTATTGCGGTTGTGGCTATTTTCTTTTCAGTTAGTGAGAGAGAAAAATGCCTGGTACTTAAATTTGGGACCCTCTATGTAAGCACTGACTGTAGGTTTACCTATTCATGTCTTGAGGATGCCAACCCTATCTTTCTTGGGGGTACCCCCAAGAAATGCCATTTTAAACATCAGGGAAAAAATACATTCCCAAATCATGAAAGAAACTGCCAAAATACTTTTGCAAATGCAAAAGTTTTGTGCTACATTTTGCAAATCTTTCATGATTTCCGGAAGTATTCAAAAGAAAACTGCAAATATTTGCCATCCTCCTGCAACAAAACGGTTGGATCTTTTAGGCTGAAATTTGCAGGGTGGCAAGCACTGGTCACACAGATATGCTTTTTGGTGGTTTGGTGCCAAAACATTCAAGGGGTCCAAAGTTACAGCATTCCGAAGTTGGGAAAGTTCCCATAGGATAACATTGCTGCATCTGTTATGCCTTTCGATGCCCGTATCTGGAAAACAAAGTGAGATACAGAGCTTTCACTACTGGCAGCACACCAGCAGTGGAATGTTTTTCCTACTTGCTACAGTTACAGAAATACTGGCAAAAACATGTTCCAAGGGTTCCTTTTCAGTGCTTTTCGGTGCCTGTATCTCAGAAACAATGCAAGATATGATGGAATGTTAAACAGAGCAGACTTGTGTGGCTGGCTGTTTCTGTTTGTCTCTGTCAGTAGTTTAGTTTTTGTGGATTTTCGTGTGTTTCTGCTTGGAGGAACTGGACCATTCTTGGACATAACATCTATGAACATTTCCTGGACTAAGAAACTGCAAAACATCACCACCAGGTATTGGCATTCTCATCATAAATCAACTTTTTTGGAAGCCATCAAAGCCAAAAGTAAGGTCAGTAAATCTGTTATACAAGCACTGAGTTGTGGAGTGCTGCATTGAATCCACATTTCCATCTGACTTTTTCTTAAATATTCTGTACTTGTCTTTGAGGTCTATTTAGAACCATTTTGGAGAACAAAGGGAAGATACTAACAAAGGATTTTTACATCCTGCATATGCATCAGGCCAATGTTCATCACCTTCAGGAATTTAACCCCTTCAGGAATTTATCACATTCTGGGTCTTTCAGCTACAATAACAGTTTACTGGTCCCTGGTAGTTCACCATTTCCTGTGGATTTGATTACTTTTCATCAATCACGTGGCACCTCTGAGAACATGGCTTTATATATTGTGCTCTGTAATATCAGGGACAAATGCAGACCAGCAAGGCCAAGAGGACTAGATGCCCTACAACAAAACTAGTCTGCAAAATGATTAAAGTGTACCTTCTTAGGATACTACTTATGCTACTTCTGATATCTGGAAATGTTCATCCTAACCCGGGGCCTACCGGCCTTGCACCCCATGCCACAAAAAGGCAGTAGGGGTCCCTCACATTAGCCTCAATCAATGTCTTCAGCCTCCTTAACAAACTTAACATCTTGCAAACCTGGATCCAGCAACATAGCCCTGATGTATTCTCTGTTGTCGAAACGTGGCTTAACTCCAAGATACCAGATGCTGCAGTCACCATCCCTGGATACTCTATATTCAGGCAGGACAGGGTTTCCAGATGAGGTGGGGGCTGTGCCATCTACCTGAGGAATTCCTATCTGGGTCAAGTCTTCCCATTCTCAAACCCTAAACCACCCTCGCAGGTTCTCGCTATTAAAGTTCTACTTGGGGCGCACAAGAAGGAGCTCACCATTGTATCTGTGTATCTACCCCCTAAAGATCAGCCCAATGGATTTATGAGCATATTGGAAAGCCTACAGGGATTACACTATAACTCTGAACTCATAGTACTAGGCGACTTCAACATAAATTGGCTATCACTGGAGGCCAGAAACTACAAGGATGCTGTCACATCACAGAACCTCACCCAGCTTGTTACCACCACCACCAGATGCAACTATATGACAGGGTCGCACACACTTCTGGACTAGATCCTTACTAATCACGCTGAATGAATCTCACAAGTCTCAGTGTTCCTTGATGGGATCAGTGACCACTCATCAGTCACATGTAGCTGGACAAACAAATTCATTAAGCCCCCTCCTAAAATAATCCACACCAGAGTGTTAAAGCAGGGGTACCTTGAGCTACTAAAGATACACCTAAGCCACCTGGACTGGACACCAGTTGACTCTGCCATTGATTTAAACCAAGCCTTAGACCTTTTCAACAGCCACTTCACTGCGGCCTGCAATATCTTTGCACCTCTCAAAAAGCTGACGGTCAGGAGCAGAGCTATCCCTTGGATAACCCCCGATCTAATCACTTTACTCAAACATAGGGATCATCTCTGGCACTGTGCCCGTGCAACATCCAAACCTGGGGATATACATAAATATAAAGCTGCCAGAAATGAGTGCATGCGGGCAGTTAGGAGTACCAAATGCAATTACTTCAAGGAAGCTCTCTAGAACTGCTGGTGTAATGGAAAAAAATTTGGAGTAACTTGAAAGACCTTACAGGCAAGGACCTTAAGTCACCACCCACCATGCTCAACATAAATGGAACACCAACATCTGACCTGTACACAATCATCAACACCTTTAACAATGCATTCTGCAACTTGGATAGTGTCCTTCCTTCTAATTTCTTTGATGCCCCCTCTGGTAGTAACCCTCCTGCAACTACTCCTCTCCTACACCCTGCCCCACAATTCTACTTCAAGAAGATCCCAGTACATGAAGCCAGAACCTATATTCAGAGGTCGTTCACAATGCAGGCTACAGAGGTGACTCCCTTGACCTGAAGTTGTTAGCACTTGTCCTTGAAGAAGTCCTTGAACCCCTGACAAAGGTCCTCAACCTATCACTAAGGATGTCCCAGTTCCCATCTCGCTGGAAACAGGTGACCATCACACCGGTACACAAAAGTGGAGACAAATCACTGCATTCCAACTACAGACCTATCTCAATCCTCCCTCCATTGTCTAAGGCCCTGGAGCACATCACCTCAGACCAACTAGTCAAGTACCTGGAAAAATACGACATCCAGTGTCCTGAGCAACATGGTTTCCGAAAAGGGCACAATACCACCACTGCACTATTAGAATTCACTGGCTTCATCCATACCACACTCGATCAAGGAAACTGTGTAGGGGCAGTATTCATCGACCTTACAAAAGCCTTTGATACTGTGAACCACCCACGCCTACTCAAGCAATTACCAAACATTGGGCTTTCCAATGAAGCGCTGCTCTGGTTTTCAAGCTACCTTGGGGAGAGGGTCCAGCGGGTTAGGATTGCCAGTGTCACCTCGGAAGAAAAGCCAGTCCTTTCAGGGGTCCCACTGGGGTCCATCCTGGGGCCACTACTCTTCAACCTCTCCCTCAATGACCTTCCCAGTGTCTGCCACCAGAAATTACTGCTCTACGCTGATGACGCAGTCATGTTCATCAACCACCAAAATGCAGAGCTCCTTGAGAAACAATTACAGCTTGAAATCATGCGCATCGAAGAATGGTTCAAGTCACACAAACTGGTCATAAACTACAGCAAAACAAAGGTTATGACCTTCTACAATGCCAGGAGAAAGTACAAATCCCGTGACCTCACCATCCTAAACCAAATAGGGACCTTACTTGAACACGTTCCTGATTTTAAATTCCTAGGTGTCACATCGGACAGCTCACTCTCCTACCATCGGCACATAGATTCTGTTGCCAAAGCCACCAACAGCCGTATAGGCCTGCTCTACAGGCACAAACACTACATGACTCCTGACACTCTCTGGTTGGCTATCAACAGCTCTGTCACTTCCATCATTGATTATAGGCTAGCAATTTATGGCTCTGCCTCCGCCTCTGCCCTCCACAGAATTACAGTTGCACTTAACAAAGTATGCAGGCTGCTAACTGGGGCTGACCGACTTACACACACTTGTGACCTGTACACTCCGGCAGGATGGCTTCCTTTCATCAGCCTGATACAGTATCAAACCTGCCTCTTAGCCAAAAAGTCCTCCTCTGGATCATGCCTCCCGGCATTGAAAAGCTCCTCATTGACCACCACAGCACCCAGCAAACTAGAAGTTCACAACAACTAACCTTCCTTGTCCCCAGATGCCAGACTACCATGGGCCAGAGGGCCTTTTCCCATAGAGCACCACAGTGGTACAATACTCTCAACAAAGAAACTCTTACTGCTGCTGCTCTTGGCCCTTTTAAGAGACAACTCCGACTTCATCTCATTTCAACTAGTTGTTGTGACTGCCTCGCCTAATCGGGGCACACTGCTCTCTGCCCTCCACTTCAGTCTTGACAGCTACCTCTCCCCACCTTGCCCCCTTCTACCTGCCTACCTACCCCCTTGCCCCCTCTCCCTTTCCTACCCCCCCGGGCATTTTCTGACTTTTATCCCTCCCCTTTCTCCCCTTTAGAGCTCTTACCCTCACCCTCTGCCCTCTGACAATGGCCTTCCTATCTGCATACCCCCTTCCCTCTCACCTGCAGTGCTTATTTCTGAGATTGCCCTTGGCTGGTATGTCATGCCACCTAACATTTGGCACATTTTGAATTACTGGAATTTCCTAAGCCTCAGTCTCTTAAATCTTTTATTGTGTAACTATGTATTATTATGTTGACCTTTGTATGTATACCCCCATTCCTTCAACGTGGAACCTTTGTAAATGAGCAGTTCCTGCTCAAAGGTATTTGTAATCCTAGATTTCAATAAAATAAAAATTAAAAAATATGGATTCGGTGAATTAATGTCATGTGAAGTATTCGCTGTCATGATTGCAACAGCACTGGCTTTTTTTTCATAGCTGCTATGGTTGCTGAGATATTAACAAATTAGTGTTACAAGAGTTCCTTGCCCTATAGGGCTGCTGTATGGCTCTGTAGTTATGCATAAGTGGGAGCACAGGTCCCGGACAGCCCATGAGCCCACATACACATACCATTACCATACAATGTAAAGGGAGCGCAGGGCCCAGAGGGCCCATGCCCCCACTAACACATACCACTAACATTACACTTTCTCAAAAAGTAGGGAAGTCCATTGTAAAAAAACTCTGTTAATGCATCAGTTAGGATTAATAGTACAGTGACAAAAGTTTGGAAATGTGCTGTTAACAGCACATTTCCAAACTTTTGTCATTGTACTATTAACCCTAACTGATGCATTAATGGAGTTTTTTGCAATTAATACATATATATATATATATATATATATATATATATACATATATTTATAAAATGGGTAGAAAACTTCAAGTGTTTTGATTGGCCATGAGCTACCATTTGCTGTGTCCTTATCTGGACATATACAGGCAACTGCCACTACTTATGCCAGCCAAAACACAGAACTCCATGAAATCAATGCCCCAAATGGCTGTCTAGCTTAAACTTAACACTAAGCATGAAATTGCAAGAGTCCCGCTCCAGCTCTACACCAAGCACGGAACTGCAAGAGGTACAGTGGGAGACCAGTGCCACAAGAGACATCACTGTTTCTGTCCAGACTGTCGCCCACCCCCGCCTGCCCTGCACGGTGGCCAAAGCTTCAATCTTCAGTACCAAGTATTTTATTTTCAGTATTGCCCCTTTCTCCAGTAACAGTTAAACAACAAATCATGCTCTGCTGAAATAGGTCTCACCAGATCTCCGTCTGAAGTGGCTCAACAGACACGGCCCTCCACAGGCTTTTTCAGTTGAGTTCTTTTTGTTTGTTCTAACTTTCCAGATTTAAATGTCATAGCAGAGCCAGTGATCAAAACCACGATGGGAAAAACACAACATTCAGTGGCTGGATGGGGAAAAACACTCGCTTCCACTCCTCTGACAAACTCACTGAATGTTTACTTGTTTCCCTTCAGTTAACCAGACTCCATCCTCCACTGGCTTTCTCAAATGCCCTTCTTTTCAGATAGCTTTCTTTTTCTTGTCCTTTTTTAAACATAGATGGGTTCAACACATTGGGGAAGTGCTATCAAAAAAGCACCAAATACAGGGTGCGGTGAGGGACATGCTTGTTCCTGCTCCTCTGGGGATGTACTCACTGATCAAGAAATGGAAAAAAACCCTGAAGAAACAGCATATACTAGAGGAATTTGGTGTGAGCCTGTGTATGGGGGGAAGGGGAGGCAACAGACATATACCAGAGCTCCCTACTTAATTTTAATTAAACATATCCTTTACAGTACAATGAATGACAAGGATTTTTTTTTTGTTTTTCACTTGGATATAATCTTTTTTTTAACTACTTTTATGTGCACTTTTTATGTAGATTTTTAAATTAACTTTTTTTAATGGGGGGAAACATTATGTAAGATGAATAAGACACTCCTAGGTGTGGTTTATGACCTGATAAGAGCACTTCCCAGGTGCTAAAGGCACTCAATGCAAGTGCCTTGTGCCTCATTACCACCTGGGGTGTGCACTTATCAGGCCATGAACCACACCTCGTTGTGTCTTATCTTTACCCATACATATATATTATACTGGCACAGCAGTGCTAGTATAGTTAGAGTTGGCTGGCCACTTTTATGTTAAATGCAAAATGCTGCACTTTATTAACTTTGGAACTGTACAATCAATGTGCCCAAAACATTTATGTGCTGTCTGGTGCCATAGATCTCTGGATCTGGCAAGTTTAGTTCCAGTTAGATGTGTGATTGCAGAGCTGCAGAGTGCCAAAAACTGAAATTTACAATTTTTGTGTAAATTCTTTGCTCATCTGTAAGTCCAAAATGGTTTGGGGGCTGGTTTGAAATTGTTAGGTTATAGGAGTCTGGGTCACTGATGTGCCTTTTAAAGGTTTGGTGAAAAAATATTAATCTGTTCAAAAGTTATACAACTTTAAATGTTCCCATTATAGCCTATGGGAAATAATATACAGTATGTATGTCTTGAAAGCACTTTTTGCTTTCACAAAAGCACTTTTTACTGCCACAAACAGTTTCAGTAGTGTCGTGCTGCTGCCATTTTTTTTCAGTTAATGAGGTGGGAAAATGATATAATTCAAAACTGACTGCTCCTTGGTAAACACCAACAGTTGTGTTTACTTAATCGAGCCCTAGGAATATGATCTTGGCATTAGGTTTCTACAGTAATGACCAGAAATATGTTTTTTATGTTCGGCCGTTGGTAGTGCCACAAATTTGCTGCACTACTTTTGCAAAACTGCTGCAAATTGCAGCAGTTTTCATGCAACTAAAGGCACTGATGCATGAACACTGCTGCAAATTTGTAACACTGCTTCAGCAAAAAATACAAAAAAATTGTCACCTGTAAAAAAAATCCAAAACTTTTTTGGCCACTTTTTAGGCCAAATAAGTACAGAATCATGTTCTTTGGCCCCCGTTTAAGTAAACACCTGTTGGTCTTTACATAATAAAAGGAGATTTTCACTTTTTCTGTCTCCAAGGAGGCTGTGGCATGTTTTATTGAACAAAAATGTTTCTGACGACATCAGGGTGCCCAATCCCCATGTTGGCATTAGAAATACACACACATACTGCCAGTTTGGTACACTGGGAAGCCCACTCGCAATGTACCGAAATATTTATTTTCAATAAAGAGTATTTTTTGCCAACATTGGGGTGCTCAGTCCCTGTGTTGGCACTATAACACTCCCAACAGTATGGGACAAGGGGTAGCCCACTCCCAGTTTCCCCAGTTATGTATTTCACTCCCCAGTAATGTGGGGCACTGGGGAGCCCACCTCCAGTCTCCCAAAATATTGCTTACTTGTACCTTTAAGAAAAGAAAACAGTCCCCCGATGTCTTCTTTTTAAAAAGAACCTAAAAACAAGAAAATGGTCCCTCATTGTCTCTCCCATCCCTGTCCCCTTTATCACCAGAGACCATCAGCTGCCATCTTCTGTAGACCAGGACATGTCTGCACTCTTCAAAGCTGAGCCATGAACTGAAGAATCAAGTTAAGTTCTGTATACTGACTAGCAATGGTGTTTTGAACTTATGTTGCTATATCAGCCATTTTTCAGTATTTTTGCACCAAATTTTTAACATGGACTTTTTGGAACCCCACATCATGAACACTGTTACTGTTGTTTCATTAATCAGACCCATAAGGTGATTTCTTGGTCGCTGCATGAAATCACCTTTTGGGACCAATTAACAAAATGACAGTGCCAGTGTTCATGAGGTGGGGTCCCAAAAAAGCCATGTTGAACATTTGGTGAAAACATTCCTTAAAATGCCTGAGTTACATTCATCTGTTGAATTTATTCTATGCAGGTGCATAACTTTGCTACTTTTCAATATTTTGCTGCCAAATTTTTAACATAGCCGTTGTTTTTCTCCTCACCTTATGAACAGTACAGCTGTCATTTTTCACATCCTGCCTGAAATGTGTTTTCATACCTGTGGCACAGAATGGCATTGCAGTTGCACATTATTATGTTTTGACTTGCATTTTGGGGTACATGAGGTGGGGTAATCATGGTTGTTTGACACATGGAAGCACAGTGTCCATACCTACATACATATGTGCATCTACAGAGGTACTGGAGCACAGTATCTGAAGGACCCTGTGCTCCCACAGTAAAATAAGGATACTATTATACTGTCTCAAAAAGTAAGGAAATTCATTGCAACAAACTCTGTTAATGCATCATTAGGGTTGCTATTTCAGCAACAAAAGTATGGAAATTTGGTGTTAGGGTACTCAACCTTAACACCTCACCCCCCACCCTCCTCACACCAACTGGTGTCAGGATGTGCCTTGGGATCATCGGGCCAACCTCTTTCCCCATTCTCCTATACTGCACCATCTCAGCTTCCCTACTCATGGAATGGGGTGAGAGTTAGGGCTGACAACCCCAAGGGATAACCCAGTGCCTGTTGCTGTGTGGAGGGTGGGAGTTGAGGTGCAGTGGTAGGGTTGGGAACCCTAACACCAAATTTCCATTCTTTTGTTACTGTAATAGGAACCCTAACTGATGCATTAACTTAGTTTTATGTATGGATAGTATATATATATATATATATATATATATATATATATAGAGAGAGAGAGAGAGAGAGAGAGAGAGAGAAGAAAGAGAGAGGATTATAGGGGAGTGGTAAAAGCACTATAGTTTGGGTTTCAATGGTTACTTCAGTGTTAAACCTCAAAGTTTGCACTTTAATAACTTTGCAACCATTTGACTGGTGTGCATGAAATTATGCAAGTGCTATCGGGGACCAAAGATCTTTTACTGTGATAAGTTTTGTTCATGTCGGATGAGTGGTTGTGGAGAAGCAAAGTGTCAAAAAATATGAAAAGTACCATTTTTGTGCAAATATTTTGTAACCCCATTTCTCAGCAGCATCTTGGGGGTTTGGTCTGAAACATTCAGGGTATATGGGGTTTAGGTTACAGATATGCCTCTTGAAGGTTTAGTGAAAAAAGATTTATCCATTCAAAAGTTATTAAAATTCAAAAATGTCCATTATTTCCTCTGGGAAAAACTAGATGTGTTATCAAAAGTACTGTGTTTGTGGAAGGTAGTGTCAAGATTCTGCCATTTTGTTTTCATTTAGTGACAAGGAAAGAATGAAATAACTTAAAAATCACTTCCCCTTGGTAAACACCAACTCTTGTGTTTACCTAATCTGGGCCCGAGGAACATGATTCTATGGTTAGTTGTTTCTGAAGTGTCCAGAAATAAATTTTTTTAATCAGACAGTTTTTAGTGCCATACATTGCAACACTAGTGCTACAATTTGTGACACTACTTTTGCAAAAGTGCCACAAATTGTTGCACTGTTTTGTGAAACAAGTGGGGTTGTGCTGCAGTTTGTGGCACTAAAAGCTCTGCCTGCAAAAAACATTTCTAAGCATTTATGGGGCTAACAGACCCCAGCATCTGATTCCTCAGCCCCAATTAGGTAAACTCTAAGTCTTGAATTATTTAAGGGTTTTAAACCCTCCAAGAGGAAGGGGACCGAGGCATGGCAGTACAACATATTTGCCATACTGTATTTGCTGACATAGGGATGCCCAATCCCCATGTTGGCACTGGAAGCCCCCCAACAGAACTTTGGGACACTGGGGAGCCCACTACCAGCGTCCCAAGATATCTATACCTCAAAACCTGTAAAACAAGGAGTGAGATACAGGGAGCCACAAAGACACCAGGTCATATCACTCAGTGTTCTGTCTCGGTCACCATCCCACTTCATCTTTTTATATTTATAATAATAATCTGACACCAGGATGCCCACCACTGGTGTTGGATGTCCCTCCCCAGAACCTGTCCATTGTTGTTATAAATATTGCCAAAATAGGGAGCCCCAATCCCCCTATCGGCATTTGCAACTCTCCCCCAGCAGTGTGGGACAGTGGGGAGCCCATTCCCAGTGTTCCCAAATATGTTTAAACTTTTCTTATCCCCCCCACCAGCAGTGTGGGACACTGGGGAGCCCACTCCCAGTGTCACCTAATAGTCTTAATAATTTTATTTTATCTAAAGTGAGAAAACTGTTCCATTATGTATTTAATTTTTAAAACCTGAAACAAAGAAAACAATCCCTCACTGTTGCAGCTGACCCCTCCCCATCCCAATCCTCCCACTGAGCACCCACCACCCCAGATCCCCTTAACCTATACTTACCACTGGAGGTCCTGGACTGTCATTTTCTGTGGACTGGGACATGTCTGCACTCTTCAAAGCCAGACTGCAAACTGATGAATCAAGGTAAGTGCTGCATAATGTATTTCAATGGTATTTTGAATTTATGTTGATATCTTTCTCATTTTATGTATTTCTTCTCCAAATTTTCAGCATGGGCTTTTTGGGACCCCAACTCTGGCTCAGAAGTTGATTTTGTGGTCACTGCATGAAATCACCTATCAGGACTGATGAATGAAATGACAGTGCCAGTGGTCATGAGGTGGGCTCCCAAAAAGCCCATGTTGAAAATTTGGTGAAAAAAATCCTCAAAATGGCTGAAGTATAAGCATTCATTGAAATGTTTGCATGCATGTGCATTACTTTGGTAATTTGTAATATTTTCACTCCAAATTTTCAACATAGCCATTTTTTTCACAACACACACACACACACACACACACACACACACACACCAAACAGTACAGCCATAATTTTTCACATCCTGCTCAAAATGAATTTTGCACCTGTGACGCAGAATGGAATTTTGGCACAGATCTGAAAATTTTCGCCTATGGGTTTATGAGGTGGGGTCATAAGAAGGCTATGATCAAAATTTGGGGTCAAAATATGAAGCAATGCCAAAGTTAAGACAATTCATTGTAATTTCGCTATGTCCACTCATAACTTTGGAAAAGTTAAATATTTTGATCCCAGATTTTCAACATAGCCTTCTTATTACCCAGCCTTATGTATGTCACAGCTAATATTTTTCAAATCCTGCCCAAAATGTGTTTTCACACCTGTGACATGGAATGGTACTGCAGTTATGCAGAATTACGTTTTGGCATAGATTCTAAAATTTTCTATACCAGGGTACATGAGGTGGGGTAATAACATGGCTTTGCTAACAATTTGGTCACTGTTGCTCTATGAATGGAAGCATAGGGCCCAGAGGGCCCTGTACTTCCACAAGTACATACAGCTGTGTAAAGAAAGGTGGCCAAAATCACTAAGGATGTTGGTACTACTAAACCCTGGTTTGATAAAAATTGTAAAGAACTAAGGGCAGACATGAAAAAAGTTGGGAAATTAAGGTATAGATTAATTATATCTACCTGTACTACATGCCCTTAAGTACTTAAAGGTTAAGTAAGGAAGTTATTAGTGTTTAAGGAAAAAAGGTACAAGAATGAGCTTTGGTAACAGCTACAAAAAAGCAATCTGGGATAAGGATTTTCCTATGTTTTGGACACTAGTCACTTACAGTTGTGATGGGAATAATGTTAGATACAATTTACATGAAATGATAACAGAAGCTAAATGGGTTATATATTTTAGCAACATATATAATGCTAAAGTGTGTGATGAACTGGTCCCACTGTCTGAATACTTTATGAACAATGAATCTGTTAATCAAGTTCTATTTTCTGTGGCTGAAGTTAGAATGGTTATTCTTTCACAAAAAAGGAATAAGGCAGCAGGTCATGACAGACTGTCTACCGAAGTATTTCTCCATAACCCAGATTTCTGGTCACAACTATTGGCAATTTGGTAATAGTATTTACTTTAATAAGTCAGCACTTGGTTCTACTACAGGATTGAAATCAAGGTGTTATTGTTCCATTATTTAAAAAGGGGGACAAACAGGAACCAAAAACTATAGGACAATTACCTTGTTCCCTGTGATACAAAAAATACACACCAGCTTGATTCTAAATAAATTAATACCTGGGTAGAAGAGAAAAAAATAATCCCAGAATTCCAATGAGGGTTTAAAAAACAAAGTAGCATCTTGGATTTAATCTTTTCAATAAATTATATTAATGTGTATGTAAAGGGAAAAAAGGGCATATCTATCTATCTATACTGTATGTTTTGTCGATATAAAATTGACTTTTGATTCAGTCAACAGGGTAATATTATGAGAGATCTTAGAAAGTCTACAAATAGATAAACAACTTTTGTATATACTGAAACTATTACATACTAATACCACTGCAAGAGTTAGATATAGGAGAGATGGGGCACGCTCTAAAAAATAGAAATTACTAGAGGAGTTATCAGGGATGCCTGTTAGCACCCCTTTTGTTCAATTTATATATTGAATTATTAATAAAAGGAATTGCTGACATAAATACTTTTGCCCCTATTATTGACAAGGAATAGATAAAATTGCTGCAATATGCAGATAATGCTATTATATTATCAAGAACACCTCTTGGGCTGAAGAGCAGAATTTCTAGTGTTATTTCCTCCCTAAAGGAACTAGATCTGGACTTAAATGTGAATAAATCCAAAATTATGATAATTTGAAATTCTAATATCAAAAAAGAGCAGTGGGTAATAAATGGGATACAGTTAGAGGCTATAAAAGAATACAAATATTTTGTAACTATAGACAGAAATCACTCCTGGAAATCACATTTAATAGAAATAAAGAATAAGTTATATAATACTACAGAGGCAATAAGGTAATTTGCAAATAGATTTGTAGGGAACAGCTTTACAGTCATAAAAACTACATTTGAGGCCAAAACGGTTTGTCAAGTAATGTATGGATGTGACATCTGGGGTGCCTATCTTGACAGTACAAGTTATATTGAAGGAACACAAAATAAGTTTATTAAGGCTATTTTAAATCTTCCCAAGGATTGCCTGTCATCCTTTTTAAGGATGAAAATGGGTATGTTACCCTTAATCACTAGATTTCAGATAATGGCAGTTAAATATTGGGGTAAGATTCAAGTAATGGATAATGAAAGACTTCCAAAAATGTGCTGGAGGGATTTTATTACTAAATATCAACACAAAGCAACCAGGGACAGCTGGTTTATATGACAAAATACAATACTGAAAAAAGTAGGTTTGGAGGAATTATGGTCTGATAGTGCAGTGCAAAATGCAGTAAGATTTATGGACAATGCAGTTTTAAAACTAAAAGATACAGCTATAGCTAAAGATTTTGAGAAAATCCATAAGATAGACAGATATGGACTATATATTAGAATTAAGCAGTTCTGGGGTACAGAAAAATGCTTAATGATATGTGAAAACAGCTATCATAGGAATAGCCTCTGTAAACTTAGATTAGATGCTTTAGGAGTGGATACGATCAAAATTGAACCAGGGTTTTGGCAGAATGAATGTGCTTAACTGTAAAGATGATTTTAGGGTATACCGAAGAATGTTACATGCTATTTTCTTATGTGATCATTGGAAGGAAGAAAGGAATAGATGGGTGAAGCTGCTATGCTTTTTAACAAAACATCAGGCAAATATATATACATATTTGAAAATGTTAAACTAGATAAAATACAAGATTTTTTTTGGCTGGCAAAATTTTTAATGGCAGCTAAGATTTAAGAATCGGAAAGTTTACCCTCAATGTACAATATGTTGTTCATCTATGAAGGTATGAATTGTTCTCTTCCCTCTTTATGATATGTGAAAATATGTTTTTAACCAAGGATGAAATGTTATAAATTATGTAATTTTCATACGTTTGTCTATTAATAAACCTTGAACTTTGAACATAGGTACATACATCTATGGAAGGATGGGTGTGCCAGGCCTGCAGGGCTCTGTGCTTCAACAGACAGATAAGGATATCATCATAATATTTGAAAAATTAAGGACATTCACATCACAAAGAACTTTGTTAATGCATCAGATAGGGTTCTAACTAATGTGAGAAAAGCAGGGAAATGTGGTGTTAGGGTTTCCAACCCCCCACCCTGCAGACACTGACAGGCGTGGGGGGGTGCTTTGGTGTTGTCAGCCCTAATGCTCAGCCTATTCACCTATACTGAGCCCATCTCAGCTTATTTACTTATGAAATGGGATGAGTGTTATGGCCTTCGGGCCCCGCGCTTCCACCATGTGATTTTGGGTGACATAGTAATGGTAACTGCTACGCAAATGCAAGTGCTAATGGTTACACACATGGTGACGCAAACGCAAATGGTAAAGCAAACGTTAATAGAAATGCAAGTGGAAATTGACTCCAAAGTGAACAGTGGTGCAAACGGAGACACAAGCACGTATGGAAATGCAACTGGTAAAGCGCACGGTCATGGTACCGCTATTGTAAATGCAAATGGTAACTGTAACAGCAACAATAATGCAAAAGGAAACAGAAACGGAAATGCAAATGCAAGTGCGTATGGAAAAGCAAAGCGTAATGTGCATGGTCATGGTACCACTACTGTAAACACAAATGGTAATGGTAACAGCAAAAATAATGCCAAAGGAAACAGAAATGGAAACACGAACACAAGAGTGTATGGAAATGTAAAGTGTTACGTGCACAGTGATGGTAATGCAATTGGAAATGCAAATGGTAAAGGTAACAGAAACAGAAATGCAAATGGAAGTGTGGCCACAAACACAAATGAAAATGCACACGGTGATGCAAATGTAAATGCAAAGACAAACAGAAGTGGAAATGCAAATGGTAACAGTAATGCAAACGCAAGCTCAAATAAAAACGCAAAGGGTACTGCACATGGTGGCGTACACAGGAACGGTAACTCATAAGGGTTCGGAAATGCAAACGGAAATGGTAAGGGTAACAGTAATGAAAGCACACCCTGGTTTTCCCCAACAGCTGCATAGAGAAACACAGTGAGTACAAAGAATGTATGCATAATAATGGGGCTTGGAGCAGAAAATGAGGAGTTGGAATGCTAAATTGCTTATGTGTCAGGAACCGTATGACATAGAAAAAAAAATAACATTCCATATGAATTATGACTTTCCTGTCTAGTTTTGTACTTAGCCCCCTTATAAGTATTTTTCAGATGAAAAGTCCATATCTCGCACCGTTTCCGAGGTATGGGCCCCAAAAGGTGCAGCGGACGCGTTAAGTTATCCTATGGGAAAAATGTGAAGTTTGGAGTGCCGTAACTTTGCCGCCCTGTAATATTTTTTCACCAAACTACCCAAAGACACATCTGTGGGATGTTGGCTTTCTTCCACCCAAATTTCAGCCCAAAAGACAAAACCATTATTTTGCAGCAGGGTGGCAAAGAATTCCTGTCATGTGGCGGACGCCGCAATATTAGTCTGGGGAAAAAGCATCAATGTTGGAGTGCCATAACTTTGCATCCCTGCAATATTTTTTCACCTAACCACTAAAAGGAGCATCTGTAGGATGTTGGCTTTCTTCCCTTCCCCTGAAAGACCAAACTGTTCTTTTGCAGCAGGGTGGCAAACAATTCCTGTCATTTTGGCCATAGTGTTGAAAAGTAGTGTTCTGATTTGCGACACCTTTTGCAAAAAAGTGCGACAGTGTTGCAAGTGCAACACTACATTGCGACACTATTTTTTCCAAAATTTTGGAAAACATATTTCTGGGGTGTTTAACCCCAAAATAAAGACATGCCTAGCATCCTCAGGGCTTGACTAGGTAAACACAAAAATAATTATGTCCCTAGATGGTCCCAATTTTAAATGCCAAGTATTTCTGTGATCAGTAACTGAGAACAAAATGGCAGATTCGAAACACTACTAGGGTCATTTGCAACACTAAAAAGTGCATTTGTTACACTGTCAAACTTTTTTTTAACTTTTTCCATTGACTATAATGGGAAACTTGTTTTTAGAATAACTTTTGAACCATTTAATATTTTTTCACGAAATCTTCAAAAGGCACATTGGGGACCCTGGCCGCACATTCCCGGAAGATTTCAAACTGGTCGTGCAAACCATGCAACCTGTAGGTGCGAGCAAAGAATGTGCAAAAAAAATGTAAATGAGCCCCAGAATGTCACTTAATAACTCCACAGCTGTATATTCGACTGGTACAAAAGTTGGCACATCCCAAGATCTATGGTTACACCCCATGTCTTCCAAATTTCAGGAAAATCCATTGAACAGTGGCAAAGTTATTAAGGTGCAAAGTTTCACCATTTATCCTTAAATCGGGTACTCAATCCTAACTATGGTAGCACTACGATGCTACCATTATAAAATTGCACCACTATATTTAGGGTTATGAAGGCACTTTTATGTTAAAGTGAAAATATTGCACATTAATAACTTTGGACCCATTCAACGGATTTGCCTGAAATTTGGTATGTGGGGTGGGGCATGGTAGATCTCTTGATATGCCAAATTTAGTTTCAGTCAGACTGATGGTCTTTGTGCACCAAAATGCTGAAAAATGCACTTTTCCCCAGTTTTGGAGGCAGTTTTTGGGATTTTGCCCGTGGCCCTGCTTGGCCGTCACGTGACGTGCTGGTCTGTGAGATGATTCATCTGAAAGAGTTTTGGTGGCCGAACATGCCGTGATTCATTCGGTGAAAAAATATTAAGGCATTCAAAAGTTATGGCACTTTTAGGTTTGGGCCATTTTGTCCTGCCTGATGGTCAAAGAATTTGCAGCCTTGGGGACAGAGATTCTTTGATCGCGAGGTCTGCCATCTTGTTTTTTAACTTCCATCAGAAAAAAATCAAATATCTCAGCTCAGAGGTCACTTCTGAAGTAAAAGTGCATGGGTTTTACTCAGGGGGCTTCGATCTATTGACCCATGTTTTTGATTTCACCTAAAATGATTAAAAAATAGAGTTATAATATTTTAAATTCTTAGATCGTGACTCACTAATATTCTTTGATCGTGAGCCTGCAAATTCTTTGATTGCAAGATTCTTTGTTCATGATCTTGCATTGCAAGGTAAAAATACAATTTTCTCAGCTAAGGGGTGGCCTAGGAACACAAATGAGGGTAGGTTTTGCTCAGGGGGCTTCATTCTATCGAGGCATGGCAGTGGTTTCATGTAATTCTGCCTAAAACTCAAGTTTCATCATTTTTTATTCTTTGATTGTGAGCCTGCAAATTCTTTGATCATGAGCCAACAAATTCTTTGATTGCAAGATTCTTTGATCGCGATCTTGCATCGTAAGGGAGGACGAGATGGCCCTTTGAAAAATTCAAATTTCTCAGCCCAGTGGTGGCCTAGGAACACAAAAACAGGGTGGGTTTTGCTCTGGGGATTTCGTTCTATTGCTCATGAGCCTGCAAATTCTTTGATAGCGAGATTCTTTGATCGCCATCTTTAATCGCGAGGGAGGGACAAGATGGCCAGATTTTATAATGGAATAGATAGACCAATTTTCACAATGTTTAAGTTTACATATCTCAAAAACGGTTTGGTCTTTTTACTTGAAATTTGGAGGGTGTTGACGGCATGTCCTTTACATGTGAATTATGGTGTTTATGTGTCAGAGAAAATATGTTTTGCAGAGATATTGCTTGACACAATTTATGTTTTGCAGACAGTGTTTTGCATTGTGGTGGTGCCTTGAAATTGATAGGGTACCTAGCCATAGTGTCATGGATGTACCTTTCAGTCGTCATGTCTGTAAAATGTCAACAGGTGCAGAATTCTCCAACTCAAATGAATGAAAATCTCAAACTTTAATGTTATATCTCGGAACGGTTTGGTCTTTTACATTGAAATTTGGAGGGTGTTGATGGTAGAGACACATTTACAAGTTGGTGGGAGCACAGAGCCCAAAGGGCCTGCACTCTCACCGACTTCCACAAGTTCTTAGTTTTGTATTCTTTCTCAAAAAGTAAGGAAATTCAATGCAAAAAACTGTGTTAATGCATCATTTAGGGTTAAAACAAAAAAAGTCAGGAAATGAAAAATCTTTAGGGTTGCCCCTCCCACCCTCATGGACTCGCCAGTCATCATAAGATTGACAGATGACGGGGTGTGTCATTGGGGTTGTGAGGCCTAAATGATGCCCCATTCTTGTTCCCTGTTGCTTCTCAATATGATTACACAAGGAATGGGGTAACATTTAGGCCTCACAACCCCAATGACACACCAATTAATCTGTCAATCTTGGGATGAATGGTGGGACCACGAGGGCGGGGCAACCCTAAAGATTTGTCATTTCCTGACTTTTTGTGTTTTAACCCTAAATGATGTATTAATGCATTTTTTGCATAGAATATATCTATATCTATATCTATATCTATATCTATATCTATATCTATATCTATATCTATATATATATAGAGAGAGATAGATATATGGATATATATTAATATTATAGTGGCGTGGTTGCACCACTTTATTTAGGGTTATGAAGGCCTTTCTATGTTAAAGTTAAAATTTTGTGCGTTAATAACTTTAGACCCGTTCAACAGATTTGCCTGGAATTTGGTATGCACAGTGGGGCATGTGTCAAATTTTGTTTTGATCAGACTTACGGTCTTTGCACATGAAAATTCTGAAAAATGCAAAATTATCCAGTTTTGGAGGCAGTTTTTGGGATTTTGTCAGTGGCCCTGTGTGGCTGTCATGTGGTATGCCACTCTGCAAGATGGATCATCTGAAAGAACTTGGCTGGCTGAACATGCCGCTTTTCATTTGGTGAAAAAATATTAAGGCTTTCAAAAGTTATGCCACATTTAAGCTCCCATTATAAGTCAATGGGAAAATGTATATGGTTGTTTTGCAAACAAAGAATGGGGTTTGAGCCATCTCATCCCACCTGGCAGTCAAAGAATTTACAGCCTCGTGGTTCAGGAATCTTTGTCCCCAAGAATTCTTTGATCACAAGGTCTGTCATCTTGTTTTTAAATTTCGATCGAAAAAAATCAAACATCTCGGCTCTGGGGTCACTCCTGAAGTAAAACTTACATGGGTTTTACTCAGGGGACTTTGCTCTATCGAGCCATGCCTTTGGTTTGGTTTAAAATGATAAAAAAATAGAGTTATAAGGTTTTACATTTTTTGATTCAGCTCACTAATGATCTTTAATCATGAGCCTGTGAATTCTTTGATCGCAAGATTCTTTGATCGTGATCTTTGCATCATGAGGTAAAAATAAAATTTTCTCAGCTCAGGGGTGGGCTAGGTACACAAATGAGGGTGGGTTTTGATCAGGGGGGCTTTGTTCTATCGAGGCATGGTGGTGGTTCCATGTAATTCTGCCTAACTTTAATTGTTTCATGAGGGTTCCTTTGTGTCCATGTAATGACTTTCATTAGCCCCTTCTGCCTAACTGCTCTTAGTTTAACACATTTGATCCTTTCTCACTGCTCTAATGTGACAACACTCCTTGAGCTGTTATGCCTTTCATTAACCCCTTACTCACCCTGGAGGAGTGAGAGTGATATGATGTGTGGGTCCCCACTTAATCACCTCCTGGGGGGTGTCATTACCACTGGTCAGCCCCAGGGAATGAGCATACTCCTGGCAGTATCCCTGGTGTTCTCCTCTGCTGGCGCCTCTACCATCTCCCCAGCCCTCTTCTAGATCCAGCAGGTGGCTCATTGAGAAGTTCTTCTTTGCTTGTAAAGTGTCCCAGTTGGCCAGGATCGGGCTCTCCAAATGGCTGGAGATGGCTTGTTGCCTGTCCAAGATGTGGCCATAGCTAGAGGTCATGGCTGGTGTGTCTCAAAGAGAGACAATCCAAGTAAGGGACCAGGAGAGGAGCCTCAGTCACAAAAAGGTAAGTAATCCTGTTGCCCCAGCCTTAGCCAAACACAAGGGTGCAGTCCCAACTGAGTAATCCAGAAAACACAAACTTCTTACAACTCCCTGGGATGTGTGGGATGGCCCTCAGCGCTGCTGAAAACACTACTGCAAGTCAATAAAGTTCAGTATTTGTTGTTTCCTTTCAGATCAATTCCAACCAAGCATGCCCTATCAA